>JARFJB010002054.1:2317500-2425000 GCA_036346205.1 Vesta saturnalis
TTTACATTGTTGTCTATTTTCGTTATGAACGGATTAAAAAAGAGGTTGCATGGTTTTCCTAAAAAATATTATTAAACTTATTCTAGTTCTTTTAATTTTTGCTTTGCAGGTTTGAAGATCGTGTGTTGTTCCACACCAGATATTTATATTCTTGAAGTATACAGTCCTTTCAGAAATGTTTGGAAAAAATAAAAAACAGTTCCTAATAAACTCCCCTCTCCGCCGCTGTATTCCACATTCTAATCAGCTCCAAGAGAAATGAAAGCAAGCTTATATACGAAATGTTAAGTACGTATGTTTTGTCATTTTGGAATTATCGTGGATATTAACATGCATCCTCATATATTCACGCTCGCACCCGCACACAACCCACCATGCACCTACGCACACGCATACATGCACACACGCATACGCGCACACACAACACATACGTAAATAACCGAATAAAAAGGCGTTGTAGAATTAACCATTTTTACAAACGGTGCACAAAATGGCCACTGCGAAAATGTGCTATTAAAGTAAAAGCGTTTGCTCCTACCATTTTTAAACAGCTTAAACTTTACAACAAAATCTAACATGAAGAAATAAGATATAAACCAAAAAATATTTCTAACTTACATTGAAATCGTCACGTGGTTCTTAATAACTAATTACTATAATAGATAAATTATCTTATGTTTGAATTGCTCGATTAAAAATAGTAGGACTAATGTACTGGGATAGTAAATTGTGTATGACGTTTTGGGAATATACGTATTCTCTTGTTCAGAAGCTAAGTAACGACTAACAGAACGTTAACTTCGTTTATTACAAAGTTTATCGCTCAAACAATGGATTAACTGACATTAAAATTGTGACAATGCGAAGTTTGGATAAATAACTTATATTTAATTTAAAATGTTGTTATGTTATAAAGCCTTTATATCACCTGTCTAACTCAAATTTTTATAGGTTACCATATTTTCTTAATATTGTAATGTTATTAAACAGTGTTAAATATTCTTTAATTGTGGTATTTCTCACGGTTCGCCTTCAGCCTCATAGAGTGCGCTCTGAAACGTTATTTTCAGGGTGGTGTAATAATAGTTGATAACAGTTGAATATTAAGTATTAGTTAATACTAAAGATCTAGTTATTACTTATTACTCTAAATGTTAAATTTTTGAACCTTCCGCTCTATCAACCTTAAATAAGCGATTAGTTATGTACAAGTTATGTTTACTTAATTGCCATTCTATAAACTTTTGCTGAACTTCTAGAATTACTGTACCGGACATATATTTAATTCCTTGTGACTAATACAGTTATTTTGTCTTTTTAATACAGTTATGATTTTTTGCTTTGTAGCTCTAGATCTTGCATTCGGATTAGGTGCTAACACCTTTAAAAATAACATCTAGATGGTGTCCAAAACGGACAAGATGCCAAACATAAATCAAAAAAGTACTAAATTCTAGAATTATTTAGGATTGTTGAACGAACTGTGCCAATACTGATTATGTAAGATAAACTGTCTGTGTTTATAAAATTTAAGCAAAACAGTTTGACAACTATTGTTTTGGCAAAATGAATAACAATAATACGCTTTAGAACTCCTATTTAAATAATTACGCTACAGTGAGTAGAGTAGGTGTGTGCCTTGGAAACATTTCAACAAAATTATATATAATTTTAAACATAAGCATAAACTTAGGTTACTTATCGTTACATAATTCGTAAGAACAATCATTGATATATGAGAATAAAATAAAGACAAATTACGGAATAATCGTAAAATAACGCTTCGCACAAACGGGAAAAGTTATTTAATGACGAATTCGTTTCTCATTGTAAGTTATTGAAAAACAAAATATACTTTGTCTCACCGTTAAGCAGGTTCCGTCAATATGGCTACAGTTTAAACATGTAACTAAGTGCGCGCGAACGTAACATCCAGAGGCGTGCATGGTGTAAATAATTTATGTTATAGGTAGTATAAAATAAAACATTATTTACGATTTATTAAAACTTCTACTGGTTATACAGTACATTATTTTAAAGTAAGGAAAACTAACGTTTTACAGTGAGTACAAAAAATTATTAATATTTTTTATTATTCAGCTGATTAAAAGAGAAATGGCATTTATATTAAAATAAGTAATACTAGAACAACGTTATTAAATAGAAACTATAAAATAAACTTTAAAATTTTTGACACGGCCCGAGTTCGACGAGATAAGAAACGTGCCGTTGCCGTTTCGACGGGAACACTCGCATTCGGCCGCAGCCTCCCCCCCCTTTCGAGATTGCCACGGTCGCGTTTGCGAGGGATCGAAATAAAAATTCGCAAACGGCCCGACGTGAGGGTCGACAGTTCGCGACCGACTACGAAGGAGTTCACGCGCATGTATTCTGAGGAAGTCGACTTCGCGCATAGCTTAATAACTTCGTTATTTACCTGCCGACTTTTTCGAAACATTGCACCAATGTAGATCGACACTAAACGCTAAAACAGGATCTTCCTTATTTCGCGCATCCGGCTCTGAAATTTGAAATGTAAGTTCTTTAGGACATCTACTGCCATTAGAACTATGATTTATGTTAAAATATTTTTATATAATGAACAATTTAAATTTGTTTCAATTAATAATTACAAATATTGCACTAGAACAAGTTTATCAATATAAAAATACTATAATTTAGCATGATGATATTTCATCATATAAACAATTAAATTTTAAGTTTTTTAATATCATTTATAATTATGCTTTAGATTTTTCTATAATTTTCCAAATTTAGAAATAGTTCAAACCTCCTCAAAACTAAAAATATAAATTTATTTTTAATGCTTTAAATTTTTAAGTTGACACGTATGTGCATCGAAACTATAATTATTAAAAATCCTAAAATTAAAAATAAACATTCTGCTGAATAACCCAGTAATAAACATACTTTTTAATGTAATTATGTACTTCTTTTGTATGTTTATTTATAATAAGTTTTAAAGTAATTTTTTTAAATTAAATTTCAAGTATCTCAATGTAATTGTTATTATGTCATTTTTGAAACAAATATTTATTATAATACGTTACATTTTTCATATTACATTTAAATTAATCAATTTATTAATTTCATTGGAACTACAGTATTTACATTTCCACTACGTCAATTTTACCACTGCTTAAAAATTTCGAAAAGAACGTTATGTTTTCATTGTGAATGTTACATTTGTTGTTATTGAAATACATAATCTTTTTATAAAGTACTTTCACATTTGAATAAATGTTTAAATAATCCAAGTACAAAACAATTCTTTTCTTCTTATAAATTTATAATTGAAACTGCTATGTATTTGTTTATAGACTATTGAAACATTTCAAAACATTTAAACATACAGTATTATTAATCTTAAACAATGTATTTATCCATAACAGTTATGTGAGGATGATTAGTAATCCTTTTTTAAATTAATTTTAATTACTATTTCTTTTTAGATCATTTGGAGACCTGGAAAAATGTAAAATAGGATATACGAATCAAATGAATTATTAGAATTTAAAGACGGAATTTCTTTTAATATAGTAATATGAATTTATCTATCCTTTAATAAAATCGTGGCGGCTTTAACAATGAATACTATTCGAACCGTATAGATGGAAGTTTTTAAATTTTTCTGTGTGTAATAATTGATTCTATCCATAACAACATATTTTTATATATGCAATGAGAGTGATATATATCTATTAACTTAAGTGACAATGTGTATAAAACGAGAAGATTAACTATAAAATCATAGTTAAGATGAAATAATACTATTAAGCTTGAGTTTTATATACACATCTTAATTTTTTTTCATTAAATGAATATATTCTTTTTACGAGTACATTATAAACCTGACGTTTCAAGTAGATTAAAATTTTGTATATGCGTATTAATATTTTATTATGTACTATATACCTCCCAAACCTACAACCTACTCGAAATATTTCTAATTCATACTTATGATTGAAAATAATCTTATTAGTACCGTATTCAAGTTTCTATATAAACATACTTATGGTTCAATCGATTTATTTATATTTATATAAATGTGCCTGAATGCTATACTAAGTCATACAAAATTATGCTTTTAAAATACTGACTGAACTATTTTTTACCTGATAACACTGCATACTATATGAGTGAAACTGATTTTAAAGCTTCACTATACTGTTTAAAATGACGATTGTTTCGACAACACTGCATCTTCCTCAGATTGAATATTTCAACTAAATTTATTTGATATCAAACACAAACGAACTAATTGATCTTTGTTCAACTAAATTTTTTTGTACTTTGTGCTTTGTTAAGTATAGAGTTCTTTAATCAATTATATATTTTATATATTAAACAATTGTTATTCCTATAACAAATTTTAATTTATTTTGATTCAAAAATGCTTTACAATAATGATATTAGTGCCTATATTGTGTTTTATCATAACCATTCGTACATCTTATTGTCCTTTTTTGATTAATGTATTTTAATCCTCATTTTGTTACTTCTTATTTTCATAAATATTTCCTTCATTTGAATCTATTCTCAATTTATTGAAATATATTAAATATTCAAGTTGACTATTTTCAAAAGTTTAAGTTGGCAATTTTATATATAATAATTTCATATTTATAAATTGCTTAAATTGATACTTCTATACATATTACTTTGATAATAGTATGCCGAAAAGAAAATTAATTTTACAATAGCCCACTATTTGAAAAATTTAATTTATTCATCCTTAAAGGTCTGAATGATATTTTGAGGATCAACCACTTAATTTAATAATGTTACATGTCAAACTGTACTTTCATAAAATATTATTTTGGTAATGCCAAAGAGATATTTCATTTTACAATTGTTGAATACTTCCAAAAATATAATTTGGTATTGTTTACACTTTCATAATGTTTTCACTTTCATAAATATTATTTTGGTAAAATTATATGTCAAAAAGACACTAAATGTAAATATAATTTGGCTACACTGACAATGACAATGACAATTGATAATTTCCAACATTGAGGTTAATGATGTTATCTACTAAAATGATTTAGTTGGTACATCCATAAATATTATTTTGGTAACATTGCATATCAAAAAGTTGAATACTTTCAATAATTTAATTTGGCAACATTTAAAAATCTGAATGACAATTGTTAAAATCAAACATTTAGGTTAATAATATTACCTACTTAAACGTATAAGTTGGTACTTATATTAATATTATTTGGGTAACACTGCACGTAAAAAGTTGAATGCTATAGTTTGGCAGCATTTAAGTTTTTGATTGACAATTGGTAAAGTCAGATACTGAGGTTAATAATTTTACTTATTAATATGTTTAAGTTGGTACTTACATTAATATAATTTTGGTAACATTACACGACAAAAAGTTGAATGCTTCCAATGATATAGTTTGGCAACATCAACAAATTTTTTCTTTATGTATGTAGAACTGGTGTATATTCTAAATATAATGAGATTACAATCAAATTACTTATATTAATGGAATGTGAGCGTGCAATAGCGCAAGGATTCACACATACATACCAAAGAAACTTGACTAATATTAATTTATTATAAGTTTTTTTGTTTCACATCAGTTTTACATACATAAAGACAAAATTTACATCGATGGGGGCTTGAATCTCGATAGCGCAGTTGGTTAGCGCGGTACTCTAGAAAAGTACAGGTCGTAGGTTCAAATCCTACTCGAAGTAAATTTTTTATTTATGTATTTAATAAAATTAATAATAATTTTTAATAAACATAATTTGTCATTAAAGTGCAATTTTTATGTAATTAAGAAATTACATTTATTAATGCATGTGTTTCATCCCTTTACAAAACTTACCGTGTACGCTAATGGGCTACAATTAAATTCGTAAAGATATTTCAAGGACAAATTTAGTGAATGTTTTGTTCTTTAACAAACGCATTAGTTAACATAGGATACAAAATACTGTACATGTTAGTCAACTAATACCTGTTTGTTATATATTTAAGATAGTTAGTGACTTTGCGTACTAATGTTACTGTACCTGAAACGACGGCCATGTTAATGGAACCTGTTTAACCGTGAGACAAAGTATATGTAAATATAATACAAAAATGTGCTCATTTTTACAAGAATTTGCTGTTGTAGCAATTCACCAGGTGGCTTGTGGTGTGAAGTATATTAATGGTTTTTTTAATTCTCAGGATTATTCAAAAGAATGATCAGCGATCTACAGTACGCACTGAAGCTGTCGTTTGTTAACGTTAATTTATCTTTTGAATACATGATTGTTTGTCCTTTATGTATTCCTAAACCATTCATACGATTCCAATGAAACTTTGGTGAGTGGTGACTCGTACGCCAGTTAAGGTTTGTGTCTTATCTAGGTTTTTTTATCTGAAAAAATTTTGGAGACGAAGATAATCGATACACCTGGAAAGAGATGAATCAATTTTAATGAAATTTGGTATAGAGGGGATTTTGGGCACGGGAAGTATTTTTGCATTATCTATTTTTTATCTGAAGTAAAAGTGGGGAAAAAAGAAATCAAAAAAAAGATTTGATGCTTATCTTGAGATCAAGCTCAATGTGTTGCAAAAACAATAAAAGAAAACCCTTATTTTAATATATCTGAGGTGTGACAAATTCAAATACAACACGTGTATAGTATTTACGTATTGTGTGCTCATACGCACTAAAATTACTGGACTATTACATGTGCGTTACATTGTTGTAAAATATAAAATTCTAGACACTTTGGTTTAAATGTAAACGATGTTTGATTAATCCGCTGCTTAGATTAGCTTAAGGGGACATTTAGCAAAAGAGCGTTAGTGTATGCTTGTTTATCGATACGCCTAAGTTATACCATAAATAATTACACTCGTAAGTTAATTTATAATTTTGATACCGTATAATAGTCAAAAGAGTAACAAGCAAACTGAAAAACAATCCATGTTACAATGTCCAACCCCATGATTTGTGCGTGTACCTTGTTACGGTATAAACTGGCAGTATAACGAGATAACAGATAAACTTGGCTTTTCTCGGCTATCCAGCAGTCTGGGTGGATTCGGTGTCTTAAACTTTGAGCACAATAGGATAGCCTATCATATAAGTCCAAATAAGGGTTGAAATGACATAAAACCGGAAAAGGGCGCCAGAGTATTTGAAATGTCACGAATGGGGTTGAAATGCCTATTACGTCAGTTCACTCAAAATACTCAAATAACTCGCTTACTTAAACGTAATCTTCGCAGGCGACACTGAGACCAGCAAATCTCGCCAACCTGAAAGGTTTCAAAAATATCTACACGCTTAACTAAAATAATTGCGTGCCGAAAAAAATCAATTATTAATTCGGCAAAAAAATAATCTCTTGTTACTAGAAAATTCGACTTTAAAGTAATTTCACTTCAACAAACAAAAAAAAACACTTAATTCTGCACACAACCACTTGAAATGAAAATTCCGCAAATCGCAAAAGAAAATAATGCAGTGTTTTATCGGCGTCTAAATGTTACGCTAAAATTAAATAACCACTTAAAAAGCTTTCGGCCGTAAAACTAAACACAATGAAATAACGTTAATTCGAAGAACAAATTAAAAAAACGATAAACATTAAAAATGAGTGTCGGTAGATGCTGTCTAATAATAGGGGTGAAACTCGGTAGCTCACGATGACATCTATTAAAATATACTATAAAATTGATTCAAATATCCAAAATAATAAATGGTTACTTTCCTTTTTTACAAAGAAATGGCGTGCTTAAAACGCACTTGTCATATAATTTTCGATGTAAATTCGCCAGTTTAAACAAAATTAAAAAACCTTCAAATTAATTGAATAATAATGCGGATGGATACGCCTGTATTACAATTTAGACGATAAACCAACAAAAAGATTAATCTTTAAAGAAAAGGCGTATTCAACCGTTATACAAACGGATAACAAAATAATACAAATTATAACGTGTCAACAGGATAACCTGTATTTCTTGTGCATTTTTGTATATCTTCTGTAATCGTTAAGTAATTGTCCTTTATTGATCGTTCCTTATGTATTTATTGTGCATTTCTTCTCTATTTCTTGTGTAAGCCTTAAGTAATTATTTTGTATTACTTATGCAATCCTTATGTATTTATTGTTCATTCCTTATGTATTTCTTGTGTATTTCTTTTGAGTTTTGTGATAGAAATGATTGAATTCTAAAAGCAAAACTTCTTAACACTTGTTTAAAACAATTGACAAACGTTTTCCAAAGCACCGCGGCAATGCGCAATAAAAACTGAAATTAGATAAAAATGTTAATATCTCGAAAACTATCCCTCCAAAATATCGATAATGTTACATCAATGGAAAGGAAATTTAAAATCCGCTGATGCAAGAAAATATGGGTGGTTCCATTTAAAAAAATCAAGTTATCCATGTTTGAAAAAAAATATTTTCGGAGCGATAGAAATTATTGAATTCTAAAAGCAAGATTTTTGGCAATGAATGGGAATGATGCGGTGCCCTTTTCTGAAGTAAAAAAGCGAAAACCACATCTCTCTACCTGTATCCCTTTTCGAGATATTGAAAGTTTTCGGAGGCACTGCAAACGTCATTTTTTCTACAAAATGTCAAATAACTCAGAAGCAATGCGACGTAGACCCATAGTATGGTTATTAAAGTGACCTTTAAATTCAACGTGGAATTCAAAAATGTAATAATATATAGGTTGTTCTATTTAAAATAACGAAATTGGCATGAGTTCCCGGTATAACCGAAAGTCGGCCATTTCTGAAAATAATTTTAAAATGTGTAGTTTATGACTGTGGACAACTTTTATATATGACATTTTATCGTATTTGTAATAGTAAGGGAGTTATGGGGCAATCCCGCTTAAGTGGGCCACCCTGTACGTATTGGTGTTGCTTTCGCACGAAGAAATAGTTTATTACTTCCCCTTGATATTTGCGACTGCTGTTAAATATATGACACAACATTACTTGAGGTGTTAGGTTTTGTTTTGATGGATCACTTTTGTTTATGCCCCGCTGTCTGGGTAATGTTTCATTCATGGTACATCTTCTTGTGCTTTTCTTTTAAACATAAGATATTATTTGTAGTGTAATTTTTGGCCATTTATTATTTACCTTCACCAAATGAAAAGCACGTTGATTTTACTTCGACAAATTTTAAAGTTACTGATATTAAAGCCATTATCGTTCAGAAATGTAAAGTAAGCTTTGTTGGTCTCTTTTAATGATAATTAAGTTTAATTTTAATTATAAGAACTTTTAAATATTCGATCGCGTTTTGTTTATTCTTGTTGGGACGAATATTCATTTTAAATGAAAGAATTAATTACCGTATTGACCAGTTATCATCTTTTCTTATTAATTGAGTAAATAATTTTACGTGGAAAGTTAATATATATATATATATATATATATATATATATATATATATATATATATATATATATATATATAGCATTTTGGGTATTAGTTTTTGCAATGTTTGCAGATTTTAAAATCGGATTAAAATTTTAGTCAAATGTAAGTGAGCTTTGCTTAGGTATTTTTGAAGTAGAATTTCAGGTAAAGGTGAGTGTTCTTTCTTCAGGTGAACATTATGGTTTCCTGTTAAGGCGGAGATAGGTTCTAAAATTTCTGAATAAATCCAATAGATGGAAACTAAATTTTATTTTAAAAAAGCGAGGGCCAGGTAGTAATTTAACAGATTTATGAATGGGACCCCTGCCGATAATACTTGCTTTGTCTTCATAATCACTGTAAAACATTATATTCAACCTTTCTGCATGAACTGTTTCTAAGTTATAATGTTTTTATTAATATAAGCAAGAACGAGTTAGTATTTATCATATACAAAAAAATAAAACTTTGATTAGCTAGATCAAGTTGCTATTTACCATTCTAACTTCTAAATTACTACAACCTATTTCGCAAAATAAACAAAATAAAGGAATGTTTTCATGAGATTTTGTCGGTCTTACTATTTATGTATAGGAAATTAGTACCCATTGTCTACTATACTGGTAAATCCAGTTCTACTTATGGAATTTGATTTTCACTATAGTGGTTATTGCTAACATGCTCCTATGTCAGGTAATGTTATATCGCGTCTCTTCCGATAGATTCGTTGTGTTATTTTATATGTAGTTGTGTGACTTTGATTTGTTGTGTTACTTTTATATGTAGTTGAGTAACTTTCATTTTTTTGTTACTTTTATATGTGGTTGTGTGACTTTGAATTGTTGTGATATTTTATATGTAATTGTGTGACTTTGACTTGTGTTACTTTCGTATGTACTTGTATGATTTACATTTCTTGTAATATTTTATATGTAGTTGTGTAACTTTGATTTGTTGTGCTACTTTTGTATGTATTAGTTGCGTGACTTTGGCGTACATACTTTTATACATTTCTGCCTATAAATGCGTATTTGCAATGCCGCGAAGTGTTAGTAGTGTAAAAAAGCGGAATTTGGCTGCGAAGGCGAGAAAGTCGTTTTAGAAACGTCAAAAAGTGCTAGATATAATTGAAACCGCCACCGATAATGTACCTGAAAACACCCACGTGGAATACTTCAATAAGTAAGTTTTTGAATCAGTACCTACAAATTAATTAGAAATTGAAATCTTGACTCTGGATATTTAATATTCACTAACTCTCGTTTTGTAGTGCTTTATACAATCATTATTATACCTATTAGGTTTTACATATTTTGAAGTTGATTATTCTTTGTATGTGATTACAGTCTCCCAACGGAGGAGTTATCGGAACTTCATGTACAAAGAAGTACAGTTTTGCCCTCTACTCTTCACGGCAATCGACTAGCTGAAATAGGTTATTTCGTAGAGCAATCACGCCGACTAGGGATCCATGACGCAAAATGCACGATGGGTAAAATGGAATTTCGACATGAAAGTCGCAATGGTTTATTGTCGTATTTTACGTATTTCTGCCATACATGTACAGATGAAATATAAATAAAAACCCACAAAGGTGACGATGTAAATGAAAAATTTCTATGGGGTGGATCAGCAATTGGCTTGGGGTACTCTCAGTCTGAAGAACTGTTGTCCGTTCTCAATGTTCCCGTAATGACAAAAAAAACATACAAAAAACTGGAAATTGGACTACACGACAAATGGCAACAATTATTGGCGAAGCATATGCAACAAAGTGCTGAAGAAGAGAAAAAATTAGCTATTGAAGCTGGAAACGTAGAAGATGGTTTTCCATGCATCACCGTGGTAGTCGACGGGGGATGGGCCAGAAGGTCATATGGACATAGTTACTCATCTTTATCTGGGGTAGCATGTATTATTGGTCAAAAAACCGAAAAAATATTATACATTGGGGTTAAAAACAAATGTGTGCTACTACCAACCGTGAACATACGTGCTTTAAAAACTTTAGTGGTTCATCAGCGAGCATGGAGCAAGCAGTTATTGTGGAGGGTTTTAATCAGAGCATGAAAATGTACGGAATTCGCTATAAGTATGTAGTTGGCGATGGAGATTCTAGTGTTTACGTCAGAATACAAGAAAAAGTGTGTTATGGGCGTAGTGTAATAAAACTAGAATGTGCTAACCATTGCGTCCGAGCATATACTACAGCACTTCATCGTCTAATAAAGAACCGCCAATTTCAAGTAGAAAGCAGGAATCTTTTAAAGAAGCATGTTGGGAAAATATCATCTTGCACAAGGAAGGTAATTGCTACATCATCAGATCTGCTCAATATGAAGATGCAGCTAAAAGATTCCTTTACAATTGTGATGGGCAATGATATAAAAGTATTAGAACACTCACCTCTATTTTTAGAAATGGAAAAGGCGAGAGATAATGTAATACGAAAAGCAGATCGATTACTTCACAATGTCACTACAAATCCAGCCGAGCGATATATGTCAATAGTATCCAAATTTACCGGTGGCAAACGAACCAACTTGGTAATGAAAAATATGTATATTACCAGATGTACAGGAGCTGCACTCTGTTATAATGTAGGGTCTTCAGGATTTCATAAAAAACTTTATGGTAATAACAAAGAAAAATATTTTTTAAACAAATTTTGTGAACGACGCAGCAAAATTAAAAAATCGCCACATAAAAGGAATCGTCGCCATGTAACTACAGACGAATCACATGATTATGGAAACTTAGCAAGTGAACTGTCAGCTCCTGATCTCGACGTTGAAGCTTTGGAAATAGCCAAAAACGTGATATTGGTAAAACTGGGTAAAGATAATGTATGCGATACAGAAGAGAGTACCCGGGGCCAACGGGCGAATTTGCGTTGGTATGAATCTCGTCGAAACAGAATAACAGCTTCCGTTTTTGGAAGGATTTGCCATCTGCGAGAAAAAACCAATCGCACCTCAATTATTAAACAAATATTTTATTCAACCCCTATAAATTCTAAAGCAATTTCGTACGGAATAGAGAACGAAGAAATTGCCATAAAACGATCTGAAATGGAATTAGGTGCAAAGGTCGAAAGTTTTGGTTATTTCATTTACAAAGATTATTGTTTTTTGGGAGCTAGCCCTGATGGCATTATACAAAATAAATTTTTAGTTGAGGTGAAGTGCTTATACTCTATAAGGGATAAAAAATTCGTGCTGCTTTACGCGAGGAGAATAATTTGTGTGTCACTCTCAACTCAGACAACGCAATAGATATTAAAAAAACCTAATTACTATTTTCAAATTTTTTTTTTTTTATGATTGTGGACCTGAACAGGCTAAATAAGGCCTATCGTGCTAAAGCACTCAGGAACACTTAGGAGGATGGATAGAGGGATAATGAATTGCCAATAGATGCCTATGAACAGCTACCTTAAATTTTCTCATATCATAAGCGAGAGGAAAACAGGAACTAGGGAGATCATTCCAGAGTTTAGAAGCCGTGTAGAAAAATGTGGATTGCGCCCGTTTGGTACGACAAGTGGAGATTTGTACTGCATACTGATGATGTGATTGATCGAACCGAGTGTTTCTCGCAAAGATAGCCGGAGATGGTATCAAAGAATGTAATTCACCAGCACAATAGCCGTTGTAATAACGATAATACAAAGAAAGAACTAAAACCATCCTTCTATGCTCAAGGGACTGTATGTGAGAAGTTAAAGACGGGTCATTTATAAGCCCAATCGCTCTCTTTTGAATACGATCAACGATATCGAGAGCGTATTGGGGAGCACTAACCCAAGGGTGAGAATTATATTCCAGATGAGGCCGAATTTGGGCCTTATACAGCAAAAGGAGTTGTCGAGAGGTAAAGTACTGCTTAGATCTGTACAAAAAGCCTATTTTACGAGCAGCTGTTTTGGTAGCTGACAGAAGATGGTCAACCCATGAGAGATTTGAAGATACAGTCATACCCAACAGAGTAATAGAGTCTGAAAACTTAAGAACTGAGCCATTCATACTTACAACAGGAAATACAGGGACAATTGAATATTTGTAATAAGAATTTATGTTATTTAGTATTATTTACTGATGTAGATTTAGAATATGTGTGTATACGAAAGGACACAGAATTTTGGAACAATTCAATTCTTCCAAAACTCAAACAGTTTTGGGATAAGTACGCATTGCCTGAATTGGCAGATCCGCGTATTCCTAGAGGGTTAAATGTTTTTGACCGTTCGTAAGCAATAAATATTGTATATAATGCTTGCTCATTTACTCACCTTCCATACATACTTTTTGTAATAGCTATTGTTACATAATTTTGTTATAACTGTAACTACCAGCGGACTTTTATGAATGTAAATCGATGTTTTAAAAGCCTGAAATCGGTTAATAAAATTAATTAATTAAAGTCTTCACCTAATTCTTTAATAGTAAAATTAGTTTCGACATATTAAATAATAGTGTCATCTTCAAAATTTGTAAAAAATAAACATGTATGTATGTAAAAGTCACATCTATGATAAGTATTATACATTCAAAACATTGACATCGCACTATAAAACTAATGTTCTGTTAAATTGAACATTGTAATATTTTAATGAGTGTATACCTATTTATTTTTCTTAACTTCTGAAGATGACACTTATTATTTACAAACTACTTGGATATTTCTAAAGAAGGATTACTAGGGTAGTAAACCTTTTGTAGCAAGTGACAAAAGCAACATTACTTCCACTTGAAATATCAATTTTGCTTATTTTTTCAATGTACTTTATTTAAAATCAGATCATTTATTTATAATGCTATAACATTTATCCGATTGAAAATTTATAATTCTAGGAGTTGTGAAAATTTGGTTCTAATAGCTTTCATAGGGCCTTGACAATTTACACTTTTTCGTGTTTGTTGGAATTTCCTCAGAAGAAAATGCTATTTTTTAATTGTGCTACTTAATTCGCAAACTTCAAATTTTGTCATTACCTAAGTAGAGTTATTGCATGTACAGTAGTGAAAGTCCCATGAAAATCGGACTATTCTCAACAAAGAAAAGTATTTCAAAAATTTTGTGTGTAACTGAATAGGCTAAATTTACGTGCTACCTCCGCCTTAAGCCATTATTTTAAGATCTAGTTTATAACGTTTTTCCCGCTAGAAATCTATTTAACACGTGGTGCCTTAGTGAAATATTTTTACTGATTTTGACTTTGTTGGGTTATGTCATTGAGTAAAAAATCATTCATTTAACGGTTATGTCGAGTGCCCTTTTGAATTGATGATTAAGACCCGCGTCCATACCACTAACATATGTCGGTACTATGCACTTTCCCTTTACGGGCTGATGTTCTAGTGAGTGCCCGTAACAAATCGTTGAAACGTGCATGTATTTAACCTTACTGTAAGAAATTTTTCTCGCTACCTCTTTGGTAAGTTGTCATTACATTGTCAAAAAACCGACAGTTACGGAAACTAAAATAACCAAGTACCGCGGCAGGTCACTTACCGCGCAAGGTGCTCCTGCCTTTACGGTATAAATAACCAACTAATTAAAATACGTTTATTTATTAATATTAATACTAATAGTACAATTAGAGTAGTTTTGTATATTAAATTGAGGTATGTTTACAAAATTTGCATGTTTACTTATCTCATTATTTGCGTTATTTGAGACAGAAATAACACCATGTACATCATTCACACCATCGTTTATGTCATGGTCAGCTATGCCAATTATACTGCCGTTTGTTATGTTGTCTTCAACGACACGCCCTCGAGATGAACTTTCAGTGATTCCTACGAAATTCTATTGGCTGTTTCAATTTTATTATTTAACGAGTCTCTCACATACCCCTCTGCAACTGTAGAGGATTTCCATCCGCCGTGCCTTTTCAAAGCAAGAGTGTCGGTTCCCCTGTTAGCTAACAAAGTGCTGGAAGTTCTTCTAAAGGTATGTCCAGTATAATTTTTCAATTCTTCTATATTGTGAAATTTTGCTATTTTCATAGGTATATGCTTCCCTACAACTTGTCTGACGCATTTTCCCCGGCCATAACGCACAAAGAATCGTTTTTCTTTAAAATTATTTGGCCGTAATTTGATGTATTTGTCAAGGATCTTAAACCAGTTGACTGTTTCACGGTTACAACTACCAGTAACTACAACTCTTCAGGGGGATTTTGTTTTTAGATTGTTGAATCTTAACAATTCCCGTGACAGATTTAATTTCAACATCTTCAACATCCAAATTATAAAGTTCGTATGTACGGCACGCACCAGCAATTCCCAATACCATGGCGACTTTCATCATAAGAAACATATCGTCTGGAGCATCACTAAGAAACCTTTTAACTTCTTCTTCTGTGAAAATCTTTGATTTCTTGGAAATATAACCATCGTTTTTTCTTTTAAGCAGTGGTATTAACTGTGAATATATGGACAATAATTACACATTAACTTTGTAAAAGTGATATTTACCTGCTTAAATTTCGTCATATCAAGGTTTTCATGAACACAGGTTGTCAACTTCAACATTGAAAATTCACTCCATAAACTAGCTGGAGACTTCAGAAGGGACGCTCTATCATGAAACACAGTTTCGTCCATTTCTTGAACTTTTTTGCCAATGCACCACGCTTTAAAGCTACTGTAGGTTCGTTCATACCGAATCCTCGATTTTTCCGGTAGCAGGGAAGCTCGAGCTGCATTAGTACTCGATTCCATTTCCGCAAAATCTTGAATTTCTTCAGTTTCTGATTCACTCATTTTAATTATTTTAAGTAGATTGAATTGTTTGTTGATATATTGGTGACCATAGTGACAACGCACATCGGATGCTAGATTATATTTTTTTAAATGTCACAAATGTGTCAGATATTTAATTTTTATTAAATTATAATTATTGGAGTATTGTGATTGTGGTAGCGAGAAAAATTTAATGCGCATCCTCGTAGGGTAAGTTCCTTTTTTATTCTCGGTGGCAAACTGCCACCTCGAATAAAAAAGTACACTTACCCCCACTCGGAACGCAAATAACTATTAATCACAAAACATACTTTTGAAATAAATTGCCTTGAATTTTTTTTAAGATATATCCAATGGAAAAATATACAAATGAGTAACGTTTCGCCCGTCATTTTATTAACTAAATATGTACTGTTAAAAACCGAAGTAAAATACAGAATTAAATAGATTTTTATTTTTTTATTTTTTTGGAACTGTTGCATTATGACATGCGACGCCTAACAACTTACCATAAACACCTCTACATTTGTCACTTAAACTAGAGAGCTTAAAATCTAATTTCTTTTTTACATAAATGGTCAACTTATTGTAATACTATAGGACAAATTGCTTGAACCTTCTTTAAATTGACATGTGACAGGTGACACTTTTAATTGCTTATAAAGCATATGCATGAATGGTACTGTGTCGCGAACATCACAACACCTATAAAGTGAACGAATTAATGTATTAAAACGTCACACCGTTTTCAAGGATAGTTGTAAAAATCCTGCTTGCTAATGATGATGATTTAATACCTATTATTTTGTTAAAAATCTTCATTGCTGCAATAATAAAAAAATAAAAAAGCAGTTATCAACGTTGGTGTTAATAGAAAAATAAATATTAAAGACGGATAATTTGGTAGGTAACCATTTTGCTCTAATATATGTGATATGGTCACGCTTTAACTATATTTAGTTAAATCCTGTTTAGTACTTCGTGTCTAAATGTCGTTTAGCAATAAGTAATTTAATTTGCATGTACTACACAGGCGGTTAAAGAACGTTCGTGTCACGATTTGCAAATGTAAACACAGTTACAAGAGTAACACACTAATAAATTTTTGAGAGTGTGTAATTTTTTACTTAATTTTGGAAAGTTGCTAATGTAATTTCTCCAACATCGAAATCGTTTGTAGGCATTGTAAAGTTCTTAATTGGGATACAAGCTGTACTTTTGCCCTGGTGGGCAAAGCATTTGCTCAAATTCTATTTGTTCGCATATCCTTTTTTGGGGAAATTCTTTTATTTAACTAAATTTAATCAGAAACCCATTGTCGAATAAAGGACGTTATTGTCATGATTGCTTAAGAGGTAACTAACCTTTGTTTGTGTATATTACGTACGTACGTAGTATCAAAGTGACTATCTACCTACCTTTGTTTGAATTACCGTGCGTATACCTACATTAACAGTATTGTAGATATTAAAATCTGTCCAGAAACGAAGCCAAGGAATAAATTAAAATAGTTCTTTATTTTACATGTAAACGGTACACGATTTTGTTAAACTAGTTTTAGGATATACCACTTCCATACTATAGCATTACGAAAGTTATTTATCAATAGCTGCTTATCCTTTAACAATGAGACGTACCTGTTTTGAGTTCTAAAGTAAATATCATAGGCGTGTACATGGGTTTTGCAGACAAATAAATCGTTATATTTATGTATGTATAATTTTTGTCGCATACTTCTCCCCTAATTATATCATTAACAACACATTAAAATCTATTAAACTGTGTTTCCAAATACTGTACATACTTTCTAGTTTAATTATTAGTAATTAATTAGTTTTAAAATTATTAAAAATGTGGTCGATAATGGTATCTTTTAATCTGAAAACAGAAAAATTATATTACAAATAAATAATATCCTTGCCGTATTGCAGGCTCACATTCCATTAAAATAAGTAATTTGATTGTAATCTCATTATATTTAGAATTTACATCAGTTCTACATACATAAAGACAAAATTTACATCAATTGGGGCTTGTATCTCTATAGCGTAGATGGTTAGCGCGGTACTTTAGTAAAGTACAGGTCGTAGGTTCAAATCCTACTCGATATAAACTTTTTATTTATGTATTTAAGAAAATTAAAAATAATTTTTAATTACATATTTACTTTTGAACCTATTCGTTCATAACAAAAACTTATAATAAATAATATCCTCGTTCCTTCCCAACTTTTAATGAACATTAATTAATTTCATTATGACATACCTAATCAATATTACCTCAATTTTATATTTTTTATCATACAATAGCCCAACGCCACTGGAATCTGCCAAACACGTTGATTTATTCCTTCGCTTCGTCTCTGGACAGATTATACAATTGCTGCAATACGTTTTTTAATAACTTATAATTTGAATATAGTTTTCGTTATTAAATAGTTTGCTACCCTTAAATAACTTCTCTCAACTAAAAGTAACCAAACATAGAGGACGGCGAATAAATATTTACATCGAGTCTTTCATTTGTAACTACATCTTTCATATTTCTTAGTAGCTAGAAGTTTGAATCCTCAGGAAAAGTGTGGTTGGGTTCCTATATTTTTAATTAATAAAATAATGGCGTGGAACGATACACGACCTTCCAAACTACAAAAGGGAAATTAAAAGGAATGAAATAATTTTAGTAATACCTTTTTAAGGATAAATATGCAACCTTTCTTTTAATACGTTCATAACGAAAATAGGCAACATTGTAAAAACAATAACAATATCTATGGTAGATGGATGTTTAAAATTTCTTGTCAGATAGAGGTTAATAGACATATAGATTATAACTTTAAAAAAATTCCAATGCAGCCCGCTTCTATAAAAATATCGCTAATACAGTTTAAGCATTTTCAATTTTATTTACAAAACATGTCTACTTATGTTGTTATAAAATTAACTGTTATTCAGATATTGAAAAAATTTGAACCAACACTTAAATTATACCTTAGGAATTATTTTACCATAGCAAATAAAAAATTAGGGGTTTGTGATTGGGATACTTAAAAGGTAACTTGCACCACGGTCTAGCTCAGCAAGGTACAATACTTACGAAACTTACTATAGTTGAGAACTCCTTTTAACAGGTTGTGTGAGATGCAGAGATATGTCAATAGATATAATCAGTAATGCGTTTGTTTGTTTTTATTGTTGGACGCCAATCAATTTGATAGGTTTAATAATTAAAATACAACAAAAATTGAGAAAGTTGTAGATTAATACCACAGGTAATCCGAATAACACTTAACAGCTGTATTTATTTGTATACTTAAGAAAACAAAATGTCTGATTAATTTCAGCATAAAATAACTACAATGGTATTTCTCGTAAAGCTTTACGATTTTAAATAATTGCTAAATCAACAACTATACTAGCAAAATAATCTATTTTTACTTAAAATTCAAAATGGAATATGATCAACACTGTATTTAATACTAAAACGTATACTTGACCGATGCCAACAAATATTACTGATACTGGGTTATGCATGTTTTTATCTTAGAAACAGAAATCAGCTGTTTTTGTTTTGATTATAACCGTATCAAAACAACACTATGCAGATTTGCTATTTTCTTAAACGTATTTTGCATTAAATGGATACATACTTACTTTTCTTGTACTCAAAATAAATATATTAAATTTGTCTTAAGACGAACTGCAGATTTAGAAGTTCATTTTCATCAATATCATGAACATACGGCACGGTAAGAGGATTTTCATTTATCTTCAACGTACAAATGAACGAAATGTAGACCATGTATTAAGGTAAAGTAATTTTCATTTGTCTTCCACATACGAATAAAAAAAATGTAGATCAAACTACAAAAGCGAGCTTCGAACAACGCAAGCTGGCATTAGACGACGAAAGCAAATATATGAATAGCATGCGTTATTAATGCAAAACAAAGGTATCTCCATTTATAATTTATGAAGAAGAACTTGCATTATCATGCACGCGATTTTATGCATGCTAACTTCGTGACGTCATCTACCACGCTGTTGCAACGATACGAAATTGATTAACATAAGAGCTTTTTCTTAACACAATCGGTTTTTCTTAATGTAGGGGCTTATCTTTGTTCTCTATTTGTTTCCTATTAAATATAATATATACAAAAATGTAATTAAATGGCTTACATACCTTACAAGGGAGCAAAACTTAAAAACCAAATGTATTGAAAGGCAAAAGGTACGGAAATGAATTAAGTGAGTTCGCGCTAAAATAGCCCTTATAGACCATAACATATATACAGGGACGTTCGTAATTATGTACACTAAAGAGAAAACATCGATATATTGCCACGTGTCTAACCATCATATGATAGTAATCTGGTTAGATAGGAACCGGATATGAGTAGGCGCCACAGGCTTTAATAAGGAAATACTCAAAAAGTGTTGAAAGGAGAGTAAACCCTGTAAAGCCTGAAACAGGATTTACCAAAAAAAAGAAATAAATAAGAATGAAAGGAGGAAATAGAAATGAGTTGACAATTCCCCCGATAAAGTAATTTTTATTGTCGATATCCTGACAAAAGAATAAAATAAAAAATATCTATAAATTAACATTCCACCAAAGCCCACGATGGCAAGCAGTGAGCTTCAGCTTGTGCTCATGGCAATTATAATTTAAATTTCACTAACATAAAAAAAAACAAAATTATTATATGTCCCCTTCCGGCCGTTGTAAGATCTTACTGTTCGTATTCGGAATTGGCTAATTTAACACATAATCCCATTGAGATGTTTAGTAAGATAAAAAAATTAATAAAGAAAAAAAACCTAATTATTGAACTTGCTCCCTACGAGATAAAAATTACAAATTCATATAAAATTAAATGTTTAACATTTGCACGTTCACGTAATACAGATAATCGTTACACCCGGTATATTCCAATCAAAACAGGAATTAAATCGTTGGGTGAATGTAGCCACAGAAGCTATAATTAATTAGGGCAAAATGGAAGCTAAAACTGTTTAGGTGTGGTCTATCTATTTTAATGATTCAATTAAAATTTTACTTGTGATTGAGTCCAAATATTCAAAGCTGAATTAGTGAATATATATATATATATATCGTTTTAAATAAAAGAATTTTGTGAAAGTGAACTGCTGGAAGCATCTTAAATATATAACCTTAAGTAAGAGGTAACAAGTGTCAATTATTTGATTACAAAATCAATATCCGTACATTTATTTTCGTTGTAGAAATTCACCTTCCAGGTGTATTTGAAATTTAGAAACACAATCGTGTAACCAGGTGATAAAGAAAAAAAAGAGACCTGACCTTTATTGTTGAAACTATTACTTATTCGATCCTGCAAATTTCGGGTACTATTCCAATGATCTAGCAGCCTTCACATATATGGTCAGGTACTTTGGATGTAACGTAACAGTAAAATGTGAGCCGAAAATTTAAGAAGGAATGCCGTTAGAAATGTAGGTAGTATAGAGGTGGTAAAAGAAGGTAGTATGGAGATGCTAAAAGAAGGTAAATATAAGTACGATGTTTAATTAATTATGACCGTTCATACCTCTTACAGGTGACAAACGAGCCGGTAGTGAACACTCAACGTAATTTTGATTGAAGTGCTATATATGTAAAGAATTAGTATTGAATGCTTTTATATTCGAAAACCTGAAAACAATTTTAATTACCATGAGGTTATCGAAACATGTGCCACTTACCGAAGATGTGGACGAATGAATAATTTCAATTATATCCGCCTTTTAAAAGCGTTAGTAATACTTTTAGTTAACAAATTATTACTTTGAGTGAGAATTTTTCAAAAAAATGATGCTTCAGCATCCAGAACCAAAAACGAAAAGTTCTCTAGAAACTCAACATCCAACATTAATGGCGTTCTTAAAAGGAAGAAAGAAAAATTGGCCAACACAAATCAATTTTACAAACTTGAGAAAATTTGTATTTAAATCATTGTTGCCAAAAGTTAAAATTGTGTAGAAAATATATCTTTATTATATGTATATGTATTGTTTGACCCTAAGAGATCCCAGGTTTCTTTCTAACTGCTTTATATTAAATGATCCGAAATCTCAGAGATGTCACTGAAGGTATTAAATTTGACTGATTTTAACTAAATTAGAGATGTGTACGAAACTTACATAAGTTTATTTAAATGCAATTAGAGATGCGTAAAAATTTGCGAAATAGTGAATTGGAAGCATTCAACCTATTTTTAGTAAGTAAATTTGACAAAATGACGAACGTTATCAAAAAGAAACGTTTTCCAACTAAACAATATACCAAACATTTAATTACTGAAAGAAAAAAGATAACAACGTAATATTTATCAACACAAACTTGAAACTTAAAGTAAGGTAACGATAGCCAAGAATTGGCTCGTTACATTACCACTAAATTTCGAGTCGTATACGAAAGTTGGATAGAACATAATTAATCGATACGTTTACGGTGTATATATTGGTATTCTTATATCAATGAAATATACAGCTGCTTCAGAAATACTTGATAAAAACCAACAACTGCTCCTAATAAACCCACCCTCCCCGGCGTTGAATTTCTCCGAAAATCTAATCAGCTTTATAAGAACACACCCACGCGAGCGCACGCACGCACTCTCGCACACTCGCACGCGCCTACACCCACTCGCACGCGTGTGCACAAGCGCATGCACACACAGACGCACGCGCACGCACACACATGTACGCATACGCACACAAAAATACACATACACACACATACATACTCACACACACACACACACACACACACACACACTACATACATACATACATATACACGCACACGCCCTCGCACTCGTCCTCGCACACGCCCTCGCACACGCACACGCACACGCACACGCACACGCACACACGTACTCGCACACATACTCACACACGCACACACGCACACTCAGAGCGCACAAGCACACACACACATACGCACACGCACACTCACGCACACACACACACACACACCCATGTTTTATATAATTTTTTGATATGACGCGTAGCAAAATATTTCGTAAGGTAGAATTTAAGTATTAGTTCAATTTTTTCAATATCTGAATAATGATTAATTTTATAAGAAAATGTGTAGACATATTTTTTAAAGAAAATTTAATTTTACATAACATTTCTTTATGAAGTTTCTTTATAAGTGTAAAAATTAAGTAAATATAATTGAAAATGCTTAAACTGTATTATCGATATTGTCACAGAAGCGGGCGACTGGAATTTTTTTTAAGTTAGTATCTAGATATTAACTTCTATCTGACATGAAGTTTTGAACGTCTGTGTGACGTTGATTATTGTTTTTGGTTTTACAATGTGGCCTATTTTCGTAATTAACTTATTATAAAAGAGGTTGCATAATTATCTTAAAAAATGTTATTATAGTAATTAAGGTATCAAGGGTGTTATGCCGCGAGGTCAACATCGTACTTCCCTATGGCCTCTGTCCCGAGGGATGTTCATTCACCGAGAGCATTATTCATGTAACACCCGTGGTGCCTTCTATATTTAATGTCCTTTTAGTGTGTTATTCAATTAAACAAAGATATTGAATTTTATTTTTGATATTTATTGTAATGCGTATTATTAGTAATAAACAAAGTAAGTAGCTTTGACTTTTATTTTAGAAAAAATATAATCGACTTTGTTCAGTCAACTTGGTTTCGTAACTATGCATTCTGTTTAATTTCATAATGCCCTAGGGTATTATATCGCTTCTAACGTGTTTAAAAATTGGTGCATTATTGGAAAATAACACACTATAAGGACAATGTTGCCTGTTTTCGTTATGAACGTATAAAAAAGAGGTTCCCTAAAAAATTATAATTAACTTTATTTAGTTTTATTTAATTTTTAAGTTAACAGCTATTGTTTTTACAAGGTTGCATATTTTCGTAATTATAAAAGAGGTTGCATAATTATTCTAAAAAAATTGTTTTTAAAATTATTTCATTTCTTTTAATATCCATTTTGTAGGTTGGAAGGTAGTGTGTTGTTCCACACCAAATATTTACTATTTTATTTCTCTACGTTGTATAACTATTGAAGGTAGCTACTTAATTTTTTTTTAAACTGTCTACGTTTTCTGGCTACATTTGATTCGATATATATGTGTAGAAATTTTCAATAATTCACATAGCTCGCCGCAGGGTGAAGTTTTGGATGCACGCTTTTGATAATTTTACTTTTCAACTTAATTTAAAAAAAAACTGTAAACATTTTCAAAATTTCTGAGTTGCTATTAGAATCGCTCATATTTCAGGTATATGTATGCAAAAAATTATAATTTTAGATTAAAAGCTTAAATTGTTACAACGATTAATGTTAAGAAAAACTCGACCTCAGTCGCGTTTAAGCGCCATTTGCAAAGTTCGGTTGTACTAAAAAAAGTTGTACATTTCCATTTCCTATGCCCCAAAGTGTCCTCTATAAGATGGTATATAGGTTTCATTTGGTTATAACTTCGGTGTCACGCACCATCAGAAAACAGCGAGTTAGAAGAGCGATTTTACTCCACTAATAGTAAAGTCGCTGCCTCGGTGGTCGAACGGTTAGAGTGCTTGCTTGCCTATGACCTGAGCGGCGCAGGTTTAAACCTTGCCAAGGTACCGTTCTTCTAAAGCGAAGAAAAGCCAAATCACTCCTTCTCCTTGGATAGGAAGTAAAACTGCAGTGCTCGTGGCAATAATTTGGCACGTTAAGGATCCCTTACTGAAGGTAGAGTTCCTTTGGTAGGGCACCGCTAGTGCTAATACCTTTAGTGGTTGATACACATAGAGATGCTTCACATTTCCGTTGGTGCCTGCGTTTGCTAAATTGAATTAAGCTTTTAACGATTAGGTCAGTAGTTCACATTACAAAATAAAACAATAACTTGATCTGTGTAAGTGGAAAAAGACATTCTAACGGAGTATGCACGACGACAATCGGCGCTTCTTAAGTTTTGTTTGTCATGTCAGAGAA
The DNA here is from genome assembly GCA_036346205.1 of Vesta saturnalis. Lineage (NCBI taxonomy): Eukaryota > Metazoa > Arthropoda > Insecta > Coleoptera > Lampyridae > Vesta > Vesta saturnalis. Next base: position 2,342,691 of record JARFJB010002054.1, read on the forward strand.
AATGAGTAATGCTGCCTCACTTCTTCGCTCCCTCAAATCGTTCAAAATGTGATTTAAACTTTTGTCGTGTGGATATGGAATTTATTTTGCCAGTAATTCATTCGATGTAGTAGATATATGTCTCTACGATATGTACGGTATGGGTGTCTGCTGCAATGGAGCGTATGTTTGTGCTTTCGATGGGTATTACACATGTTAAAATTTGTTATATTTTCACTCTATTTAACAAAGTGCTCAAATGTTTATCAAACATTTGTCATTTCAATATCTTATCCAGATTTTCAAAATTGAGTGTTAAGTTTACAAAAATTCTTCAACGCAGTAATTATTATAACATAATTAGTTAAAACTGCCTTCATGGTAAATTAAATTAAAACAACACATTGATTTCTTTAAATATTTAGTTATTTAAGCAAATAAAAGTTACCCCACGAATTACCGACTAAAATACATATGAAGGACAACAAATATTTAAGACTATAAAAATTTCTCCACACTACATAAGGTGATAGCGCATAAATAATCTGGTATAATCCAAGAGAGTATTAAGAAATATGTGATTGTCAAATACTGGAATTATTTACTTATAAAATTATTTTATAAGTACGTTTATATCTTTTAAAAGCAGGTAATTCATAAATTTTTTTTATACATAAGCTATGAGAGTTATGCTTTAAATATTCAAAAGTGGAACAAAAATGATATGCATAAAAAATAAAACTGCATAATTATTTGCTAACCATTCAATCTAACAGCATGTTAACTCTAAGATAAACTAGGTACAAAAATTGTGACTTCTCTCATATTTTCAAGGACGTTACGAATTTTGACAAGTTTTATTCGAACAAGAATAATACTGATTTAGTTGATGCGTAGTCATCTGCATTCCATAAGTATGATCTTAATTATTCATTACTTAGTCTAACTGTTTTCTTTTCCAGGTTTTTAAAAAAGCAAACCTTAACGTAATATACCGGGTGATTAACGTCCATGGTATCTTAGACGTTTACGGAAAACGAGATATGGGATCTTTTTAAAAATTTGGTCACTTGCATGGCTGGCTCGGATCTATCGATCTAAAATATTTTCAGCGTTGCGACGTTATCGCTTATGTGGAAAAGTGGCATCACCTTTGATAGTTTTAATGAGACACCATGTATATTATTACATTGTTGCGTTCGCTATTACTTTTAAATTATTTTTGCATCACACATCCCTATGCCTATCTTCAACCGTTTTTGAGTAATTAATTAATTTCCTTATTTTTTAGCCAAAACATGGTTCCAATCGAATGTTCATTATTTTGGTGTTTGAATTTGTAGAAAGTTGAAATTTTGGATGCACTCTATGAATAAGCTGTTCATCAGTTCTACGTAACGAAATTAATTCCATATTGTACAGGGTTGTTAGAAATTCGTTACGTTTCCGCAAGGTACAAAAATGCAGAAAAGTTCATTATTTCAAATGGGACACACTGTATATTATCGAATATTCTGATAGACAATTCCCTTTAAAATGATGTATCATGTTCCTATACCTAAACAGATCACCCGACCTCACACCTCTTGAGTTTTACTAGTGGGGTAATTTGTAGAGGAAGGTTTATATGACACCGGTACTCACGAAACAAGACCTGCGTCAACGAGTTATCAGGTGCATTGAAGAGCTAGATCCCACAGAGATAAGGCGGGCCACAATTTCATCAACGATTATTCGTATTTTGAAATGTTTGGAAACCAACGGTTGTCATTTTGAAAATCTATTGTAAATGCTTTCTAGTTTTGTTAGTTATTGTTTGATATTATTTGCATTGCGATTCATGTTTAACTGAATTTGTCATTTGACGTTCTTTTTTTATAAATAACAGTAGGTATTAATAATTAATGAAATTATTGTATAATCGTACAAACTTTTTTTTATCCATTGGTCGCAAATTAGGATACATTTCGTTGAACTTCCTGCATGTTCTCGCTATAATTTGGTCACATTTTCCATGAAAATAAATAGTTTGATCAAAATTTGTTGCAATTTCTGCATTGTTTCAATTTCTCCGATCCATTTATTATTGGCACTAATTGTGACAGAAAAGACAGAATAGTGCGATTTATACATCTCTATTTCGAAACCTTACTATTTAAGTATAGGAACATGATATCTTAAGTTATTCATCAGAATATTCAATAATATGGTGTCCCATTTGAAATAATGACTATGAACTTCAATATGGAACCAATTTCGTTGCGCAGAACTGATCATCATTGTCGCCGACAAACTATATAACCAACGGTTCTATGCCAATGTCTACTAAATTTTCCTTTTGTCGATACATATCTTCGACTTTCTTGGCATGATTAACACAATTACTCCAAACCATATTTGGCGCAGTTTGTAATGTTAACTTGCAAAGTTCAAAACGTCCTTTATTTTGGACGTTGTGTTTTCCTATGCAACTGTATTTTTGACATAAGCCCATATAAATTCAATTGGATTAAATTCACAGTGGGGTGTTGGAAGCCATAATCTCCTCGTAATTACCACTTTTTCAAACAAATATTGTCTGGTAACGGAACTTTTCAACCATTCAATTATATTTTGTTTTCCCCAGGCGGTTGTTGGATATCTAAAATCTGGATCTATCATTGTGTGATATGGGGCTTGACCTAGCACAATCACCGATTTATCGGGGAGCACTCCCAACACATACCGTAACACTAGAAGGGAGACACCTTACCTTCCATTTTTTGACCTTGGGAATTCCCAAGGCTGCCCATGTGGAGCGTAATTTAACCTTGAGATTAACCTCGTGGCAGACCTCGGGTTTGACCTTGAGACTGACCTTGGGACGTGGCATTGGAATTGAATTGACCTTGGGCTAGCCAAGATCAAAACCAAAAATCTGTTCATATAGGTAAAATTTTGCGACCCGAGGTTTTCAGCGAAGGCTGTTTCGGCTATCTCCATTCCAACCTTCACGAACATTTCCGAGATTATCCAAAATAGCTTAGAGATCATTTAAATACAAAAGAAACTAGATTTACAACACTTTTATTTTTGGATAAACAAACAGGTGACTACATTTTCTACAAATATTATTTAATTAGCAGAAACATTATAATTTACAATATACAATTTTACACACAAAATACAATTCTTTCTTTATATCTACTAGGCGTATGTTTTAGTTATCCAATTTAATCTTGATTTTATAGTTTAAATCTATACAAATATGTACAACGAGCCCATATTTTCTAATTGTAATATATAACGCAATTTATTTCTATAGCTTATCCGTGTAATACCTATTATAACTAATTGGATAACTGTTCGAATTTGCTACAGTTTGTAGTCCTAATATTACCTTTAACTTCTTGCATTCGAAGGTCGTTAATTTGTCCCACATCTTGTTGGGCAAAACATTTATGTTCCAAATTCTCTAGTGCTTTAGAGTGTGGTACAATATTCTCTATTTTAGCAAAAGTATTACCATTAAACGTACCGTTTGTATTAAATGTAATAAAAGGTTCTTGGTTTGTTAAAGAAACTATCTCCAACCCATTATAAGGAACAAAAATAAACCCTTCGCGTATAAGTTTTTCTATCTTTACATTTAAAAATAATTCTTAAAATAATCTCTTATAAAGTAAACAGTTTTTATTCCATCTCTTTCTGCAAGTGCTCCAACGTGTGGGTATTGTCTCTTATTATTAACAACGAAGGCAAGACATTTTATAAGCCCCACTTGTATCCAGATTGTCTCAATAAGAATTACAACAGTTAGTAATATTTTGTTTAAACTCTGCCATTGTTTGTTCTTTTTCCAATAAATCAATATACTCTTCTTTTATACTGCTAGCCTGTTGTATATATTCCAATTTTCGTTTCTTTAAACCCACTTCTTGCAGTTCCAACTTACGCTTCTCTGTGGATAGTACGTAAGCTTGGGAAAGGGGTTCTATTTCTTTAGTAGGACATGGTTTAAGTTTACTGTTAATGTTACTTCTTTTTCTACAAACTTAGGGGATTACATTAGATGTCTTAACGAAACGATTTTTCGCTATGTTAATTTCTTCCGGTATTGTGGAAAACGCTGTCGTAGATTTCGAAAAATTTGTGTATAATATGTGTTTCGTCATTGTTTTCTTCTTCTTCCATAACCTCTATGTAGTTTATAGGCAGGCAATTACAACCAATGGCAGAAATTGCATAACTTGTTATATGTATATATATATATATATATATATATATATATATATATATATATATATATATATATTTTATAAAGCAAAAATATCAGAATAAAATAACTAAAAAGATATTTCTCGTAAAGCCTTACGATCTTAAAATTACTAAATTAAACACTGTACATTAGCTTACAATCTACATTTACTTAAAATTTAAAATGCAATCTATTCAACATGTATTCAATAATGAAACGTGTATTGACCTATGTCAACAAATTACAGTTGTGATAGGTTATGAACTCAAATGTTTTTATCTCAGGAGCAGGACTCAGCTGTTCCTTTCTTTTAACCGTATTAAAATAACACTAACCGATTTGTTATTTAGTTAAACTACACTAAAAGGATAAGTACTTACTTGTACAAAATAAATATTTTAATCTTGTATTAAACGAACTGTAGCTTTAGAACTTTGATTTCCAATTCCAACATAAAATAGAAAAATGGTAGCATATGGTAACATTAGATAATTGGCACAAAATGTTGACCCTAGAATAATGGAAAGGTATAAACGACTAATGCAGATTCGAACGACGAAAGCTGTTGATATAACGACGAACGCAGAATATGCATAACAGCATATGTGATTTATGCAAAACAAAGGTATCTCCATTTATGTTCATAAAGATGACATTGCATTATCTCGTCATTTTAACAAAGTGCTGTTCGTGACGTTTTACCACATCGTTCAACGATATGTGAATTTACCAAAATAAAAGCTTTGTCTTAAGATAAGCTTCCTACCTTTGTTCCTTCCTTATTCCTACTCTTATTCCTACCTTTGTTCTCTATTAAAGCTTAGCCCTAACGCCATGCTTAGCCGAAAGAACTCCACCAAATATTCCTCGGAGGAAACTATTAAACGAACCACAAATGTCTTTCCTTACAAGTGGTGTTGTCCCTTGTCCATTGCAATGCTCCATTCTGCAAATTTTAACAACCATTATGTTACCGCAAAACGAATCGGTAATGGGTATAAATGATTCTAAACACTTGTCTTGTAACAACACCTCTCCTTCCACATAACTAATATTACCAATATACGAAATAATAACAGCCATTGTCTAAATCTTCCGTTTGTGGATTTAATTTTTCTCCCATGAAGTTCGGGAGGGTTGGAGTGGGAATAGCCGAAACAGCCTTCGCTGAAAGCCTCGCATCGTAAAATTTTACGTATACGAAGTATTTGACTAACTCCAAGGCCAAACCCGAGGTCGACCTCAAGGCCAAAATACGCCCCACATGTGGACGAGTAAAAAAAGGGACTGGAAATGGGCTGGGCCTATGATGTCACAAAAACTGGTAACCATTCTTCAGAATGCTGTTTATCCATTTAGTCATGGTAATCAGTTAAACCTTTTTTTCCAACGAAGCATTTGGTACAACCTGGTAAAAAGCTGTTTTCGTTGCCCATATCCAATATAATCACTCTTAGTCCAGATCCAAAAGGTCGCTTAAACCCCCTCTGAATCCGTTTATTTCTTGATTTGTTCCTAGGTGTTGATCAAAATCTCATCCCGTTTCTCTGTACTTTTAATCGAATAAATAAATATTCCGCTTTTTTAGCAGCTATTGTAGTAGCTTTCATTAAGATTGGCTAGTTCTATAACTTTTTATAAGTAAAAGTCATGTCTTTTGCCCATCTTTTTATGTGGTGTTACACACTTATGGAAAATCCGGACGCTCGCCTGTCAATCTTTGATGCAGCTCGACTATGGTTGGAAACCTTTTTCCATGTAAAAATTTAATATTTGTCTTCGTATAACGCCCTTAGAAAATCATCGCTATCTACTTTCAGTCAACCACTTCTTGGCCTCGCCCTTGACACTGTACCAGTACTACTTACCCCTTCTTCAATTGATACTCTTACAACACTTCTTTCACTAATCCCCAAGCATTCCATTGCGTTTACGCCATTTTTGTCCACTTCGAAGAAAGCTTTTACCTTTATAACAATCTGTTTAAACTCAGCGGGCATATGCTTAGGATTTTTTCCTTTTGGTAAGAAGGTGCTATGATATACGTATACACTCGTAATCTTTATATGTTCTCACTTAACATAATATTTTGGCTCACTAACAAATAACATATTTACTTAAATTGAAGGTACAAACATGTGTACAAATTTTTCATTCACGCGCTATAGTACATGTATGCCGCCTCTCCTAGATTAAAAACGGTTGCGGTTTGCCATCCTTATTTAATAACATCACGAGATATTTTATGAAAATATTTTTGCATTGATGTTATTTAGGGAATTCCTTAATGTTATGACAAACAAAGTTTACTTACTTCACGTAGTGAGAATTGGCCATGTTTGCTTGTTTGGACTATTTACGAACAAATGAAAATAATTTCTTTTTAAAGAAGTTTTTAAAAGTTCTGTACTAAATGTGGATTGGTCTGAAATAATAGATGTTAACTTCTGATTGTTTTGTGTACGGTCCATTACTACTACGCCATTTCCTTTATCAGCACGAATGATTACCAGGTACTTTGGTCATGTTAGGGGGTGGTGGTCGGAAAAAGTTTAAGGAATTTAAAGCAATATCTTTAAGACGTGTAGTAATTCTGTTCCAAGTTATGTTACAATCAGGTTGTAAACAAGTAAGAGCATTGTTTTTAGAAAAATTTTGGATAGAGCTGAAAACCCAAATATATTGGCCATAAAGGAAGCTTCACAAATTTATCTTTTGAATCCTTCCTTAAATGTACAGCTGGATATGGCTTCTCTAAGGTTGTTTGATTAATAGCGAAACATCTGGCCTACTTTTAAACTAATGTCTAAAGTTTGTACATATTTCTTAACTAATTGAAAAATTTTGAATAAATCGAAACGTTTTTAATGTTATTATTATGGAGCTTCATTTTAAAGTTTATACTTATCATCAAGTTCAATGGAAAATCTTTATCAACAAGGCAAACTCATATTTAAAAACTATCAAACATTAAATTAGTATTTTAAACTGAAAATTCACTTTTTAATCTTATTGTTAATGTCGTTGGATGCGCAATTATTTTCTTTTTCTCTTGATACCAGTACCGTTTCTGGCGAGCAGGAATCAGCAAAAACGTTCAATACCATGTTAAATCCATATGTTCGCGTTTGAGAACGTCTGGCGGTATACGAGGATTCTTCGGTAACTACGTGGCTTAACACAGAGATTACGTGAATTCAGAGGAATCTTTAGCATTTTGTAGAATCATCTTTTAATATGTTGATTTTATGACAATACAGAGTGATCTATCAATTATCCTGTTTTTGACAGCACGCCAAAGTAAACGCCTCGAAATTAAAACAAATCTGGACTCAACATTATTGGAACCCGCTTCCTCGTTTTCAATTGTTAAAAATTGCTACTGCTCCGGATATGATTGAAAAAGTAAACCGTATCGTATTGGATGACGTCGAGTAAAAGTGTGCGAGATAGCAAACATAGTGGGTATATTAAATGACAGTAGACAGAATTTTAACTGAACAATTGGAAGTGAAAAAATACTTGGCACTTGTGTGTCACCGTTCCATACACCAGTGCAAAAACGGAATCGTTTGAGTGTTTCTCGTGTCCCTCTGGCACTTTTTCCCCACAATCCCAAAGACTTCTTACGCCGTTTTATGACCGTCGAGAAAACCTGGATCCACCATTATACTTCCGAAATCAAAGAGCAGTAAAGACAATAGACACACAAAAATTGTCCGCCACCAAAGAGGGCAAAAACGGTTTTGCCAGCAGCATAAGTTATGTCAACTATTACTACTACTACTTAGGAAAGGGAAAAATAATAAATGGGAGTATTGTTCCAATATTTTGCAACAATTTGAAGGCCTCATTTGGTAACGAAGAATATGATTTTCTACCATATAACGCACCTGTCCACACGTCTGCCAGATTTCGCTCATAGCTGTTTCCAAATTTAAAAAAATGGCTCGTCGATATGACAGTTTCGTCTAACTTCAAGGTAATCGCTGCTATTTCGAGAACTTGTATCAATCTACCAACAATAAAGGCACTGCTAATTTGGAATATCGTTGAAATGTGTGTTGAGCGAGTACATACATTAAAAATAATTTTTTTTTCGGAAAAACTCGCGTTCTCATTGTTAGGCCACGTACTTGTCGAGCAATCCTTGTAAACTAATACGGTAGTGCAAGTTTTAAGTAACATGTAATGATTACATCCAATACTTCTGCTGTGGGTCGGTCGTTACTCTCGTTTTTTCAACATGTTTTGCCTAAAGTAGGCGTCGAAAGAAAGATAAATAAGATAAGCAAGGGTTATTATCAGACTTGATCATCAAACATTACAGTATTAGTTTGCTACGTTTTAAAGCGACCTAGAAAACCATAACATGCATATATGTATAAGCAAAGGCGGATTTCCCGTAACGAACGTTAGGCACGTGTCTAGAAAGGCGCAATGAAGAATGGGGGCAATCGCAACATTCGCTATAAGTTTTAAATTAAGGGAAACAATCAGGGGCATCTGCGAGCATTAAAAAAGTAGACTATGTATAAAGCAAAGCAGCGCACCGCATGTGCCGCCGAAACATAATAAAAGTAGTAGGTACAAAATATTTATTTAAGATTAAAAGTAGCAGAAAAATGTTACTAATCGCATTGCCATTAAAATTTCAAAGCAGCATAGTACCTAACTTCGTAATGATATAATTGATATTTACCCCCACCCCGGAGATATATATCAAATAAGATATCAAAGCACAAAGTGGAACCGATTGCCCCTGCAAGGTATCGGCGTCCGCGTCAAAACAGTCTAACGTGTAACGATATCATCATTCCCATTCGGCATTCTTGATCAGCTCATGGTCATCTTAACATCAACCAGAGTATTAAGGCTGATCCGACAGTTAAGTCCTAACCATCACAGCTGAAGAGGTAGGAGGCGGGAGGTATAAGGAAGGTGGGACCTTATGTTTAGTCTATTTCTTGCTAAGTTGAGACGGATCAATGTCTGCTTACATTATATATGCACCGACAAGTCAGTACTCGAAGAGCTCGTAATTCGCATAATTCTTTCATTTCGCTATTACTTGCGATTTTGCTTGGAAGCTTGCAGGGTGAAAATAAAACAGATTACACTTGCCTAAAGTGCAAATTATTTACACACGCCTTTGTTTTACTTGTCTTTATTATCTTTCATACTTTGCCTGACATTGCGTCTTCTTCTAAAGATGAGAATAGATAATAAAGAACCAAAATATCGCCGTGGTAATAAATGTAGATTGAGGTTAAATACAAAGCGACTAAAGAGAAAAAGTTTTCCAACACCAAAAGTTCAAAATAGTAAGTACCTTTGCATATTAAAGAAAAGAACAATAGTTATATTAGGGTAATATTTCACCAGCACTTTATCATACAGGGGTGCAATAGAAATTTTATCCTGTTTGGAAAATTTCCAAATTATGCATATTACGACGCTTATTCAAAATTGATCACTTATTTTAGAGACCAATACTAGTGAAAATATGATTGTGTCCAATGAGGAATGTCAGAAAGGACTCGAATTAATAGTTGACACCGGATTATCGGATAATGATGTTGAAATGACGGTGAGCATATATCTATATTAAAGCGTTGACTTAACTAACATTCGGTCAGTCAACGATTAAAGTAGATTACTGTACTTTTGTTGAAAATATTGTTCATTAACCATTAAGAATTTTACCTGTTTTGAACGTCAACTGTTGTGCTAAAAGAAGTGAATTAGCTGTTATGTAGATTTTATTGCTATTATATTTTATATTGTATTTGTTTATTTATGTTGTTGAAATAAACTCAAAACCACTAATCTATATTTACATATTTGGGATTAGTGGTTTTGAGTTTATTTCAACAACATTGATCGTATTCCCAAATTTAAGTATGGATTTTAACTTTCATAATAAATTGTTTAATTATGTTTGGACAACCGTTTTCCTAAAGTAAATAATTTTATTTAAGACCTTACCAGAAAATGAAGATAAATGTACAAAGCGAGCGCTTTACCAAACGACAGAAAACGATAAAAAGGTATGACAACTTGTGGATAATACACAACATTTACTTATCTATTTGGAAACTTTAAGGATTCTATCTCAAAACTAGAGAGTCGAAGGATTGTGGATATAAGCTACTTCATTACATCTCTTGTTGAATACTCTAACCATGTACCACAGTTTGGACGTACGCTTCAAAATATGAAAATTATCAATGAGGAACGACAGGGTTTTATGTATTATTTAAATGTTAAATGTACGTTTTGTAATGGTTCTTTCACAATTCCTACTGCAAAACCGTCTAAAGATAATATGAACAAAGATGCTGTTCTGTGCATAATGTCAATAGGTTCAGGTTTTTTCCATCTACAGCAATTTGTAGCATCAATGGATATACCGTGCATGTCTGAATGAACACACAGAAGCGTTCATGACGAGATTTCGGATGCCTGGGAAGAAGCAAGCATGAAGGCTATGGAAGAAGCTGCAGCCGAAGAAAAAGCACTTGCTATTGCCACGCAAGTGACGTCGATGAAGGTGGAATTCCCATGATAACGGTTGTGGCGGATGGAAGTTGGGCAAAAAGGTCCTATGGAAATAGGTATCTTCTCTATGAAATTCTAAACCGAGTAAGTGAACCGGGGCCCGCACGCAAAAAAAAATATATTACGTTCGATTTTAGTTTCAACGTGAACCGTAATTAATTCAGGATGCCGCCTCGTTACAATTACAATTTTACAATAAATTTCGTTTACAAAGCAGTCTAATTACTCAGCCATTTATGAACCAATTGAAATTTTTTTGGCATCAATGTATAAACAAAGGATGGATCTAGGTTTCTATAGACTTAGATTTTTGAAAGATGGCTTAGATTTGATGTAAATTTGTGCTGAAAAACACCTACATTGCCGAATGTGTGCTGAAGTTTCAAGTTATAATTAAAATAATTCGAAAAAATCTAACTCGATAGAAACATTCCTTTATATGTTGTCTTTAAGATACAAAAAGAAATTTGATAAAATATTTATTAGTTACGTAGCAATTAGACTGCTACAAAACTCTTGTAGTCGTTCCAAATTCAGCACGTCGGATCAGCCTTAACGAAGTACGTAATCCTACTAATAATATTTCTAATTACAATACGCGTATGCAAATAAAAGCAATGAAATGAGCGAGAAGAAAAAAAAACTGGTCTGAATTTCGAAAATTAGCAAAAGAAAAACAAGAGCGAAAATCTACATTTTTGATACAATTCGGTAAACCTGACAGTTTTTTTAAAAGAAAGTAACAGAATATTGAAACACCATCATCACAGCAAGAAAGTACTCTTGGAATAGAATCAGAAATGGAACAGGAATACAGCAATGGTAGAGGTGAGTGACTGTTATTGCGTAGATAGTATAAGATAGAGAGCTGAAAACAAGAAACAAGAAAATGCCCTAATAAGTCATGGCTCCAGTGAGTGGAGCATTAACAACGGCGCAGTTGGTTAGCGCGGTACTCTAGCAAAGTACAGGTCGTAGGTTCAAATCCTACTCGAGGTAAACTTTTTATTTATGAATTTAATAAATTTAATAATAATTTTTAATTACACAGAATGTTAACTTGACATTTTTATAGAACAGAATTTATGTCTCAAACAAAATTTTTTTATTGTATTGTAAGTATATGGTTCTAACTGTCCTGCTAGAAACGCGCATTTTAGTACTAACGGTGTATTTTTTATGACTGTCCGTTTCCGAAAAACTACAAAAACTTAGGATGCGTCATTTTTTCAAAATTTAAGGAGTTTGACCAAGTCAGATTTTTGGTGATTTCTCTGCAGGAGTACTGAAGAACCTAAGGAACATATTTCAGAAGGAATCAGCTTTCTAATAATTTTTTTCCATCTCGACCAAAATTAGGTATAATATACCTATACTAAATAATTTAATTAAATTTGTTAAAGGCATGCGAGATAAAATTGACCATTACGAAGAAATAGCAAAACAAAAATCAGATTCTGATTACGAAATAACGTATAAGAGACGTAAATTGCGTGGTGATGAAACTAGACTTAATGAATATGAGTTTACATACCACGAAAAATTTAAAATTGATACGTTTTTTGTGTACGTGTGCGTGTGTGCGTGTGTGTGCGCCTGCATGTGCGTGTGCGTGTCTGCCTGTCTTTCCGTCTGTCCGTCTGTCCGTCCGTCCGTCTGTCCGCCTGTCCGTCTGTCCGTCTGTCCGTCTGTCCGTCTGTCCGTCTGTCCGTCTGTCCGTCTGTCCGTCTATCCGTCTGTCCGTCTGTCCGTCTGTCCGTTAGTCCCTCCGTCCCTCCGTCTGTCCGTCCGTCCGTCTGTCCGTCCGTCCGCCCATCCATCCGTCTGTCCGTCCATCCGTCCGTCCTGCGTGCCTGCTTGCCTCAGACATATCATGCCTAAGGTACCCTCGATTCCTAAATACCACACTCTGCATAATAGGAAGTATGATTTGTTCGGCTGTACAAGATCTGCAGTATGAAGGGGTAAGATAGCAAAATAGTCATGGAGGGTATATATGAAAACTTAAAAAATTTTCATATTTATGTATACAGGGTGTTCAATTTCCCCGTATTTCTTCTACCACTCCCCGAATGGTTTGAGATAAATTAATTCTGCTTTCTTGAGGTCAATTGCGCTCATTTTAAAAATATTTACGACTATACAGGGTGTCTCCTAAATATGTGGCATACTAAAGTTGCGTTTTTTAAATAGCACTGTGTATATTTTACCCGATACTTCGATTTGTACTCCCAAGACAAGGAAATAATTACCTCATACTATGGGTTTTTTATGAACCTGAAGAGATTTATGACCCATTTTCTATGAAAAACAGGTTATCTTTGAGAATTTCTTGTGAATTGGCCAAATTACATTTTGCAAGTTAGAGAACTAAACATTAGCACAAATCTTCTAGTTGGGCGAGTTACTAACAACACAAAATGTCATTTATCTTTTTCTTTTTTAGTGGGACATCTTATATTTCATTTGACTAATCGATAGAGTTTCTCATGGGCTTTCCAAAAATACCCCATAGTATACCGCTAAAATTACTGGATAAGCCTTCATTTTCGATAAACCGAGAATTACAATACAACCCAATTGAGTAATTAAGTCTAAGAACAAATTAACAAACAAAAACACTAGTTACAAAAGAATAAAATTATAGTAAACGTTCATACATGTTTCCATTTTGTTCGACGCACAATTGAAGTCGTCTTGCAATATTCTGCCTCTCACGAGACAAAGCATAGGTGTAATGTTTTGAAACACATCTCGTATGCGCTGCTTCATATTGTCGGCAGTAGTTGGCTTGTCGTTATTCATTTTTTACATATCCCCAGAGAAGAAAATCCATTGGGATCAAGTCAGGAGAACGTGCTGGCCACAGAATCGGCCCTCCTCTTTCTATGCACTGCTGAGGTCTCCAGTTATTCAAAAATTCTCGAACCTTTCTAGTATAGTGGGGCGGGGCTGAGGTACCACATATCCATTCCATTTCTAAGATCCACATTCTCTAGTAGCACGGCTAGTTCTCCTGACAGAAATTGCAAATATTCTTGGCCAGTTAATACACCGTCAAAGAAAAATGGGCCAATTACTTTATTATTTAGAATTCCACCACGAACATTGATTTGCAATAGACGTTGTAAATCAATTGCTCTCGTCCAGTGCGGGTTTTCTGTGGCATAATAATGCATATTGTGGCGATTGCGGTGCCCATCATTTCTAAATGTCGCTTCATCACTAAATAAAATGACTTGACCCCAATGGATTTTCTTCTCTGAGGATATGTAAAAAGTGAAGTATTTCGCGACAAGCCAACTACTTCCGACAATATGAAGCAACGTATACGAGATGTGTTTCAAAACATTACACCCCATACTTTGTTTCGTGTGAGGCAAAATTTTGCAAGACGACTTCAACTGTGCGTCGAACGCAATGGAAACACTTACGAATATTTACCATAATTTTATTCTTTTGTAACTAGTGGTTTTTGTTTGTTAATTTGTTGTTAGATTTATTTATTCAGTTGGGTTGTATTGTAATTCTCAGTTTATCGAAAATGAAGGCTTAATCAGTCATGGGGTATTTTTGGAAAGCTCATGGTCATGAGAAACTCTATCGACTGGTGAAATGAAATATAGTGTTCCATTAAAAAAAAACATAAATGACATTTTGTGTTTGTAACTCACCCTGTACAACAATCAAATTTTCTTCTTTATATTTATAACATCTGACAAAAACTAGAAGACTTGTGCTAATTTGTAGTTAGCTCTAACTTGCAAAATGTAATTTGGTCAATTCACAAGAAATTCTCAAAGATGACCTATTTTTCCTAGAAAATGGATCATAAATCTCTTCAGGTTCATAATAAACCTATAGCATGTGATAACTTTTTTCTTGCCTTGGAAGTACAAATCGAAGTATTTGCTATTTCAAAAAATGTAACATTGGTATGCCACCCTATATAGTGGTACATATTTTTGCAGAGTCCGCAATTGACAAATATATATATATATATATATATATATATATATATATATATATATATATATATAGTGTATTATTACACTAATCTACTAATGGTACACTTTCATGAATACACATAGTTAACCTGCACAAATTTGATTTAATTTCGGATTATCTTTGATTAAATGAGTTAATAAAATCATACGCACACTACTATCATTACTAACGTACAGGGTATCCCATTTTTGGTACTTTTGCGGCGTATTTCTCTTATTTTTAAAAAAAGATAGAGGGTTGCGGTTTTCCCGACAGTGTGCTACTTTTTTGTGACGCTAAAGATGGCGCCAGCAGAATGTTCATAGCCCTTTTGGTTTCTGAGATACAGGGTAGAATTGAAAAGTATCACTTTTTAGACACCCCTCGTATCTCAGTTATCTTTAAACTTATCGAAGAAGTTAAAACGTATTCCTATAGAATTCTTTCCGTAGATTCCATTGGTGTAGTCAGTTTATTTCACCTTCCGTTTTTTAGTTATGAACCAAACACAGCTTGTTTTAAGTGGAACGCCCTGTATATAATTTCTTACATTTATTAGGTATAATGTAGGCTTCAATTGTATAATTTTTTTTCAAAAACAAGCTCAGAATTTAAGATTAGTAGGTAGTAAACTATGGCTAAAGTTTAATAAAAACAAAATACATGTGAGTAATTATTATAATTTATTATACTGTTAAACTTCATTCAAAAGATCTTTTTTAATTCTCAACTCTTAATTATTTATTTTATTTTCCCTTATACCAAATTAACACATTATCATCATTCTTTTAATAGCGTTAAAAAACCATAAGTCTTCTTTGCAAATCTCGGAAAGTTAAATTGAATGATTTAAAAAACCTGTTTGCTTCATAACTAAAAAACTAAAAAAAACTGACTACGCCAATGGATTCTATAGGAATACGTTTTATCTTTTTCGATAAATTTAGAGGTAACTGAGATACGATGGGTGCCTCAAAAGTGATACTTTCAATTCTACCCTGTATCTCAGAAACCAAAAGGGCTATGAAAATGCTGCTGGCGCCATGTTCAATGTCACAAAAATGTAGCACACTGTCGCGTATACCGCAATTCTCTATCATTAAAAATAAGGGAGATACCCCACAAAAGTGCCAAAAGTGTGATACCCTGTACAGCACAGAGTAGGCTCTTCGCGAACATAGTTGACATACTTTGACAGTCTAAAACTTAATCCAGCATCTATATCTACAAGGATTTGCTTAATTAAATCAACTACTAATAAAAAAAGATTTTAATAAATTTGTAACAGACCTACAACACCAAAACAGTCAATAGGAATAAATTTATAACTTTAAACAAACGGTTCTATTTATAGGAAATGTTTAATTAAGAAAATATCGTCAGATTAGTTATAAAATAATAATTTTTTTCTTCTCTGTTATATGCAATAACACGACCATGCATAAAGCAAGGCTTTGGTGTTCATGATTTCTGCTCTAATCATGTCACCTGATATTGAATGATGTTAAACTACGCTTTAAAATATTTCTTTTACCTAGACACGCTTTATTGAAATTAGTTCATTTGTATAAATGACATAGGTAGGGATTGTATTTCAATGTTACTGACTATTGTTTTATTTTATAAATAGCAAATATCTGTCAATAAACTAATAGAGGATATTAAAGTAAGGTCAAATGAATTTGTTTGGCAAATGCACAGCATAAGGATTAGCAAATGTTATCGGTCGTTATGTCCAAGGCCAAGTTTATTAGTAAATTCAATTTATCAAGGACACGGTAATATGTTCTGTTTATGTATCCTTACTCTGTCCTATCACAGAACAATCTGATTTCTAGTATCTTTTATATCTGGCACAATTGTACTTGCTTACATGATAGTACTTTTCCACAAGTTGGGTAAAAATCAAGTTCAACAAGTCAATTATGTTTTCTAGTGAAAGGAGATTTTCGATCATTCAACACATGCAAAAACACCTAAAAAGAATTAGTAGGGATATTGAAAGTAACCTTGGCGCAGTCTGCACATGTTTGTCAATAATTATATAATGCATAAATTTTAATATTAATTTTCTGTAAATTGCGTTCTACGCGCAACCCTTGGTCGTATTATGTTATTTAGATAACATAGAATGCGGATATTCAATTTAAAATTATGAAATCTTCCTTATTAACAGTGCTTATGAATTATATGTGCTTTTAAACATTGGTTTGGTTGCCGCATGTTTGTGCTAAATAGTTAACATTCTATTTCTGTAGAAAGAAATCTAACAGATAAAAACTAATTATTGTAATTAAAACTTGTAGAGTAAAATCAACATCGGAAGACACCAGCGCAGAAACGCATTTTTAAATTAGATAAAGATGCAGTAATGATTGGAAAATGACACAGATATTAGTACTGTGCGCTCTAAAAACGTTACTTTCCAGCTGATCGTTTGCCAACTTTTGTTTATAACCTCTTGTTTTTCCGGCGTATCAAATTTGTTTATTACTTATTCTACAAAACAGTTTTTTTTAAACTATCCGCTGCCTGTATTGAATTTATAAGTAAGTTACTTTAATTATTAATTTCACGTTATATTAATGCAATCAAATCTAGTTCTTTATATAATGTGCGACGCAAGTACATCTCATAACGCTCAAGCACCCCAAGCAAGAAAACGACATGTGTTATCTGAAGATGCTCGCAAGATTGTGTGGAACAATTACAAATTTTAAATGAAACATACATACATTCGTCTCATACGACACCATATTCGTGGACAGATGGGACAAACGCAGGTCTTAAATCTCTTATTGGAAAAGGAAATCGCCTTATAATCGTACACGACCGGTGTGAAAACAGCAACCAAAACTAGCAAGCCATTATGCCGAAGATATCCGAGGGTGACGTCACAGCGTTAATATTATACCACTGTAGTGACGTCAAAGTTTAAATGGCATATTCCTATAGTTATGTCACATTACAATTTAAATCTCATGCAAATGATTGGGAAACATCCAGGAGCGTACCTAAATTTGTACTAAAATCAAACCTTCCTTTACATGCAATCATCACATACCTGCAGATGGTTGCTGGAATTCTGTTATATAATTATAAAATAATAAGCGTTTTTCAACAACAATGTGAAAAATTTGATCTCTCGCAAATGATTGGGAAACATCCAGGGGCGTAGCAAATTTTGTACTAAAATCAAACCTTCCTTTACATGCTATTTTCAAAGAACTGCAGTGGGTTGCTGGACTTCTGTTTTATAATTATAATATAAAACACATTTTCAAACAATCACGTGGAAAATTCATCTCTCGCAAATGATTGGGAAATGCACAGGGGCGTAGCAAACTTTATCCTGTCATTTCTTTCTTTGCATGCAATTATCACATACCTGCAGATGGTTGCTGGAATTCTGTTATATAATTATAAAATAATAAACGTTTTTCAACAACAATGTGAAAATTTGATCTCTCGCAAATGATTGGGAAACATCCAGGGGCGTATCAAATTTTGTACTAAAATCATACCTTCCTTTACAAGCTATTTTCAAAGAACTGCAGTGGGTTGCTGGACTTCTGTTTTATAATTATAATATAAAACACATTTTCAAACAATCACGTGGAAAATTCATCTCTCGCAAATGATTGGGAAATGCACAGGGACGTAGCAAACTTTATCCTGCCATTTCCTTCTTTGCATGCAATTATCACATACCTGCAGATGGTTGCTGGAATTCTGTTATATAATTATAAAATAATAAACGTTTTTCAACAACAATGTGAAAAATTTGATCTCTCGTAAATGATTGGGAAACATCCAGGGGCGTATCAAATTTTGTACTAAAATCAAACCTTCCTTTACATGCTATTTTCAAAGAACTGCAGTGGGTTGCTGGACTTCTGTTTTATAATTATAATATAAAACACATTTTCAAACAATCACGTGGAAAATTCATCTCTCGCAAATGATTGGGAAATGCACAGGGGCGTAGCAAACTTTATCCTGTCATTTCTTTCTTTGCATGCAATTATCACATACCTGCAGATGGTTGCTGGAATTCTGTTACATAATTATAAAATAATAAACGTTTTTCAACAACAATGTGAAAATTTCATCTCTCGCAAATCATTGGGAAACATCCAGGGGCGTAGCAAATTTTGTACTAAAATCAAACCTTCCTTTACATGCTATTTTCAAAGAACTGCAGTGGGTTGCTGGACTTCTGTTTTATAATTATAATATAAAACACATTTTCAAACAATCACGTGGAAAATTCATCTCTCGCAAATGATTGGGAAATGCACAGGGGCGTAGCAAACTTTATCCTGTCATTTCTTTCTTTGCATGCAATTATCACATACCTGCAGATGGTTGCTGGAATTCTGTTACATAATTATAAAATAATAAACGTTTTTCAACAACAATGTGAAAATTTCATCTCTCGCAAATGATTGGGAAACATCCAGGGGCGTATCAAATGTTGTACTAAAATCATACCTTCCTTTACAAGCTATTTTCAAAGAACTGCAGTGGGTTGCTGGACTTCTGTTTTATAATTATAATATAAAACACATTTTCAAACAATCACGTGGAAAATTCATCTCTCGCAAATGATTGGGAAATGCACAGGGACGTAGCAAACTTTATCCTGCCATTTCCTTCTTTGCATGCAATTATCACATACCTGCAGATGGTTGCTGGAATTCTGTTATATAATTATAAAATAATAAACGTTTTCAACAACAATGTGAAAAATTTGATCTCTCGTAAATGATTGGGAAACATCCAGGGCGTATCAAATTTTGTACTAAAATCAAACCTTCCTTTACATGCTATTTTCAAAGAACTGCAGTGGGTTGCTGGACTTCTGTTTTATAATTATAATATAAAACACATTTTCAAACAATCACGTGGAAAATTCATCTCTCGCAAATGATTGGGAAATGCACAGGGGCGTAGCAAACTTTATCCTGACATTTCATTGTTCGCGTGTAATTATCACATACCTGCAGATGGTTGCTGGAATTCTGCTTTAACCCTTACGCTTGTGAGTGTCTTATTTATAGGCGATATTAGGTTTAAAATATCATTTTACTGTATTCGCACCTCTACGACACGATTGTGAGTGTACGTGAGTATCTCGTTGCATCGGCAGTAAACACAAAATTTGTTTAGAAACGAATGAGATTGTTCGACACGTGGTAACAATTTCTTGTCAAGTGTTTCAATATGGCTACTAGACGTAAGTACACATTTCAAATTAATTTAAAATATTTATTTTGATGTATAGTTGTCACAAATTGTATGTACCTTCCTATTTACACAAAATCAAAACATTTTAATTTGAGGTTACAAATCCACAAATATGTTTTGAAGGACATCAAGTTTGTGAGGGTTAGGAGTGAGCAGTGTAAATGTGGATTCTGATGTGTTTCACGTTTGTGTATGCCGGGAGCGAATGGTATAACAATTTGAAAAAAATGTTTGGAGGGCAAAACTGGTAACAAGCTGTTTCTTTTTCAGGATCAGCTGGAAAAGTTGACTTAACGAAACTCGCTAAGAATCCAGACCAAATCTACGAACTACTGGATGAAATTGGTTCCCATTTGGAAATAGAACACGGAGATGAAGATGATGATGATTGGATACCTTCGGAAAAGGAGGGGTTGACTGTACAAGATGAGGAGATGGAAGAAGATGAATCTGAAAAAAAGTGGTCACGAAGATGATTTGCCAGGTCCCAGCGCTGCACAACATTCCCAAAAGCC
Source organism: Vesta saturnalis (assembly GCA_036346205.1). NCBI lineage: Eukaryota > Metazoa > Arthropoda > Insecta > Coleoptera > Lampyridae > Vesta > Vesta saturnalis. The sequence goes on from JARFJB010002054.1 coordinate 2,363,220, forward strand.
ATCAATATTAACCTGGAGTAAAACAAACAAATTTAAAAACGAGAACATACCTCAAACCACACTCCCAGATCCCACTGAAGTTTTGACACCATGGAGTTACTTTGAAAAATATTTAGGAAACGCGTTTTTCCAACTGTGTGCAGAACGGACGGCACAATTTCACTTAGAAAAGCATGGACGGAACTAAAACCTAAAGTAACTCCTGAAGAAATTAAAAATTTTTAGGATACATGCAGTAATGGGATGTATAAAATTCCCTCGAATTCATTTATATTGTAGCACTCGCTTTAAATTTCCCGTAATTGCGGATACCATACCAAGAGATAGGTTATATCTCTTGAGAGTCAATCTTCATATTGTGGATGCCAGTACAGTCACAGAAGAAAATAAAAAACAATCGGCTCTGGAGAGTTCAACCAATGATCGATTTGGTAAGAAACCGTTGTCTGAAATAAATAGAGAATCTCAAGCTGCATTCTCCATAGATGAACAGATGATTCCGTTCCTTGGTCGATGTGCTTTTCGGCAATATGTTAAGAATAAACCAAGACCTGTGGGTTTAAAAATTTTGTCCTAACAAGAAGTGATGGTACTGTTCTTGATTTCGAAATATACCAAGGAACTACTACAAACTTAAAAATAAAGAACTGGGACTTGGACCTTCAGTCACTTTAAGATTGGTGCAAACTTTACCTGTTAATAGCTTTGTATTTTTTGATAGATATTTTTCAACGGTACCTTTGCTCCTTAAATTGTCAGAGTTACAAATACATGGCACTGGAACTATTATGACAAATCGTTTTAAAGGATTCACATTTAAGAAAGACAATCTGATGAATAGAGGTGATTCTGAGCAGGTCGTTAGTAATAATCAGAAGATATGTATTACTAAATGGAAAGATAATAAATCCGTTTTAATGGCCTCTACAGCTTTCGGCCACGAACCCACACACTCGGTCAAAAGATGGGACAAAGCTAGTGCTAGTCGTGTAGATGTTCCATGTCCAAATGCAATTAAAATTTACAACGAAAAAATGGGTGGGGTTGATATCTGTGATTAAATGATGGAGTGTTACAGAACTTTCTTTAAAACTCGTAAATGGACATTGAAGGTAATTCTACATCTCTTTTATTTAGCTATTGTGAACAGTTGGATGGAATACCGCCGATTGCCACAGTAACAAATATAAATCAAAAGATATTAAAGATTTATTATCCTTTCGCTTAGAATTAGCAGAATTTTTGTTATGTGGAACGAAAAGTCCGAATGAAGAGAACGATGACACAGAAGATGAACAGGAAGATCCTCGTCCAAAGAAAATGAGACCATCACCTTTACCTTCCACTGATAAAAGATATGGTGGGTTTAATCACTGGCCTGTCATGGAAGATTTAAAAAGACCCTTTATGTTGCAGATTGGAGTCCTGTAAGAGTAGGTCAAGAGTTTCATGCAGCAAATGTAAAATTTATTTCTGTATGAGTAAAATCAAAACTGTTTTTTTAAGTTTCACAATAAATAATGTAATAAAAATGTACTAGTTATTAACTTTTGTCATAAATAGCAATATGTGTACTGAATATTACTAATAAAAGTTAGAAAGATATAATTTATTAATTGTTTGTGTTAGTGCACAATTGTGCATATCATGCATATACTCCTAGGAAACACAATCGTGAGTATCGATAAAATCTGTCAAAGTGACGTAGCAAAATTTTGAAAAAAATTAGAATATCTCTGTGTTCTCATATGAGTTGACATGTAGAGTGAACAACTTTATTTTTCTACTTACATTGTTTCGGGAGTGTAAGGGTTAAAGTTATATTAAAACGGTGTACTATGAAATCCAGGATATGCATTATATGTTCCTTAATCATATGTTAGGCTTATAGGACTAACAGGTAAATCTCTCAATAAATTAAACACCAACGTAATTAATAATAATATTAATAAGAACAATAGTGACAATGTTAAGGTAAGAACGATAACGTTCACAACAATGATAACAATGATAAAAAAGGTACTAATGATAACAATGGTAATAATGGTATAATAATGACAATAACATTTTATGAACAAATATAATAATTTAGTTTTTTGTTTTGTTTTTTAGTCGCATAAGGTACACATTAAAGAATCTTTTATTTTCTGTTCTTCTTTTCTGTAAATTAAGCACTTCAAATGGATACGTCTTAAACAGAACTGACACTGAATTTGGGTTTCTTCTTTGATATTAATCCCACAATAAAGACACTTTGTTTGCATATTATCAGAATTTCTCAATATCGAAAATTTAATCTCCTCCCTATATTTTTTCATTGAACATGGAGCAGAAAGTGACTGTTTTTTAACCATTTGGGAAAAAAAGTATATAACATACACTCCGCAATTGTGGGAGTCCTTTTGAATTAGGTGTAGAGGTGTTTGAATAGACCATCCATTCGTTTGTATCTGATAATCACTGTTTTTGTTATAAACATTGGAAACGAATTCTAAAAACTTCTTTAAATATCTCCGACTTTCACGTTTCGTAGTTCCAAGTGGATTTAAGTAGGTAAATTCTTTTTCATTAGAATTTATAAACAAAAGGCACCAATGATTTCCATTAACGTTTATTGGCATCACAATTTTACCGTTAAGTGTAAACTCTACCCTGTTTCCTTGCCAATCCTTGTGGAATAATAGACTTGCAAAGGGGCTAGGAATTATGTTATACATTCTTTCGTCTTTATTTATTATATGTAAGGCCGCATCAATAACAAACCCGATTAGATAGTTATTGCCAGTCAAACTTAAGTAATCTTCCATAAGAATTTCTTTCACTGGACTTTCTATTTCCTTGAAAGATGCCACTGTGTAACCATAGTTCGTATTAGATTTAAGATGTTGGTAGTAGTTTACATTATTTACTAGCCCATTTTCGAAAAATGTAAACTCTCTTTGAGGTAATGTCCATCGCCTTCCTTCAAGTGGAATATTTTCCAATGGTGATACTATTTGCGGCAACATATAAAAATAAAAAATCTTGAAGTTTTTAATCATTTGGTGCTTCCAAAATCTTTATTTCTTAAAACTCGCTGTAAAAGGAATCCTTTAGAGGTGAAAATAAAAATCACACCAACTTCTGTCTGTTACCTCTAATATTCCTTGAATCTGATAAAATACTGGTGATGAATTTTAATTTACCATTGGAATCTAAGTAAGAGGATTTTGAGGAAGGTTTCTTATTCCAAATGGACATTTAATTTCCACTATTCCATCTGTACCCACTAAACCATCCGGCGACGAAGCCAGAAATGGATACGAGCAATGCACTACTAAGCCCGACCTAATGGGATCATTTTTTGTATGTGCAGCGTAGGTTTTTAGGGCTGTGTCTTCGTACGTTATGCCGTGAAGTGCTGCAATACTTCTGGTAGCGTTTCCTGTTAACATTCTTTTTACTATATTATTATAGGACTGACTAGACCGTGACCTGCAAATTGTTCCAAACTCTGAGGAGCATATCCGTTTTCTTCTTTCAAGCCACCACAATTCGCTATGTGTTTGGTCTCTAGTGAGATGTTCAACCGATGCTTTTCCTCTTTCGTTTAACGTTATAGATTGTATAAACCTTTCACATTTCGTTCTGAGAGGTTCCTGTTTCACAAGTGTATCGCTGGCATTAATTTCTTCATTTATGTAACAGATCTTACAAACAAAAGAGTCTGTAAATGCCAGGTCTTCATTCGGAGCTTCACATTTTTGATGAACCCACTCATTGCATTTGTCGCATTGTACCCACTTTGTAGGTTCGTCATGGCTTCCTCCACCACAATAAAGACATCTTGTCTTGTCTACTGCAGATGTTATCATATCATCATTTTCTTCTTCTAGAAATTTAAAGTAACTTCCTCGAAAGCTGGTATTTGTTGAGGTTTTTCTGTCTTTCCATATTTCTTGAGACGACTGTATCTCCGGTATTTGGAACGCAAGCTTTTTTGTTTTGACTTGAATTTTTCGTCGGTTAGATAATGCATTTTTCGCAATACCCATGTCGGCTTCCTTTATTATGGATAATATATGCTTTCTACTTTTCCTCACAAATCGAGAGCATTTTAAGTTTTTACTGTTATTTAGTATGTTTTGCTTTAATAACCCAAAATAATTCTCAACTGGTGCATTACTGACAGTTTTCTCTTCATCCAAAAATATTGCACTCCACAAAGGAAAATAAGGCAAATATTTATTGGTGATCAGATTTAAGAAGTCTGCATTATAAGTAAGATTTAATATGGATGAAGATTTTATACTCAATTCTTTGTTGGTTTGGATAACATTATTAAAATAATTATAAAATGGACTACTGTTACGCAAATTTTGATATCTCACGTTTCCTTTTAATTTTGTTTCTTCTAACTGTATTTTCTGTCTTTCTTCAAAATTTGTTTCAAGTTGTGTAGGGTCACATACATATTTTCTTGCTTCCGTAGTTTTGTAATTTTCGTGAAGGCTTGTTAGAAGCACTACAACCCTTATAAAGTAGTTAGTAACATCCTTCCAATTACCTAGTGTCATTAGCTTTATTAAAATGAGCCTGAACAATTGCTTCTGTTTGTCATCTTTGCTAATTTTTCAATATCATTTACGAACAACTTCATTAAATGGGCATTGCATAAGTGTATTGTGATGAAATTTACTTTAAATACATTTATGGATAATTTTGAAAAGCACTCGTGTAAATATTCACTAATAGTCATTCTATTCAAAGCCAGACAAAGAGCATGAATATTGGCAAAACTAAAGTCTGTAACAACTCCCCGAAATAATGGCCATTTGTTATGTTCTTCACAATATATACGAAAGTCGTTAAGAATTTTAAATATCGTCTTTGCAAAATGATTGGAGGAAATCATTTCGAATATTGGACATAAACGCTTAATATTCTCCACTTTTATAACACCAGCATAAAGATAAACACGCTTCTTGTCCATAGGATTTCTTACAATTCCCCCTGTTGCGTCGAAATAAATCATAGGTAAGTTAATATTTTTCTGTTTCTCTGCAAGCAGCATTTGTTCTCTGCTAAACAGTTTTATGTTAAACGGTACTGACACTTCCTGAATATAGTTTTTATGGTCGTGATACATTTTCAAAATATCCAAAAAATCGCTTTTATCTCTATCTAAATGGGACATTGCTTCTGCTCTTATTTTTCTTAATGTGTCATCTGATTTAATTGCTTGCAAATTACCTTCTTTGGTTAGTTGTCCCGAAGCTTTTAAAATACATTGTTTTTTATATTCCAAAGGTTTTAGTTTCAAAGTTGTTTCTTCACAATCTCGCGTTCTATTCCTTTTACGTAGGAAGAAAGTTTACTTATATGAAAATAATCAAGTGAAGTACTGAAAACTGTTGCTAATAGTTCTTTGGTGTCAATAATAATCTTAAATTTCTTACAATCTTTGTGAATGCATTGGGAAAAAATTGTGATTTGGTTCTTTCTTTTCAAATACTTTACTGATTTAAAACAATTTGGCAAATGTTATTGATATATTTTGCAATTCTGTTACGAAAGTAATAGGTGTAATAACCTTTTTCAACTTAGTTTCTTCGTATAAGAAGTTCCAAACCTTCTGCTCTATCAAAATTGTCCTTCAATAAAACAACAGGACTTGAATGTTGTACTACACTTTTTTTGCATATTTCTTGCATTACTGGGCAAAATGGTAGCAAAAGAGGTAGATAAGTTTTCTATTACACTCGGTATAATAATATCTTCGTTTGATAGTTCGTTTAATGCTTCCTTTGAAGCTCGGGTTTTCAAACTTCCGTTACCACAGTCGTTGTTAATAACATTGCTGCTAGATGACGTTTTCTCAAGATGCACAGTAATGGGTGATACGTGACAATCATAGACACCTTCTATTCGAGACGAAACACTTGGAGAAGTGTTAGCTTTCTCTAAATCTACATTATTGTGCACAGGTGTTGAATGATATCCTGCGAGCGCCGTATTATATGATAAAAGATGGTTACTGCTCTTTGGAGTACAAAACTGAAGGTTTGCAATTGAATTTATGGTTGGTGTTATTTTATATCTACTCTCCATTAATTCTCGAAACTTCTTTTGTTTTCGATTTAAGAGTCGAACAACATTTGAAGGATATCTGTAGACACTGTTTAAACGAAACGAAGATGCAATTTCAATTATGACGAGGTCTTTTGCGCTAAATAACGAAGCACAAAACACAACATGAGGGTAATTTGTTTTAAGGTAATCACAAATCCTATTTACAGCTCTATCTTCTGAATTCATTTTATAACTTACAAGATCGAACGGGACGTTCACGAAAATTTTAAAAAATATTTAATCACACCACTTAAAAAGCACTAATTTTTTTAACAACCATGTACAAAAATCAACTTAGATAGTCCACCCGAATTAAAGAACACCAGTAAAAAAGTAAAAAAAATTTGTTAACAACGAATAATATAAATGTTATCACTAAAATTAAGTTCTCGATTGAAAAAAAAGTAACTAAAACTAAATGCTGCTTATGAACAAGTATGCATAAAGAAATATTTACATAATATTGAATATAATTGAAATCACTTCTGAACCCTGTTTTTGCGAACAGTGCAATATAGAGAATAAGTAGGTAATTCTTAATATTTAAGAAAATCAAAAGCAACAAGTACACATTGTAAAATGTTAGGGGGTTTAAATAATAAGCAGATTCTTAAGCGGATTATCTTCAAATAACTGTAGGTAGGTACAGTCGTTGAATGAAATTTGCTCAATGGGACAGTTAGTTCATCAGTTACATCATTTTCTCAGAAAATATTACTTAAATACGCCTTCATTGTAGAGATGTGTATGTAAATACCTGCATTAAATGGCAATCTTTATTCATTACGAGCTTTTCCCCCGCAAAATTTTGCGGTCGAAATTAAATTTAATGATGATAACAAAACGCCTTTTTCAAAATTTAAATCAAATTTGTAACAAAATTAAAACCTTGAAATAAAATTCTTGCTCCGTTATTTCGTTCTACGCAAAATTTAGATGAAACATACAGATTTGAGATTATTTTGAAAACAATAAACACATCGAAGCAAAAATTGTAGTGTACGTGTTCATTATTGCTTTATAAAATGACATGGTGAGTGGTTCCATACGAAAAGGATTAATTCGGTGATATGTAATCTGAAATAAAGAGATTCTATTCTAAAATTAAATTGCAATGCATATCTAGCATTAAATAAAACAAGTTCTTTTTTACATTATAATGTAAACGTAAAGGTGGAATGCCAGGATCAAGTTTGCTACGTCCCTGTGCATTTCCCAATCATTTGCGAGAGATGAATTTTCCACGTGATTGTTTGAAAATGTGTTTTATATTATAATTATAAAACAGAAGTCCAGCAACCCACTGCAGTTCTTTGAAAATAGCATGTAAAGGAAGGTTTGATTTTAGTACAAAATTTGCTACGCCCTGGATGTTTCCCAATCATTTGCGAGAGATCAAATTTTTCACATTGTTGTTGAAAAACGTTTATTATTTTATAATTATATAACAGAATTCCAGCAACCATCTGCAGGTATGTGATAATTGCATGTAAAGGAAGGTTTGATTTTAGTACAAATTTAGGTACGCTCCTGGATGTTTCCCAATCATTTGCATGAGATTTAAATTGTAATGTGACATAACTATAGGAATATGCCATTTAAACTTTGACGTCACTACAGTGGTATAACATTAACGCTGTGACGTCACCCTCGGATATCTTCGGCATAATGGCTTGCTAGTTTTGGTTGCTGTTTTCACACCGGTTCGTACACGCTGGTATGTTTATTTAATTTTATAATGTAAATATGTTGCTATTTATCATTATTTTAGGTGGTGAAATGGGCTTTATAAATAATGCTCTGCTAATGTTTAAATCTGGAGATTAATTGTTATTGGCAAATGTATTTTAAAAAAACTAGATTTTGTAACTATGACAATAAAATATGATTTTATTTTATGATTATTTCAAAAATTTTACATCTAAAATTGTATACTTGGACAACAAACGCGAAGTAACATAACCTAAACTTTTATTTTTTCAAACGTATATTTTTTTGTTGAGCTTTACACTCTGACGTCATTTTTTTTGCGCAGCTTGGTGTCTTCCGATGTTGATTTAACTCTAATAGCATTAAAAACATGCCCATATATTCTTTAAAAAATCGATATAATTACAAATTTGATAAATTTTTCTTTTATAGTGAAGAAAGAGGCTTAATTTTTTTTTATAATTAGCACTTTATCCAACAATAGTCGAAATGCATAATAAGTCAAAAAGTCGCATTTCTTTAGTAGGTATATTACGTTTATAATTTTTATATTTCAATAAACACAATCTGTTACAGTAGTAATTCCGCCATCTAGTGGTGTTTCAACTAAACATACACAAGTTTTCTGTATACTATAATAAAAATATTATAAATACATTTTGTGTATTAACATTGAGTAAAAAATCAGTTTTCAGTCAACGGTATTAATTACTACTACATTTATATTTAGACAATGTATTGTGGATGTCATGTTAATACTTAAAGAGAATCCTATACATGGTATTTAAAATGCAGTTAACATGCATTAAACAAATATCATTTTTTAATCAATGTATTAAATTTCAATAATAATAATAAAACATGTTAGCCTTCCACCAGGGGCGCGCCATGAGCATGCGGCGCTTGTGTCAACATTTTTGATGGCGCCCCATTAATTAAAAACATTTGTATCAAAAACTAATATTATAAATATTTTGCATGCTTAGGTGATGAGAGCCCCAACAACTATAGGTTAGGACACTTTAGTTTTTAATTCTCTAGTAGCATTTTTAAGTAATACGACATGAATAAAAAAATAATGAATAATTAATTTGAAATACTATAATTTTTAGGCTTATATTTAGGGACATTTAAATGTTATATTCTTAACGCATTGAAATAAAAAACACACAAAGATTGAAATAGTCTGTGTAAACTTTTTTATTTAAAATACAAAATTACAAACACAAGAAAACAGATAAACAACAATAATAAATGAAAAATATAATATTTATAAAATAAACATAATACATATTATACGGTAAATTAAATACAAACAATGTAAATAAGTCATTAAATAAATTTTACTTTCCTATGAATATCAAGTTTATCCAGTATGTCAGACTCAATTGAAATTATTGCGAGATCTGATAATCTACTTTGCGCCATTGTGGAGCGTAAATAACTATGATTTTTAATTTCGAAAAAGACCGCTCCGCGGACGCAACTGACACAGGTAATGATAAAAGAATACGGAGTGATACTGTAAAATTTGGAAAAACTCCTACTAAATCATTTAAATAAATATACTGAATTATTTGGGATATATCTTTTTTTTAATTCGTAATAAATACTTGACATTGTAAAATTTCTTCACGTAAATCATCTGCGTCAATATCGGACTGATTTTCATGAGTTAATTTCGCTTGTAATTTCTTTGCAGCAAGATAATAGGTATTCTTTATTTTGTAAATTATCTAATGAATATAAAAATTGGAATGAATCCATATGTTCTTTTAATAAAGAAAATCTGTCTTGTAACGAAATTAAAGTTTGATACAGAAATAAAAATTTACTTTGAATGAATTTGCAGGATTTACTATAGGTTGATCTTCTTGTTCATAATCAAATTGAGTAGATTTTTTACGTCGTCTTAATGGCCTCGCACTCCGAAATTCAGTTTCTATGTCAAACTTTTCTGCAATTAATTTGGAACTTTCAACAATTTCTGCAAAACTAGCATCAGATCGATAATTAGTTAAAAATGTATTTAGTTTGTTTAATGCATCCAAAGCAAGTTGCAAATTTGTAATTTGAGATTGAAGCATTTTACTCACAAAATTTACTTGATTTAAAATATCATACCACACTTTAACGGAGCAAATAAATGTAAATGTAGAAATTTTTTCTCCCAGACATTTTGCTTGGTATTTAGATTGTTCGTCGACTCCTGTGTGGTCATTGCAAATTTCAAATGATGCATCAAAAACTTCTGGTAAATATTTATAGAGGCTTTATGGCATCAATTCTACTTGACCAGCGTGTTTCGGATAAGGGCTTTAAAGTTAAATTAGTAACATGCTTGATTAAGATATTCCATCGATTAGTAGACGCTGAGAAAAATTTGTATGATTCTTGTATTATATTAAAAAAATTTATTGTTTCATGGTTGATACTAGCGGCATCATTTACAGTTAGATTCAGGCTGTGATTCGCACAAGGAACATAAAAAGCTCGCGGGTTCAAATCTAAAATTCTTTTTTGTAGGCCACTATTTTTGCCGCGCATGTTAGAGCCATTATCATAGCCTTGGCCTCTTATATTATTTATGCTTAAATTTAATGTTTTTAATAGATCAATAAGAAATGTTGTTAATCCAGCCCCTGTAACATCTAAAATTGGATAAAATGCTAAAAAATGTTCATGTATTTCAGTCGATCCTAATGCTAAATTGAAATGAAAGAATCGAATTATTACACTTATTTGCTCAATATGAGAAACATCCGGAGTGCAATCGAATATTATTGAAAAATATTTATTTTGTCGACATAAATTTATAATATGATTTTTAATATTAAAAGCCATTAAGGAAAGTATTTCATTTTTGATTTTGTCTCCTAGATATGTTGGCATTTTGTGAAATTCAGAATCGCTATTTATACGTCGTGTGTGTTCCGATATAATAGGATCAAACTTTTCTAGCATTTCAATACATTTTAAAAAATTACTATTGTTGCGATTGTAAAGATTATTGCTTTTGCCTCAAAGTGCTAAATTTTGTTTACATAAAAATTGAATTACATAAATTATTCGCTTTATTACTTCATACCATCGTTTACTTTCAATGTCTATTGTTTGCTGTAAATAATCAGCAGTAGTTTTATTTTTGAACGATAGAAGCAACTCTGTCCATTTTTTGTAGTTAGTAAAGTGAGTGGAAGTTTTTTCATGGCGGTTCAGGTACATTGCTATATCATGCCAGTCATTAAATCCCTGAATAAATCTATTTTTCTGAGAAGGTTCGAAAAGTTTACAACAAAAGCAATAAATATTATTTTTCGTAATTGAGTAAATCAACCAATTTCTATTACATTCTTCACCATTTTTTTAAGTTTCTCTTATAGTAACTTTCAGAAAATTTTCGACCGCGGAAAATTAAAGTTTTTTATTTGTTTAGGACCCGTTTTTATAATAGCTTGCCTAGACATGTGAGATATTGGTTCCGGCCAAAGCCCTGGGTCATCAAATGCACATTTATTTATTGTATCTGTACCTGTCTCTTCAGTATAGTCCCCAGATCCAAAAACAGGGGTAATTTCTTCAACGATTTGATTATCTTCACTGGGAGTTGGTCCTGGTTGACTTTGTATTTTGAATTCATCTACACTGCAACCGGGTACTGATTCTTGAATTGAATCTGGCGGATAATCTTGGTCAGTTCTGGTCGTTTGTTTCGTAAAATACTGTGTTAATCTTGAAGCATTTTTCTCTTGTTCTTCTTGGCGTCTTTTTTTATTAATTAAATTTTGATGCCCGGAGAGTTTGTTTTTCTTTCTTTCTTGAGACATCTAAATAAAAATATTCAATAAATTATAAATGTAATTATTCTATTACCAAAAGTCTTGTTTGCGTTATTTGCTTTAGTTTTGCATTAATTATAGGAAAGTATGAAGTAACATTTTCGCTTTTATTACTTTTTTTTCCCTATTGGGAAATGCGTATTGTTATGTATGTATGTTTATTTTAAATGCAAAATAGCTTACCTTTAATCTTTAATGTTCTGGATATTCTTAAATTCACATTCACTCACAAATATTTTAAAAATACAAGGTACATAAATTCTACACTAGTGCAGTACTGCTTGCTGAAGGAGAATGAAGCAAATAAGATGTTTGTTCAATCATAGACGATTTCAAGTAATGCATGTTTTAACAAGACTAAACGAGTTAGAACGCTTGCGCTTCATTTTGTAAATTCGTGCGTGGACCAATTTCCGCCGCCGCGTCGCCCGCGCGCTCCCGCCCCCGCGGCTATATATCCATCGGCGATTTAATATAAAGAGTCCACTGTATACATGATATTAACACGACTATACGAACTATTCATGTTAGAACAAGAATAATTACTGAGATCATAAATAAGTTATAATAAAATAAGGCGATATTGAATTATTTTAATCGCAACCTATAACGAATTTTGAATTTATATACATTTTTAAGGCGCCTTCGCCTCCTGGCGCCTGTGTTCGCTGACACACTCGACACGTGGACGGCGCGCCCTGCCTTCCACTACTGGACACACATATACCATAAATATAAATAACCAATAAATCACTTTTTCCAATTCCTGTCAATGAAATGGTCATTTTGTATGCCAAATCTCATTATTAAAACAATTGTTTAATCAAAAGTATGAATAAAATGTTTACAGTACGCTTGTATTCACACTGCCATTGACAACGTAAATAAAATAAAGTTCGCGTTACCTTTGAAATATTCGTTGCTATAGTAGAGCCGGGGAGAGGTGTCTCATGGCGGACTCGAGAATGGGGATATAATTATTACTGTGAAATGCATCTGTTTCCCTTTATCTTAGTGCGAAGTTCCCACTTAAAGAAAGACGGGTTATATAATATACGTCTGCTATATATTTTAAATGCAGGACTTAAAAACGTATGTCGATTCTATAGTCAAAGCGCATGTCGCTGTCAGATGTCTTTTTGACTATTTAACCTCAAATTATTCTTCGTATTTCGTTTCGTATAATCGCATCGTGTTTTGTAGTTATAATAATTTATCTTTCGCTTCGTAATTTATTAGTTTCCATTGTATTTGTAAACAACAGCTTTTTTCAAAACTATTATTATTAATATTCACTATTACGAGGTAAGTTTATAATGCAAAATGTATTTCCAATTGATTGAATGCATTTATTTATTTTACAGCAAATAATGATGTCATTAAAAGGTAAATCTTTGAAAAGCCAAACTCAAGTGTTGTTAATGATTATACTGCATTATTTCGAGATGGACGCAATAACGGGGGGTCAAGTTTACCTTTAACTTCCATTATCCAGGTACGCTAATAATTTTCACTATTTAAATTTATATTTATGTAATATTATGTTGCAGCGAACTGCTCTCGCATGCGGCATTTCCGAGAAAACCGTAACTCGGACAAAGGCAAGAATGGCTCTCGCTTTAGAATCTGGGAAATCGGCGCCGGATTCACCGCAAAAACATAGGCTGCGTTTGAAGTCGAAGTCAGAGGATGTCGACGAATACGTGAAAGACGTTTTGAAACGAAAAATTTATACCATGCATGCAACTGGTAAATAATTCAGAAATTATTGTTGAAATGGAGTTAATCACTGTTTAATTTTAGGCTCGCATATTACTATCGAAAAACTCCAAATTGAACGTAAAGAAGATAAAATATTTACCTTCAGTGAAACGAGTTTAAAACAAATGTTACACAAAATTGGTTTTGAATTCAAAGTTAACGATGGAAGAAGGCGTTTAATGGAGCACGTTTATATTGCTGGTGCTCGAGCAACATTTTTGCGAAAATATTTTGCTAATGAAATTAGTTACGATCCTGCCTTTTTGGATGAAACGTGGATTTTTAGTCGAGGAAGCGTTCGAAAACTATGCCATGATAATGATTTGAAAAGCTAGGAGAAGGAAAACGGTAATTAAAATATTCCGATTTGTTAAAAATATTTTTAACCGAATAAATTTTAGTTTTATCGTAGTGAGTGCTGGCAACAAGGATTTTTATACCTAATTCATCATTGGTATTTTCCAGTAAAAGTAAGACAGCATACTGCCACGATAATATGAACTCTGATTTATTTCAAAAATGGTTTCAAGAACAGTTTTTACCAAATTTAGAAAAACCAAGTTTGATAATTCTTGACAATGCCAATTATCATTCTACATTAGTAGAAAAATTACGTTCAAGTAGTTGGAAGGAAGAAGATCTTCAATTTTTAAGAAAACACAACATTCCTCATTTTAATGATATGCTGAAAGTGGAATTATTACAAATTGCCAAGGATTTATTGTTTATAATGTTTAATAATTCTTTAATTCAATACTTTATAATTAACTTTATTAATAAACTAGTATTTTTACAACACGTCTACTTCTAATGTCCTAGTTCTTAATTGTCTCCTAGCAACATCTACAACATCTCCCTTTTTAAATTATTAAAAGTTTGTTTATGAACGAATAAGTTCAAAGGTAAATATTTAATTAAAAATTATTATTAATTTTATTAAATACATAAATAAAAAGTTTACCTCGAGCATGATTTGAACCTACGACCTGTACTTTTTAGTTTAATACATAATCCTTAAATTGTTTTGGTAAATTTATACACCTTTTTGGTCGGCTACTGTTAGCTACATCTTGAAAATCACTGTTACTTACATTCTTTAAACTAGTATTATCTGAATCAGCTTCAAAATTTGCACTATTCCTAACTGCAAAATTATTTAACGATTCTCTCAAATGGTGTCTATTACGCCTTACTACACTACCATTTTCTCTTTTTATTAAATAGGAACGCGGTTCTTTACACTTTTGAAGTATCTGTGCTGGTTCCCATACACCCTCTTCTTGTTCGAGAACACTTTGTCCAGGTTGTAGCTCTTTCCCCTCTCTTGACTTTAAGTCATAATAATTTTTTGCTAATGATTGTTTTAGCAAGAGTTTTTCTTTTATTTTATTATTATCAATATTTGTTTTTATTGAACTGTGACTATTAGATGTTAATTTTGTTTTTAACTTTCTATTCATCAATAGTTCTGCTGGAGAAAATTTAATGCCGCTAATTGGCGTAGTTCTATAATTTAATAAAGCAGTTTCTAGCTCAGCAGCTTTTTTTAAAAACCCTTTTGCTATTTTTACCCCACTTTCCGCTAACCCATTACTTTTGGGATAATGTGGACTGCTGGTAACAATTTCAAAATTAATTTCATTCGCGAATTGTTTAAATTCAAAGGACGAATATGGCATATTATCTGCTATTAACTTTTTAAGTATACCGTGAGTTGCAAAACAACACTTAAATTTTTTTATGAGTTCCGCAGTAGTTTTAGCTTTAATTGGCATTATCTCTAACCACTTTGAAAAATAATCAAAAATGATTAAATAATTTTTTCCGGCATATTCGCAAATATCTGAAGCAACATTTTCGAAAGGTGTATTCGGTATCTCATGACTTAATAATGGTTCTCTTATTTTACTGGGGCGAAACTTTTCGTAAGCTTCACATTTTAATACATAATTTACGATATCATTGTTCATTTTAGGCCAATATAGGGCTTCCTCCGCTCTTAATTTTGCTTTGTTAATTCCAAAATGACCTTCATGCACCATGTTTAGCATTTCATTTCGAAGCACACTGGCACAACTAGCCTATTTTTATACATTACAATATTTTCAACAACATGAAGATCACTCTGGATGCCATAGTAAAATTTCAATACTTCTGATAGCATATTAGATTGTTGTGGCCAACCCTCTAGACAAAATTTTTTAATCCCCTTAAGTACTTCATCCTTGTCAGTCTCTTTTTGAGAAATTAGTTTTTTATTTTCAGATATATTTACAATCGCGTGTATATTATGTACTACTTCAACCACTGAAGGATCATCTTCAATGTTCTCACTCTGAAAATTTTTTTGACAATAAATCTGCTACATACAGCTCCCTCCCAGGTCTATAAATTATATTTAGGTCATATCTGGTCAGTTTTAACCTGATTCTTTGCAACCTAGGAGACGCAATATCTGATAATTTCTTTTTCATTATGGCTACTAGTGGTTTGTGGTCCGTAATGACTTCGACTTTTCTGCCACATATATATATATATATATATATATATATATATATATATATATATATAGTTGAAACTTTTAACTGAAAACGCAATTGCCAAAAATTCCTTTTCAACCTGAGCGTAATTAATTTCGGTATTAGTTAGGTTACGAGAGGCAAAACTAACAGGTTTACTTTCCTGCAGCAAACATCATCCTAACCCAAATTTCACTGAATTACAATTTTCTTTTCATCTGTAAAATTTGTTAGTACTGGAGCATTCATTACTAATTTTTTAATTCATTTAAACATCTATCATGAACTTCTGTCCATGAAAAACTTACATCATTTTTTAATAAATTTCTTGAAGGAGTTGATATTTGAGATAGATTTGACATAAAAGGTCGGAAATAATTAAACATCCCTAACAATTGTTGTACTCCTTTTTTGCTCTCCGGGCTTTTTAATTTCTTAATAGTTGTAATTCTATCATTATCAATTTGTACACCACCTTTATTAAAATTTATACCTAAATATTTAATTTGATTCTGTCTAAACTGAATCTTATTACAATTAAACTTTATATTTAATTTGTTTGCCCTATCTATTACTTCATTTAAAATGATGTCATGCTCCTCTATCGACGAAGCTGCTATTAACAAATCATCAAAATATATAATGACTCTCGATATATCACCAAAATTGAAAAATTTCTGGTGCACAGCTAAGGCCAAAGGGTGGTCGTTTAAATTTATAATAGCCGCAAGGAGTACTGAATGTACACAATTCACTGGAATCAGCATCTATCTCTATATGATAAAATCCATCTTTTAAATCTAGTACTGTAAACCACTTTTTCCCTGGCAATTTATAGCAAATTTCCTGTACAGTGGGTATTAAACAATACTCACCTTTAACATACTTATTTAAGTCTATTGGATCTAGACACAATCTGAGATTTTCGTCCTGTTTCTCAACTATTACCAAGTTGCTCGACCACACAAGACTTCCGTTAACTTTTTCAATAATTTTATTTTGTTCCAAATTTTTTAAGGCACTCAATAATTTCTCTTTTATAGAATTTGGCACTCTCCTTGGTGGTCTCACTACTGGTATTGCACCTGCACACAATTCAATTCTATATTTATTAGGAAACGAACCTATACCTGTAAATAAATTTTTGTGAAAATTAATAAACTCCTTTTTGTCCTTAAAACTTTCAACTAAATTAACAGTATTAACATTTTTCAGTAAACCTAGCTCTATACAAGATTTTAAACCTAACAAAGTATTAGCTAATATCATCATCAACCACAACAAATTTCAACATTTTTGATATATTTTGTATAGTGCTAATGAGACTTACTGATCCTATCGGCTTGATGCGAAAGCCACCATAAGCCTCCAAAACTATATTTGCTTTTTTCTAAATTATCAACGTTCAGACATTTTATAATTCTCATTAACGCCATGATTTGTTCTGCACCTCGTACACAAAAATTTCTTTTCACTTTTTCGTATACTACTGTTTTTATCATTCTTCTTCGTTATAGCTGGTTTAAAATTTTTCTTTACAACATTTACCACTACTTTATCGTCTTGTAAATTTTTAGTTGTTCCTTCATAATTTCACTTGCTTTACACGTTTCTACACATTTTTCAAGATTTAAACCTTTCATTGTTAATAATTTTTCCTGTAATATTTTGCTGTTGATTCCCAACACAATTCTGTCTCTTATCATATTTTCTTCTTCTTCTTTGAATCCACACGATTTCACTAAATTTTTAATTTCTTGTAAAAAACTATCTAATGGCTCGCCCTCTTTTTGACTACGAGAATAAAACACGTATCTTCATATATACCATTCTTTGTCGGTATCATATATTTTTCAAATTCTTTGATCACCTCTGTATATACGTCTTCATTCTTTTTTCCATTTTAAATTTATTGTATACTTCAATGGCATCTTCACCCATACAATTCAGTAGTAATGCTACCTTCACCTTGTCTTCCAATCCATCTTTCCCACTTGCCATTAAAAAGATTTCGAATTGTTGCTTAAACTTACGAAAATTTTCTGCAACATTTCCTTCTAATTTTAATTTATTAGGTAGCCTAGTTTCCATATTCACAAAATTTCTTAGTGTGCCACGCTTTGTTTAACGTCAATATTTTTATAGACTTCAAAAATTGTTTATATTTCAAACTAAATTTGAATATTTTAATTAATAATTACTTGAAGAACGACTGCGCCATGTTTATAATATTTAATAATTCTTTAATTCAATACTTTATAATTAACTTTATTAATAAACTAGTATTTTTACAACACGTCTACTTCTAATGTCCTAGTTCTTAATTGTCTCCTAGCAACATCTATAATATATGCAATTGATGAAATCGTTCATCAATAGGGACATCAAATTTTACGTTTACCTTCGTATCACTGCCAACTCCTATCGAGTTAATATGGGCAAATTGTAAACAGTTTTACAACAAAAAACGTTGGAAGACAGAGCTTCAGGGACGAGAATGTTTTATCGCTATGGAAGAATTCATTAAACCAAGTAACTGGAGAACTGTGGCAAAAGTCTATTACATGCTGGAAAGGAAATGCGCCTGTGGTGAGACGTTCAAAAAAGAGCTGAAGAAATGGTAAAACCTCTAGTAATCGATGTCGGAGAGTCGAGTGAAGATGATAGTGAAAGTGAAGGCGATGACTTTTAATTATAAGATGTCCAATATTTGAATTTAAAGCAAAAATTAGAATCTTAGTTAGGATAAACTGGTCCATAGTGGGACGGTTTTTTTAAAAAATTTATAGCACCTTTATTAAGCGTTTCTAAATTATAATAAGTGTACCTATACATCGGTATGGATGTAAACTAGTAAACTAATAAAAATTTCAAGTAATCGTTTATTTATAATAAATGTTATTCAACAAGTTCCACTATGGACCACTAGTCCCACTATGAACCACTACATGGTTCATTGTGGGAATCATAGTGGTCCATAGTGGGATTTTTAATAAAAAAACACTTTTAGTCTATTTTAAATTGGAAAAAATTCACAGGGAACATAAACTGGCGAGCAGCCCTAGCTGTACTTTCACTAATGGAGGGAGGGGGCAGCTTTAGTAAAATATCTTCTGCTACTACGGTATCTTCATCGGGTTTGTCAGGGAAAACAAATTTGCCGGCCACAATTCTCTTCATAAAGGAGATATTATATTCATCTCCATTTATTTTAATAATCTGACCAACATAATTTTTAACAGTTTTTTTTGTCACGTATCTTACTATAACATAGTCCTGCTCTTGAATAGATAAATCTTGATATTCTGATGTGAAGCTTTCTAAATCGCTAGAATCGTTGCAAATCTCTTCACTAACGTCACTGTTCGAACTAATGTGGTCATTAAAAACTTGACGTTTAACTTTTTTAGCCTTCTGCTTTTTCTCTTCTGAAAGTGCTTTTTTAGCCAATCTTTCTTTATGCTGTTCCTCTATGGCATCTTTTACGGGGGTATCTGTTATTATTGATGACTGTAGCTTCTTTCTGCCTTTCCTAAGGTTTTTCCTAGGAGCAGCTTTGGCATGTGGCCTGATTTGCTGAGGGGTTACCATATTGGATGGGCTAGGAATTGGGCTGACATGTCGTGGTTCTTCTACATCCTGAACATCTTCTACATCCTGAACATCTTCCATATGCTGAACACCTTCGTTAGCCTTATTTTCGTCACCATTTCCATTTTCATTTTCTTTGGGCCTATCAGTGACATAAGATGACATAAAATCACTCTCTGAAAATATTTGTGAATTCAGGGGTGCTATGCCTGTTGCTTTAAATCCGCTGAGAATATTGACAGGAGTAAATGCTTTAGGGTAGGCAATACCAACAACACTACACACATCATAAATGGTCATAGGTACGGCAGGATGATTTAGCATCCAGTCATCAACTCCTTCATTATAATAGCTTTTAAATGGAAAGAAGCAGCTCACGTCCAGCGGTTTTAATTTATGGCTGCAGTGGGGCGGCAATGACAATTAAATAATCCCATTATCTTTACACATATTCAGCACACGAACATCGTAACGGCTCTCATGGTTATCAAGAATTAATAGAACTTGAAATTCTTTACTGCATCGCACGTGTTTGATAAAGTGCTCTATATACTTCACACAATTTTCGCCTGTCATCCAACCAGAGGGATAAGCTGCACCGTCTGATCCTAGAGGAGCTCCAGTAAGCATGAAAGGCTTAAATACTTTCCTTGGGAATATAAAGAATGGAGGCACAAAAGTCCCATTAGCGCATATTGCGGCGCACATTGTTATTAATGTGCCTCGTTCAGCACTTGTCACTTTTGCAATTTGTTTTTGTTTAATGTTAGCAAGTACCTTCCCGGGTTTATGCACATTGGTGACACCAGTCTCATCACAATTGTATATTTGGTTCGGCTGGATATTATGTTTCATTATCACATTTCTCAAGTTGTTGAAAAATGTAGCCATATTGTGCTGGTCGCCCTACCAAGGCTAGTTGCTTCTGGTTTTCGAAGCGATAACATAGGGTGTCGTTTCCTAAAATTATTCATCCATTCGACTCCAGCTCGTTTCTTCTCTTGCCAAGCTCGAGGCACCGTTTTATTATTAGTAATGGCATACTTGCAAGCTAATTCACGAGTATTTAATAATGTTAAGCCGTAACACATTTCACAAGCTTCAATTATATACTCGCTTAATAGCTGCTCCTCTCTACTTGTACATATTGGTTTGAATCCATGGCTTCGTCCGAATTCAAAATCGTATGTATTTTCTTCATTAGCTTCATTAGCTAATTTGAACTTCTTCACTTTCCGCTGTATAGCTGACTTGCTTACACCTAGCTTTTTGGATGCACTCATCAATGTCATTTGATTTTGTACAACATCTTTCACTGCAGAATGCATAGACCTTGCATAGACTTCATGATCCTCTCTGCTTTTTTCAAAAACTGCTGACAGTTGGGATCTTGGATATCTCGGCATATTCAATTCTGCAAAGAATGAAAATTTTTAGCATGTTTTAGCGTATTTCAGCATGGACCTCATTATGTTATCATATCCCAGTATGGACCGCTTATTTTTTCTCACTATGGACCATGCATCAAAATACAAATGACCAAAAATTTTATCAAAGTGGTAGAGCTAGGTATAAACAGAATAAGATAATATTGAGGTTATGTATGTTTTAGATATCCATACCAAATTCTTGTTAAAAAGGATACATTTCGGGGGATTATTCGAAAAAATCTGAACATAGAAATAAAAATTTTCAGCTGATCACTTACCTGAATTTCCAAAATATCGAAACGCACCGTACCAATTGAAAAACCAACAAGAGATTCAAAGGCAACACTGTTATGATAGCACACACACACACACACACACACACTGAAATATAGCTCTACCGCGACGATAAAATAGCCAGGAGAGTAAAATTCCCACTATGGACCGCGTCCCACTATGGACCAGTTTACCCTACTTTATAACATTGTAAAGAATTATTATATTTACATATAACTCTATAGCTGTCCTTAAGTTTACATTCGTTTTAGATATATATTGACAAACTGTAAACTGAGATTTTTAAAATCGGGTATATTATTAACTAATAATAAATCTCATTTTTAACATCCAATACAGTGTATTTATTTATAACAAAATCAGTTATTTATAAGTGCTTTCGATAACCCAATTACACTCTTGACTCTTTTGACGCAGTGAGATCTGTCGGTTAAAAACGATCCTCCGCAATTAACCAAACTTTTCGCACTTCATTCGGGCACTGCTTAATGCTAGCTAGTTCGTTTCTTATTGAAAATTATTTATATAATTAATTTGTAAAACAGATCCAAAACGAAATTTTCATGACCCGGTCTCGGTGCTGATAATCGTTTACAGTTGTACAATATATCTTTGTCATATGACTACCCACACTCGGTGGACTTTACATGCCAGAATAAGTGCGAACAGACCTTAAGCGAGATTCGACTTTATTTATACGAGTGGATGGGGATTTTTAAGACCTTTAGGATGCTAAATCCCGAGATATTCGAACAATAATTTTATTTAAATTTGACAGCGCGGCTTAAATTTGAAAATAACCTAGAAACATTGACGATGTTTTGTTGGTATTCAAAATTACTAACTATATGAACCAATAACGACATACGTTTTTAAAATCTTTATCCACAACCGACACATTATCATGTCATAATTCAACTGCTTACAAACGCATTATAAACACTATAAAATCCTAGTGTTTTATATTCATAAAACACTAGGGTTTTATTTTCTTGCGTGTTTTATATGCCAAACGAATCAGTCACTATAGCAATAAATCCATGACCACCCATAAATTCAAATAATAAGAAAATTGAATTAAAATTAAATTAACTAGAATAATTAAGTACATTTCATTCTAATTTATTGTCGGTTGTGGATAAAGTTTTGTATTACATTCGTGTCTTATTAGCATATAAAACACTTAAGAAAATAAACGCTCGAGCTAACGCTCTCGCGTGTTTTATATGCCTAATAAGACCTTTATATAATAAATAACTATAAACCATGCTTTACTAAAAGATGACTCATAAGACAGCTCTCGCCGGTCGGACTATACTACATCAACTTTCATTTTTGCACTACTTCCCATTGTAGTATAGTAAATATAATTCTCCATGTCTTCTTTCAGCTAATAAAACATCAAATCATGAGAATTATTTAAATGACATTATAACAACGGAAGAACTACGATTATATACACTTTTAACATTTCAATTTCGTATAGTACATAACCTAGCGCGTAAATAAAATATAAAATACTAAATTAAACTGAAACCATTCAATAACCGTGTAGAAATTTATTGTTTAATCGTTTTAAATTATTCATAGAAATTTGTTTGATTCTATGATTTTTAAAAGTTATGATTCTGGAGTTTAGTTAAAACATTTTATTATCGCATTCTATTTATTCATTTTATACGTTTACATAAATAATTATTAATTACTATATTATTATAAAAGCATGATAACCTTTAAGGTTTGACATTTTTGATATATTTATCAATATATTGACGATAATAACAAGATTTAATCGATTAAAAATCAAAATACTGGATCAGCTGTATGCTACGATGAGTAAAAATAAACATTGTGACGTCACACGCGCTCTGGTTTGTTCGGGAACTTTCGGCGTGTTTCGGCGTAACATAACTTTTGAATTAGAGCGAAAAAAAAAACTAAAAATAGTTTTGTTATAAAACGTATATATGATCTTTCCATTTATTATAAAAAAAATTTCTTTTCAAAAACCCAATTGCATTGTTTGAAAATGTAAACTTTCACCATTATTACACATAATTAAAATATTTAGCTTTTGGATTTAAATGGTGTATTTTTATACTTATATTTATATAAGTCAATACGTTTCGATAACAATTATAGTTATCTATGAAAATGTAAACTTTCACCATTATCACACATAATAAAATACTTATCTTTTTTGGGTTTTTTTTTAGTGGTGTATTTTAAATTATACAATCTAAACGTTTCGATAACACTTACAGTTATCTTCGTCAGTAGTAATATTTGTTAAAAACTGTTAAACATCTTGTAAACAATTTTGTCAAATTTGAAAAATTAAAAATTTGTCAAATTTGACAAAATTGTTACCATATTTAACAATTTTTAACAAATATTACTACTGACGAAGATAGCTGTAAGTGTTATCGAAATGTTTAGATTGTATAATTTAAAATACACCATTAAAAAAAAACAAAAAAGATAAGTATTTAATTATGGTTATCGTCCTCAGTAGTGGTAAAATCTTTTAGATTAGTTTAAGGCAAATTTATGTAATATGAAAAAGTGAGGGTTATGTTTGCGTTGTCACAGTATAGTACGATAACGGTAGTTAATGAATAGACTACAGTGATATAAGTGTGTTCACGGATTGAGTGCACGTGGGGTGTAAATGACGAAAAATTGACGAGTTGAAATTTGAGCTTTCGGGAATCAGCTTTGCTTGGTCTTAAACTAAGAAGTTTAAAAAATTAGTTCAATTTGTTGTTTTTACGATAGATTTTCAAAAATTGTCAAGAGTAAACTTCCTTTGTTTTTAAAAATATCAAAAATATTACTTCGGAAAGTTCTTCAGAATTAAAAATTATAACAGATTATTAATTGATTTAATAAACATAAATGAACAAAGAATAATTTGTTTTTTGTTTTTTTTTTTAATCTCCTAGGATTCAATACATTGGCAAGCTGTTATATTTGTTTATGCCAATCCTATATGTCAAATTGACGCGTTCATATCATTTTGTTACATAACGTAAAGTTTTTAACATAAAGTTTTTATTGTGCAATGTTATGGTTTGGAAGATGAATATTCGTATGGTGGAGTAATCAGAAAATTCCGTGAAAAATGGCCTAATGTATACGTGTCAATTAGTGGTGTAAAAAAGGTTATTTCAAAATTTCGGAGTACTGGAAGTGTGTTGAATTTGAAAAAGAAGAAATCCGACCTAAATGAAGACAACAATGCAGCGACTGCAGTAGCGATGGAATCTGTAAGGCGCTTTCCTAAAATGCCATTAAGGAAAAGAGCAATAGAAATTAGCAATATTAGTAAATCTTACGTGCAAATTATTTACAACGTTAACCCATTTTTGACGGCTGTACCCAAGCAGGTACATTACTAATTACTACATCCACCGCCATCTATTCATGAGGGGATGAATCTTTTTGGATGAAAAGGGTACATAAGAGTGCGCTTAACTCTTTTATGTTATCTGGGTATAGAAATCTGCTTAGAGTGTTTAGCAATTCGTTTTGAATCTTTGATAAGCACGTTTGCACTTGTCAGAGTACGCAAAATAACAAAATCAAAAAGCGCGATTAGTGAAAAATGGTTTCAGTAAATAGGTATGTGTTATTAATTGCATATTTCTTTAGATTTATTATTGTTTGACATGATACTTTTTGATTTTATAGGAAAAAAAATGACTTCAAAATAGACTGTACTCGAATGGGTACAATGGGAAAATTGGACATCAAATATTGAATAATTTTTTGTTACAGAAATAGCTTCCAATTGTTTTGATGGCCCGATTTCGAATTAACTACCACAACTTCCTTGCAGGTGCTTTAGATGGTTTAGAGAAAGACGATGATCTGGTTATTTTACCTCCTGATGTTGACAATCTAACACATGAGGAGTTCGACGAAAATGAAATTGGTTATCTACAAATTCCAAATGATGTAGCCGGAATGATGAGCAGTGGGATAGTAGTGATGACGAGCCACTAAGTAACTTGGGGAAACGGTTCAAAATTCACAGAAAAAAAGAAAAATTAGAATGCAATTGGAATAAATCTGAGCCTATTTACAAAAAATGGAACACTAACGGTGTTTTTGATGAGTATACACAACAAAAACAGTCTATAGATGGTTTCGTTTTGCGGAATCCAGTGCAGATTTTGAGAAGTTCATTGACGATTCTGTTATTGATTATGTCGTCGAACGAACATTTTTGTATGCCCACCAACATAATCGCCATGAGTTTACTGTTAGCCTAGAGGAAGTTAGAACATTTATGGCAATTCCCTTTCTTTCTGGCTACCACCAACTACCACAGGAAAGGATGTATTGGAGCACCGAGGAGGATTTGGGTCTAGATATTGCATCTACAGGTATGTCTAGGAACAAGTATGATCAAATAAAACAAAATATTCATTTTGCGGACAACTCACATATTGTGACTACCGACAAGATGTTCAAACTTCGTCCTCTTATGAACATACTGAATTAAAAATTCAAACAACGGGGTATCCTGCATACGATGAAGCCATGGTTCGGTATTTTGGACGTCATTCAGCGAAACAGTTCATTAGAGGAAAACCCGTTAGATTTGGCTACAAAAATTGGGTCT
Organism: Vesta saturnalis; assembly: GCA_036346205.1. NCBI lineage: Eukaryota > Metazoa > Arthropoda > Insecta > Coleoptera > Lampyridae > Vesta > Vesta saturnalis. Next base: position 2,389,105 of record JARFJB010002054.1, read on the forward strand.
TGTCCAGCTCTGATGGTTTCTGCTATCACTTTGATACATACTGTGGAAAATCCAACATGGAAAAAATGCAAAGGATACTTTAGGAGGGAATGTAGTTCTAAACCTTTTGCAAAATGTACAAAATCCTTCGGAGCATGTCGTTCATTTCGGCAACTACTTTTCTACTCTAAATTTGATGTCAACTCTGACTAAAAAAGGTTTTAGAGCAACTGCAACAATAAGGGAAAACCGGATAATGAAATGTCCTTTGAAGTCTTTGAAGGTATTAGCTGAAGAATCAAGAGGCACCTTTGATTACCAATTTGATAATAAACGAATTACTGGTTGTTCGTTGGGTTGACAATAATTTAGTAAACATTATTACAAATTATGACTATATTTAACCCTTACAGAATGTAAAGAGATGGCCAAAAAAAAGACAAACAGAACACTGCAGTGCCACTACCTCAACTTTATAAAACTTACAACAAGAGAAAGGGTGGTTGATCTAAGTGACCAATCTGTAAATACCTATCGTATTGGAATTCGTGGGAAAAAGTTGTGGTGGGTTCTTTTTGCCCACACGCTGGACCTGACGATGACAAATTCTTGGAAACTTTATCTATTGGCCACTGATAAAAAAGTATCGCAAATGGAATTTACCAGGTACATCGTGAGACATTATTTGCTTAGCGCCAATAAATAATTACACAGAAGACAATCATCTTTACCTGACAGTGTTCGTTTAGACAATATTGGACATTTTCCCCAAAGGATTGAAAATCCCCTTCGGAATGTTGTATGCCACTCTCGAATAAGATGGACATGCAAAAAATGTCGACATACGTTATGAGTTGAAGCAAAATGTTTTGAGTTATATCACACCAAATGAACCCATATCATCCCATTGTACCTGTTCAAGTACACCATGTTTTTTTCAATATTTTTGAGTAAAAATTTTTTTTTTTTGCATAAACCAGATTTTTTTATCAATAAAGTCAACGTTTCTTTTACAAAAATAATTGTATTTTATTTTTATTCACTTTTGAGCAATAATGAGTTAATAAAGTAAAACCATTCAAAGCTAAATTTATACACACATTACATGAAAATGGCGAGACAAAACGATTAGATATTGTGATTTCAAAATCATAATTTTATTAAAAATATTATTTTCTCGGATGAATGTACTTTTTCTGTTGTAAGTTCTTAAAATTTACGGTATTGGTCCACGGAGAATACAGAAGGCAGTATTAAAAAAAAGTAAATATTTGGTGTGGTATCTCTTACAATGGGATTATCGGCCCTTCTTTTTTTGAGCGAAATATGAACAACATAGCTACTTGGAAATGTTGGATACTCTTCTCTTAGATCATTTGCATAATATGTCTATGAACTAATAGGTAGGCAGTTTACTTCCAACAAGACGGACACCCTGCGCATTCAACGCGAATTTCCGAGAATGGCTAGATGCTCAATTTCCTGGGCGGTGGATTGGGCGAAATGGCCCAATTCATTCGCCTCCTAGAAGCCCTGATTTAACTCTAATGGACTTTTATTTATGGGGCTATCTAAAACAGAAACTCTCTGGGTCTCCGTTGAATTACGATTTAATTGAATTGAAACGAATAATAAGAGATACAATAAGTTTTATTATTTGTTCATGTATGTTTATTAAATTAGTTAGGTTTTTAGGAATTTGCATTTGGTGGTTATGAAAATAACAAAGAATTTGATCAATCATATTCAAAATGGACAATCTGTTATAATCTTTAACTCTGAACAACTTTTCTAGGTAATTATTTTTTATATTTTTAAAAACAAAAGAACTTTAGTCTTGACAATTTTTTTTAAATCTATCGTAAGAACAACCTGTACAGTAATTAATTGAACTAATTTTTTACACTTCTTAGTTTAAGACCAAGCAAGACGGATTCCCGAAAGCTCAAAGATTGTGTGAAAATTAATTGCAACGTTAATATTGAAGCGGATTTGGTAGATAAAACACAATTCTAATTGTTTAGTGTACGATTTGTAGGTGATAAGTAAATGTAAATTATTACAATATTTTTCTTTAATCAGAACAAGGGTTTACCAAACGATTACATATGTTCAACATTTATTACAAAGGAGGCACTACATAAGCTTTTGGTTTTTATAAATGGTATACATCCTACCATCCAATTTACCTTGGAAACAGAAACTAATTAATGTTTAAAAGTAAAAATGATAATGCACTATCTTTTACAGTTTACAGAAAGCCGACACACACTGATAGATACCTTCATAAATTATCCAACCACCATCCACGTCAAAAAATTGTGTAATTAAATCTTTAGTAGATCGAGCAAAACGAATTTGTAATCCTGAATTTTTGAAAGATGAATATAAATATTTAACAAAATCCTTACAAGATAATGGATATTCACTTACTGATATTAATAGTGTTATTACACCTTCTAGACATAACCTTAAAGAAAAACCAGTTCTTAATGTTGGTACTGCTTTTCTTCATCGTATAGCTAATGTTACAGGTAGAATTGAAGAAATCCTAATTAAACATGGGATTAGGACTGTTATTAAACCTACAAGAAAAATTAAAGAACATTTAAGGTCACTTAAAGATGTTTCAAACCCATTATCATCTTCCGGAATGTATAAGTTACTTTTTGTAGATTAGGTCAACCAGAGAAGTCTGCGGTAGCTATCCATGCCTTAAATAATTTAAATCATGACATTAAATTTGACAATATGCAAATATTGTCAAGACAAACTCATTATTATGTTCGTTTACAACGTGAAGCTATTGAGATATACAGAATGGAGCAAAAATCTGGAAACGCCAAATTATCTCGTAAATTGCTCGTCCGAATAGTACAAAATTTGGGAGAAGCCTATTTTGGGATACGGAGATTCCAGATTTGACATGTGCAATGTTGCCAAATTTGCCGTTTCTCTAATATTATTAGTCACTTTGGTTTTTTAAATACATCACCCTGTATATGCAGTCACTATTGGAATCTCCTCTTCAATACGAGTTCAACTATATGTAACACTTATGATTTTATGTAGTCTAGAAGGTCTTAAATACATAAAACTGTGCAAAATACGTAGATTTGAAGACATTTAAAATAAAATACCGAATGCTGTTATTTTGACATTTCACCATTTACATTATTAAATAAAACTGACAGTAGTTTGATGTGTTTTGAAAAGTTCTGCAACGTAAATTGTTTCTCTAAAATGGTTATTAACGAAAAAACGAATTACTATTCAAATGATAGGGTACGGCAACAGAAAAAGGTCTTACAGTAAAGCAGCCAACTTGTTCAACGATACTTTCCCAAACCGTTTTCCTATCCATAAGGCGACCGTACATAAAACTGTAAAACGCTTTGAGGAGCAGTAAAAGATAAATACCGATCAGGTAGACCAAAAACGGTTTTAAATGACAACAAAACTTTAGGCATAATGCAGAGTTTCGTTGAAGATACACATACATCCTAACGCAGGGTTGCACAATTACATGATATAGGTCATTCTTCAGTCTTACGTCTAATACATAAAACAAATTTAACCCATCCAGAATTCATTTATTGCAAGAATTAACTGAAGATGACTTCGATCGTGGACTAGAGTGTACTGAGGTAACGATGGATAAAATTGAAAATGACGGAAATTTCGTTAACAACTTATGTTTTTCCGACGAAGCAACCTTTATACTGTGTGGGAGTGTAAATCGACATAATTTAAGGTACTGGAGTGACGTAAATCCACACTGGATGCGTGAAAACTATACTCAAAGACCACAAAAATTAAATGTATGGTCAGGTATAGTGGTACTCAGTTAATTGGCCTTCTGTATCGAAGGAAATTTAACGTCAGATAAGTACGAAATGCTACTTAGAAATGAAATTGTACCTGCACTGAGAAACTTGTTTGGTGCCAATTTTAATCAGATATGGTTTCAGCAAGATGGAGCTCCAGCTCATTTTGGTGTAAATGTTCGGCGTTATTTAGATAAGATATTTCCCGGATAATGGATTGGTAGACAGGATAGTATTGAATGGCCCCCACTTTTACCTGATTTCAATCATAAAGATTATTTTTATTGGTGATACTTGACAAATTCAGTTGACAAAACTAAACCAGCAAGTCTTGTAGAGCTAAGGCAACGAATTATCGATTAATCTCGATTAATTTCTAGACAATCATGGAGAAATGTGGTAGACGCATTCTATCATCCATTAGGGTACTGTCAACTCACAAATGGAGCACATTTTGAACACTTGATTAAGTAATCATTATGTTCAAAATGTTGTAATCTTTCAATTATTACGTTTTAATGTAGTTGAAAATAGTTTGTATCAAAAAATTTATTGAGACAATTAGGCGTTGCCAGACTTCTGTTTTATGTATTTAAGACCTTCTAGACTACATACAATCATAAGTGTTACATATGGTTGAACTCGTATTGAAGAGGAGATTCCAATATACAGGGTATTTAAAAAACCAAAGTGACTAATAATATCCGAGAAACGGCAAATATGGCAACATTGCAAATGTCAAATCTGGAATCTCCGTATCCCAAAATAGGCTTCTCCCAAATTTTGTACAATTCGGACTAACAATTTACGGGATACTTGGGTGTTTCCAGACTTTTGGTCCACTCTTCACTATAAACACCCTAATAATTGTGTTAGACAGGAAGAAAATCCTCGTTTAAATAGGTTTTGATATCTTATAATTAAAAAAAAAGGCATAATGGTGCGTCTTAAATTTTATTTTAATTTTAGCTTTTGGTATGTCTAGGTTTTTTGGTGTGCTTATATCATGTTTATATTTGCGAATACTTTTATTAATTTAAAATTGAAGTTTTTCACAACTTTACACTTACATTATAACTTGATTAAATTTTGTTAAATTTGTTTTTTGGTTGACATTTTTCAACGTTAGCCAACGACTGTTAGAGGGCGTTCTGATTTGTCATCTTCAAGACAGTTTAACAATATTTAATTTTATAATGATCTAGTTATTCTTTACTAAAATTACATTCATTCCATAGTTAGCTTTATACGTTTATCAAACTGTTATATTAATAGCAGGCTTATGTTTGTTTTAATTTTCAAATTTCACAAAATTGTTTCAACATCTTTAAACAATTTTATTAGAAAATGTTACTACTGACGAAGATGACAAGTCAGAAACACCTTCTAACGGCCGAAGGCTAATAGTGAAAAATGTCATACCCAAAGAACATATTTATCAAAATTTAATCAAGTTATGATGTAAGTATAAAGTGAAAAACTTTAATTTGAATTGATGCATGCATTCACAAATAGAAACTTGACATCAATTAAAATAATCCAGTCAGATCTAACGAAGAAATAGTTTTGTCAATAAATGCAAGTGTTATTTCATAATGAAAACACAATGTAGTACTTTTATATAATTTTTAATTTTAATTTCAACTATAGACAGGATGCAGCATTACTGCGAGGAAGTCCAATTACTCATTTGTCGTAAGAGATACGAGAAAAAATTATTTAGATGAAAGTTGAAGCATAGATAGGGCCATACCTTGAAAATATTTTCAAATATACAGGACTACCAATATTGACAGAGTGAACCAACATTTTTGGTTTCTTCTCGATTTACTCGTTTCTGCAATATAAGGTTTTGCAATGTTGTACGAGGCAGTTGAAAAGATATAATCACTTTATTTATTAATTTCGTAGCAATATTAGCACCCCTAGAATTGTACAGATTTGTCATCAAAGAATCTATTTACGTTCAAACGATTGTTAATATAGTCTAATACAGAATTGGTCGAAAATCGAAATGATTATTTTCTAGGTTTTATTAAATGAAACATCCTGTATTTTAGTTGCTATTTTATGGTACTTTATTATTGCTTAAGTATTCCCTATACCTAATTATTTTACAAAATGGAAACTTCATACCCAATAACAGATAAACTTAAAGTGAAGCAACGTTTAATATTGAAGTAAAGCAAATAAAATAAAAAGTAAAACAATGTAGCTACTTAACAAGAAAAAATTTAATTTACAATAAACGTTCAAAATGGCGCCCGTCGACGTCGATACATAATTGCAAGTGATCTTCAAAAGAGCGACTAACATTTGTTATCGCATTTCTGTTCAAGCTCATGCATTTATTTCTAATTCACTCCTTCATATCTTCTTTGGTTGTAGGGGGTGTTTTACACACCTTATTTTAATATAACCTTAGAAAAAAAAAGGCTAACTTGTTTAACCCTGGAGATCGTGGCGGCCACCTTATGGGTCCTCCCCTTCCAATCCATCTTCCAGGAAAAATTATGATGTAATATCCATATTCTCTGACGTATGTTCAACGATACTGTTTCCAATAATTCCAGCAAATCGTTGCCCAAAAACGTAAATACATTTCTCCACTAATTTCAAAAGTAATTACCCTCGTACTAATATGCGGATTTTCACTAACACTAAGAATTACATTTAATTCATTCTCTTTAGTTACTACAGTTTTTATTCTTCAGATGTCTCCAAATCCACGTGGCCAGTTCGTTGAAACGGTTCTAATAAACTTTGAAAAGGTTCTGTTTTTGGTTGACGTCTATCAGGGAATTGTTCATGATAAACTCTTCTTGCTAGTAGCATATTTTTCTTACATTCCCCTACCACAAAACCCATACCAGTTTATTAATATTTTACTCACCAACAATCTTAACTACTTAGGTATATTGATATCTCACTAAATATTAACCAATCAAGGATCAGTCTAGATTATTATGTAATTTTTTTTCAAAAAATTATTTTTGGTTCAATATTTCCACGGACAACCTAATAAAATTTCATCTTGTTTCAATTAATGAATCACAAATAACTCACAAATTAAGGCAAATTAGAAATACACATATAATTGATAAAGTATTTACTTCAAGGTCTAGGAAAAACAGAAAAAAACCTAGACATACCAGAAGCTAAAATTAAAATTAAATTAAGACCTACTATTATGCCTTTTTTTAATTATAAAATGTCAAAACCTATTTGAACGGAGATTTTGTTCCTGCCCATTGAAATTATTAGGATATTCAATACCTTCACGTTGTAAACGAACATAAGAATGGGTTTGTCTTGACATTATTTCCATATTATCAAATTTAATGTCATGTTTTAAATTAGTTAAGGCATGGTCAGCTACCGCAGATTTCTCTGGTGGACCTAATCTACAAAATCTAATATGTTCTATATGTCTTGAATCAAAGCTACGTTTTGTGATTCCAATGTATACTTTTCCACATGAACATACACTCCGGAAAATGATAATGGGTTCGAAACATATTTTGGGTGACCTTAAATGTCCTTTAATTTTTCTTGTAGGTTTAAAAACAGTCCTAATGCCATGATTAATTAGGATTATTTTCAATTCTATCTGTAACATGAGTTATAAAAGGAAGAAAAGCAGTACCAACATTAAGAATTATGTTTTGCAGGCGTAATAACGTTATTAATGTCAGTAAGTGAATATTTATTAGCTTGTAAGGATTGGCTAAATATTTATATTAAGTTTTCAATAATTTAGCATCACAAACGCGTTTTGCTCCGATTTTTTGGCGTGGATGGTGGTTTGATAATCTATGAACCTGTCTATCAGTGTGTGTCGGCTTTCTGTAAACCATAAATGATATTGAATTATTAGTTTTAGATATTAATATGTCAAGAAATGGTAAACTTTTATTATTTTTCTTTTCCATGGTAGACTGGATGCTAGGATGTATACCGTTTATAAAAATTAAAAATTCATGTATTGCTTCTTCTCCATGTCTCCAAATAACAAATTTGTGATCGACATATCTATACCAAACTAAAGGCTTTTAAGTGCATTTTGTAACGCTAATGTTTCAAATTTTTCAATGTAAAAATTAGCTATAATAGGACTAAGGTGACTACCCATCGCTACACCATCACGCTATTCATACATTTTATTATTTCACTGAAAATAAGTGGTAGCAAAACAGTGCTGTAAAAGGATGGTTATATCGTTTGGAAAAATATGATCAATATACTCAATACTGTCTATTAGATGGACTTTTGTAAAGTGAAACAACATTGAAATTGACCATCATATCACCCTTTTCAATTTTGAAACTATGTATTTTTTCAACAAAGTCGGCAGAATGTTCAATACAATGGGTTGTTTTACTTATATGAGGGTGTAATAGAAATGAGAAATGTTATATGTTTTGCAAGATTAGACGTAGGAGAACTGTTTGCACCAACAATAGGTCTTAAAGGAACATTATGTTTATGGTTTTGGTAAACCGTAGAGCTTTGGTGAAAGAGCTTCAGATCCAGTTAGTTTCCTTTTTATTTTCCTGTTATAGAAAATTAGAATCCTTTAAGGTCTACGGTAAGCGGACATACAGATAGATACCTTCATAAATTATTAAACCACCGCCCACGTCAAAAAATTGGTGTAATTAAATCTTTATTGGATCGAGAAAAACGAGTTTGTGATCCTGAATTTTTGAAAAGTGAATATAAATATTTAACAAAATCCTTACAAGCTAATGGATATTCACCTGCTGATATTAATAATGCTATTACACCTGCTAGACGTAACCATAAAGCAAAACCAGTTCTTAATGTTGGTACTGATTTTCTTCGTCTTACAAGAAAAATTAAAGAACATGCAAGTCCATCTAAAGATATTTCAAACCTATTATCTTCCGGAGTGTATAAGTTATTTTGTGCATGCAGAAAAGTATACATTGGAACCACAAAACGTAGCTTTGATACAAGACGTAAAGAGCATATGAAATTTTGTAGATTAACCAGAGGAACCTACGATAGCTAATCATACCTTAAATAATTTAAATCATAATCATAATATGGAAATATTATGTTTTGGTGTTTAGTCGAAGAATTTTGTAGTTCTGTATATTTTTGTTATAGTTTTTATTGTCTAAGTACATGTTCAAAAAACGAACCAATGCCAATGAATTACAAATTTTTGTTTATTCATACAAAGTTAAAGAAAAAACAGTTTTGAACATTTCGACATTTGAAACAAAATTAGGAATAAATGAAATTTATGGAAAAAAGTATTTTGGTAGTATTGCCCTAATCATCTCAAGATGCCTACGGGAAAGTGCGTCCATTACGTTTTGAATTTCACCTTGTGGGATGTTATCCCATTCTTCCAATGCAGCAGTTTTCGGCTCTCTAATGGTGATTGGAACTGGTCTCCGTGCTCGAGACCGACGTTTTAGATTGTCCCATATGCTCTCTATCGGATTGAGGTCTGGACTGTTTGCCGGCCATGGTAAAGTTCTGATGCCAACTTCGTTAAGGTATTGCAAAACCCCTCGAGCGACATGACATCGTGCGTTGTCTTACATTAACACAAAGTTGTCTCCAATAAATGGTGCAAATGGAATGGCATGGTCTTGAAGAACTTATTCTACGTACCTGTGAGCATCTATACCGCCTCTATCAAAGATCACCAGGTCTGTACTTCGCTTCGTAAGAAATTCCGCCCCGTATCATTATTGAGCTTCCTTTGTAACCCACAGTTTCCACAAGAACACAAGGAGCAAACCGCTCATTTGGGCGTCTGTATACACGCTCACGGACATCGGGACACTTTAAAGCAATTCTGTTCTCGTTGGATAATAGAACATTCTTCCACTGATCCATATTCTGTATACCTACTGTAATAATAAAAATCATTGGGTAGGCGGTTTATTCTGCCGCTGAGTGTATATTAAATTACTACAGCACTATAATTTAACATATGTAGCTGATAATAAAACTAAAATTAAAAATTATATAAACCATACTATATTGTATCTTCCTTGTTAAATAGCACTTGCATTGATCGACAAATTTATTTCTTTGTTAGATTTGACTAGATTTTTAATTGATATGTCAAGTTTCTATTTCTGAATGCTTTTCTCAATTCTAAATTAAATTTTTTCACAACTTTACACTTACATCAAACTTAATTAAATTTTGTTAAATTTGTTCTTTGGGTGTGACATTTTTCACCGTTAGCCTTCAAGCGTTAGAGGCAGTAAACAATATTTCATTTATTAATGATCTAGTGCTCCTTCACTAAAATTGTATTCCATAGTCGACTTTATACGTTTATCAAACTGTAATAGCAGGCTTATGGTTTCAAATTTAACAAAATTGTTTTAACATCTTTAACAATTTTGAAAGATAGTATTACTACTTACGAAGATAAATCTAAGTGTTATCGAAACATTTAGATTGTATAACTTAAATATAAAAATACACCATAAAAAACCCATAAGTATTTTAAATAAATGTAATAATGTGAAAGTTTGCATTTTCAAAATTCTATATCCATTAAAATTTTATACGAGGAAATAGATTTTTTTTACCATATAAATCCGGCGAACTTAAAACATTTATATGGTGGGTGGAGGTGGTTGATTTTTTTATAATACATCGCTAGTGGCGAGTTATACTTCGGTATTTAATTATTAGTGATAATCGTGAAAGTTTGCATTTTCATATTTCCTTGAATCAATTAAGATAACTATTACATTGTAAAGATGAAATACTTATTTCTTATGAATCATATGACCAGAGCCATAAAATAAACCATTTTAAAGATTTTCGACAGATTCTACTCATAATAAATTAAGACCTGCAATAAGTTACAAAGTATATATGCGGTTTAATTTTCACTTTCAATCACGCTTATTTTACTTATATTTTTCTTCATATTTTAAAGTAGCAATGTTAATTTGCATTTCAAACTTTATATTACAAAACGATTTAATAAAAATATAAAAATGTGAAAAATTAAAGGAATAACATAAAATAATTTATTTTAGGAAATGATTTAACTAACTTTGTTAAAGTTATTGTGAACGTCGTCTTAATATGTAACAAATACCTATTCTTGTTAATTTTCCATTGCGTAATCTTTTGGAGTGTGTCATATTTTGATAATAGACATGAAACAGTTTCTTCACATTTATTTCGGTCCTCACTGAGTATCTTAGCTTCTTTTGCTTGACAGCTGAGATGATCTGCCATAGATGAAGAGAAAGCAAAATAAAAAAAAAATGTAAGTGGATAGATTGCAATAACTCAGCTTGTTCCTGATCAATTACTTTTTTCAATATTAATAGTTATATACATATAATTACAATACAATTTTAATGAAAGCAAGCAATCAACTAACTTATAAATAAATAAATAATTCTAAACTTGAAATTTCCTTATTAGAGTACCTCGACATACGCATACAAGTTATAGATCAGTTTAATTTGGTCTGGGTATAAATCACTTGCATTCTATGATTCAGATGATAGAAAAGAACAACCACGAAGATGTGGAACTTTCCCCTACTTTCACATCTTTCATAATCTTCTAATAAGGGGTGATATAAAATCGTATGCAATACTTACGCTGTTAAACGTGTATTTCCTCTCACGTGCGAGCGCGTCATTAATTTAACTGTTAACCACGTAAGTGACATTTTTTTATTATTTAATAAATGATGGAAGATACTTGTACTTTTTCCCTTTTTCTTAATGCCATACCGTAAATGCAATCTAGAATTATATTACTTAGCATTACCAGGTTTGCTTTGAATTTTAGATATGTCTAGTGTGGCATGACACGTACCTTTGAATCTTTCTGGAAATTTGACCCTGCCGTTTGAAACTTGACAGATACAGACAAATGCAGATCTTGTGGGATATTATACCATAGTTACTGGTATGAGCCTTAAAATATTGTCCAATATTAAAATACTTAGCTTTTTGGGTTTTTAATGGTGTATTTCTGTATTTATGTTTATACAAATCTAAACGTTTCGATAACACAGTTATCGTCCTTAGTAGTAATAAAATCTTTTAAAATTATTTAGGATGTTGAAACAAATTTATGAAATATGAAAAAGTGAAAACGCAAACATAACCCTGCTATTAATATACCTACGTTTGATAAATGTATAAAGCTGACTATGGAATACAATTTAGCAAAGAATAACTAGATCCTTAATAAATTAAATATTGTTCAACTACTTTCAAGATGGCAGATCAGAACGTTCGAAGGCTAACAGTGAAATTTGTCATAATAAAACAGCAAATTTAACAAAATTTAATCTATCTATGATGTAAGTGTAAAGTTGTGAAAAATTTTAATTTGAAATTGATAAAAGCATTCACAAATACAAACTTGGCATATCAATTAAAAATCTAATCAAATCTAACAAAAAAATAGCTTGTAAATAATTGTAAGTGTTATTTTACAATGAAAACCCAATGTAATACGTTTTATATATTTCTTAATCTTAATTTTAATTTCAAATACATATGTTAAGTTATAGTGCTGTAATAACATCCTAATAACTTTAATAGGCAAGAAGAAACTCTCCGTTTAAACAGGTTTTGGCATCTTGTTATCAAAAAAAAGGCACAATGGTACGTCTTAATCGTAATTTTAGCTTCTGTCTAGTTTTTCTGTAGTGTTTTTTCCTAGACGTTGAAGTAGATGCTTTACTAATTACATGTTAAATTACCACAGTACTATACTTTAACGTAAGTAGTTGAAATTAAAATTAAAAATTATATTAAACATACTACATTGTGTTTTCGATGTAAAATAACACTTACAATTATTAACAAAGCTATTTCTTTGTTAGATTTGGCTAAATTTATAGTTTCTATTTGTGAATGCGTTTATTAATTTCAAAATAAAATTTTTCACAACGTTACGCTTACATCATAATTTGATTAAATTTTGTTAAATTTGCATTTTGATTGACAGTTTTCACTGTTAGCCTTCGACCGTTAGAGGGTGTTCTGATTTGTCATCTTCAAGGCAGTTTAAGATTATTTAATTTATTAAGGATCTAGTCATTATTTACTAAAATTGTATTCCATAGATTTTATGCGTTTATCAAACGTATATTAATAGCAGGCTTATGTTTGCGTTTTCACTTTTTCAAGTTTCATGAATTTGTTTCAATACCTTAAACAATTCTAAACGATTTTATTACTACTGAGGACGATAACTGTAAGTGTTATCGAAAGGTATAGATTTTTGTAAAAAATAAAAACCCAAGAAAGCTAAGTATTTTAATTATGTGTAATAATGGTGAACGTTCACATTTTCAAATTATAATTCGTTTGATTACGTGTTCAATGTCACAAGTATCCTTTGTGAAAAACATAGGTAGGTATTCAGTTATATGATGTAGGCATTTTAATATACCCACACAAGTAAGCACGCGCTACTTTAGTATAAAAGAAATAAACGCCATAGAAATTGTATTAAATATAATAAAAATCGTGGCAACATTTTATTTCGACTAATATTCATAAGCGAATCACGTGCGGGTCATAGTTTTTAATTACATAAATTAATTTTTTGGGAGTTAATTATTATCCTGTGAAAAACTACTGTAACGAAAATTTCTTTAAAACAGATCTCTATAATTTTAGTTCTGAAGAAAATCGTTTTCTGCTAAGAAGTAGTTTTACCTGTGAACCGATGTAAAACAAAGTTGCCAAGATGCTTCAGAAATACTTTATTTATGCTGTTTTATTAAAAGTAATTAAGTAATTTTTTCGCTTTTGTGATCCATTTGGATTTAAGGTTATTAGACCTTATTGTGTCAATCTGTAAAAAAATCTTGGAAAGACCAGGGCCCACTTAAGCAAATTTTCCTCTGTTATGCTTTCAAAACAATTATTATTTCTGCCAAATTAATTTATAAACAAGGATTTAAAAAAATTAATTGAAAAAGCATCCAACTGTAAAATTTGATATTTATTTACTGGCCGAAACAAAATGTTTTCATTTTTTAACTACGAGAAAACTCATGTAGTCGGTAGAAAATAAAGTTCTACAACTTTAAACAAATAAACGTAAGTAATAGTATATTATATATTAAGGAATTGAGGAACTGCTTTTAATCCCTCCAATGAATTTTATTGCTCGAAGCGAAGTCTAGGGCTACAATCACTCGAGGGGTTAAAAGATTCGTCAATCCCGCAGTATACACCGTGTCCAATATAAGGATGCCCACTATGAGGATCTCGGAAACGATAAGAGATGGAAGGTCGGTTAAATAGAACAAAAGTTACGCATTTGAGAGGATGTATTTATGGTCTTTGTAGAACTCGAATATCTCTTTTAGTTTTTGAGATATTTGAAAAAAATTGAATTTTCTGATTCTCGTTTTTATTTTTTTCTGACCTTATTTGAAGAGCTACCAAGAAAAGAAGAGCATATTTTATTGCCACTTTTCTAGCTCTACTTAATGCTGTTATTCAATTTTTGATACAACGTTTCGTTTGTTAGCAACCATCATCAACTTTATTTTTTTAAATACACGAAAAAATTATTTTGGCCATATTTAAATTCTCTCCTTGATTCTGAATTCAACGATTCAACGATTCAACACTTTATATTTTTGATACGTTTCGGATGAGAAAATTCATATTCAATGTAAAACGTCAAAAACGTACAGTTAAAACTAATACTAGAAATATTAGAAAACCGTAAAATTATTATAAAATTATGTTTTGTAATTTTAAATGATAGACAAATAAAGAACAAATTTATTTTAAAGGTTAATAAACTCACAAAAGATGTTCAAAAAGGTTCCCGTTATTCTCTAAACATAAATAGCATCTTCTAACTGTAGCATCTAAAACATTCTTCAGCATTTGAGGAGTAATACTAGCAAACGATTCGAGAACTGACCTTTGTAAAATTTCTTCGTTTTCAATATCGTTTCCATAAATGTAATTTTTAATGTATCCCCAAAGAAAAAAATCCAAAGGTGTTATATCTGGAGAACGGGCTGGCCACAGTACATTTGCATGAGTGCCAATACATCTTTCTGGAAATCTAACTGACAGGTATTCTCTGACAACTCTGGAATTATGTGCTGGTGCACCGTTCTGCATAAACCAACAACCTTCAACTTCTTGGAAAGGCAAATCATTCAAAGCTATCTCTAATTCATTTTGGAGTGAAATTTGGTAACGTTCAGAAATTAAGGACTCGTGGTAAATGAAAGGACCTATAATTCGAGTACCGAATATAGCAGCCCACATATTAAATCCGAAACGGTGTTGGTGCTTGGCCGTTTTGTACAGGCGTGGATTTACTCTTGCCCAATAATGAGCATTTCTACGATTAAGAATTCCATTATTATTAACCATACTTTCATCGGACCATATTATTTTATTCGGAAAATATTCATTGACTTGAGATTGACGTGTATACCATTCACAAAATATTCTACGTCTTTCTGGGTCACCTGGTCGAAGTCCTTGGCAAATTCTAAATTTATATGGATGTACTTTCTCCTTCTTTAGAACATAATGAGCTGTGCAATGGGCAATGCCAGTTGCTTCTTCAACGAACCGTTGTATCAAAAATTGAATAATAGCATTAAGTAGAGCTACAAAATTGGCAATGAAAATGTGCTCTTATTTTCTTCGTAGCTCTTCAAATAAGGTCAGAAAAAAATAAAAACGAAAATCAGAAAATTCAATTTTTTTCAAATATCTCAAAAACTAAAAGAGATATTCGAGTTCTACAAAAACCATAAATACATCCTCTCAAATGCGTAACTTCTGTTCCATTTAACCGACCTTCCATCTCTTACCGTTTCCGAGATCCCCATAGTGGGCATCCTTATCTTGGACACGATGTATATGTCATTCCGAGATGTTATATACCAAACTTCATCTGAAGTTTTAAAATCCCAGATGCGAAATGACGCGCGATTCGTAAATAGGAATATAACTAGATATCTAGGTTGATTTACTGCCAGGATTTTGCTTCACATTATGTCTTAAGGAAGTGAAACATTTTGGTATGGTGGATTCAAAATGTAGTTTGTTACGCGTGTTTGAATTTAACGTAGAGCTTTTTTTAAATATTAATATGTTGGGATATCATACGTAGGATTGTAAATTAATGTTAATTTTCTGTGAATGTTGTTATCGCAGCTTCGTTAAAACGAATTAAATTTTATTATTGTTGTAGAGAGTTTCGAGAAACATAATTTTAAGTAACGGCTTAAATTTATTTTGTTCTCGTGTCTAATAGTGTTTCTATTGAAGAGATGAAGTGTTTATTTTAGTGTTTTCCTAGTTATTGGAGTAATTTTACGCTTTAAGCGGATTGAAATAAGTGTGCCGTGTATGGTATTTTGCATTTTAAAAAGCTGGCGTCGGATTGTTTTCATTCATTGCATTGTACCCACAGTCTGTCCAAAAACAATATATTGGGAGGTAACCACGATGTATAATAAGTTAGCTGGACCGACTTACTCTAGCTTTGCTGCGTGAAAATAGTCCACGGAGAGGTAGCAACAAAGACTAGCTTGGCGCGAAATGAACGGAAATGCATTTTTCTTGATCGGAGTGATACATTTTTATCAAGTAATTATGGGTTTAATTTTATTTAACTGAAATGGCTCGAAGGTATTGATTTGCACCTGGATGCAAAAGTGGTTACAGCGGCAATAAAGACAAAGTCTCCTTGTTTATAGTGCCCAAAAACAAATTAAATGAGTGCGTTTTTTTCGCGGAAGTCTTCGGTCAGGATACCGTACCGCATAAATCCTTGGCGCCAGTAACGCATTTCTTTGGCATTCTCCAAGAATGAGTCATGTCGATCAACTCTGCGTCGGACAATAACATTTTAATGGAAATGTCTTGTAGAAACACTTAAACTGGCGTTTCTTTTGAGTTGTTTAAAACAATTGACAAACGTTTTCCAAAGCACCGCGGCAATGCGCAATAAAAACTGAAATTAGATAAACATGTGAATATCTCGACAACTATCTCTCCAAAATATCGATAATGTTACATCATGGAAAGTAAATTTAATTTCCTATCCGCTGATGTAAGAAAATATGGGTGGTTCCATTCAAAAAAATCAAGTCATCCATGTTTGAAGAAAATCGTTTTCGGAGCGATAGAAATTATTGAATTCTAAAAGCAAGATTTTTGGCAATGAATGAGAATAATGTGGTACCCTTTTCGGGAGTAAAAAACGAAAGCCACATCTCTCTACCGGTATCCGTCTTCGAGATATTTAAAGTTTTCGGAGGCACTGCAAACGTCATTTTTTCTACAAAATGTCAAATAACTCAGAAGCAATGCGACGTAGACCCATAGTATGGTTATTAAAGTGACCTTTAAATTCAACGAGGAATTCAAAAATGTAATAATATATAGGTTGTTCTATTTAAAATAACGAAGTTGGCATGAGTTTCCGATATAACCGGAAGTCCCCCATTTCTGAAAATAATTTTAAAACGTGTAGTTTATGACTGTGGACAACTTTTATATAAGACATTTTTTCGTATTTGTAATAGTAAGGGAGTTATGGAGCAATCCCGCGTAAGTGGGCTACCCTGTATATATACATATATATATATATATATATATATATATATATATATATATATATATATATATATATATATATATATATATATATATATATATACCCAGGTGATGCAGTTAGTTTACCGGATGGGACAGTTTTGTTCACTACCGGATTTTATTATTGAGAAAAATTAATTAAGGGTTCGACTGGTATTTTCTGAACAATTAACGAAGGGTCAATTGTACGACATTTGCCTACTGTCGGTGTGAGCTTGGAAAGTAAAGGTTAGACTGAAAATCTGTGCAAATTTAAGATAATTACTTTTCTGTTTCAGGCCAGAGGGATCAATGACTGGAACTTCTTCACTGTGCCTTTTGTGATCTACAAGTTATTGTGTTTGTCGAATTTATGTTTTCTACCTGTTCAATATGATGATAAATGGCATAATTAAAATTAACGTTTAAGATTATTTGATGTTGGGAAGTTTGAACTTGCAAGATTAAAAAAAATACATTTTTTGCGAACGAATCCTTGCTACGCCTCGTCCGGAATAGCAGATAGGCCTCATAAACTTTTTAGGTACTTGTTACAAAAATCATTTTTTAGTTAAAGCTCCCAAAAATCGCTCGGGCTTGGGTATTTCGTTTGCAAGTAACAGTTTTCATGGTGCGCAAAATTGTTCATTTAATTTTCATTTCATTCATATCTTACTGGACTAAATGAGTTCATAAAATATCTCTTTTTGGGAGCGTATACTAAAAATGGTATTTCCATATGTTTGAAAAAAAAAATGTGCTTCTATTCGCCAAACAAACTTTCCAATCATCAAATCATCCAGAAACTTATTGTTTCAGACCGAAGTCACAAAAACGTTAAAATTTTTAATTTGAACCACTAAATGCGGTATTCTTGGTTATGAAATCTGCAACTCTACGGTTTATTATCATATCAAAAGCCTCTCAAATACTGAATGATATAAGGCAACATCGAAAATTATTACAGATCGTTTTTGAACATTGAAACAAATATTAAACCGTACACATATTTATCTTGATGGTAGTGAGTGTACAAAAGGCGATCATTGTAAGTAAACTTCTGCTAATTTTTTTCTTATTTGCCTGGAAGGCCATTTGTTGGATGAACATTCACCTCAATAGGTACATAGCCGTGCTTATGTTCACTGGATCGAAAAAACCTTCTTTTATTATTTTTTTATAATAAGATTATAAAGTTAGATTTACCTGAGTCGCTATGTATTTCTTAATAGTGATTACAACTTCAACTTTCAGTGTAAAGTTGTATATTTAAGTACGTCTCGAACAGAACAGTTTTGTGAATTGTTAGGCGAGTTCAGTCAACGACTGCAAGCATAATAAGGTAATTAAACGTAGTTTCAAAATTATTACGTTAAACTATTTGTTCTGCTTTATTGCTACTAACCGTTGGGATCAAAATATCTTATATACACTAATCTCCTGTCAGCAACAGAACTACCTGAATTGTAATGCGGTGTTTACATTTTCGATCATTTAGTAGTATTTTCTTTTAACGTGTAATTGTTTGCATCGCTGTCCTCAATAACATATGGTACTGCAAGCTCTATTGAAACAGTCTATAGGTAGTTAGTTGACCTTTTAGCTATACGCTTTTTTTAATCAAAATCAGGCGTATTACTTTCGTGGGACACGCGACTACAACCAATCTGGTACTCTAAGGACGACAGTTGTTTTTAATGTAATGACCATTGCCATTTCTCATCTAGATGACTAGAAATGGGTATAATTACAAGTATACCATATTGTCCTACCTAGCAAAGTAAATGTAGGTTCAAATCCTACTCGAGGTAAACCTTTATTTATGTATGGAATAAAATTATTAATTTTTTTTCTATAGCAATTGTTAAAGTGTGCTTTGAACAACCCAAATCAATAGATCAAGTTTCAATTTAACTGCAAGGGTAGATAAAGTTGAACTTTAACAGCAAGGGTAGATAAAGTACTTTAATTTTTTTTATTTTTATTTATTAAATATACAACTTATTTTTCATTTTTATTTGCATTAATAATAGACTTCAGTATTGCAATTTACATTTCCAGAAATATCAAATTTTGGAACAGAACCTGTTTCATGTGAAAAACGTACAGACGACGTAGAATTACATGAACTTTCTATTCCACAGAGTATTTTCTTTGATACATCAATTTTTTTCGCTACTGAGTCTTCTATATAAATTTCGGCAACGGAATATGACTTCCATCTCACTATACGCTTTACTGACATCAGGTCAGCACCAGAATTTGCCAGCATTGTGGCTGCAGAGCGGCGAAAACAATGGCCAGTATACATTTCTGAATTCGGTAATTTAAAAAAATCGGCAATTTTCTTAGGAATATTATACAAGGTATTTATCCCCACAGGTTGAACTGTACACTTTCTCTGTCGATAGTTGATGAAGATGAAGAACTTTTGGCGAGGCACGTTTTTAGGACTTAAAGCAACGTATTTTCTCAGAATATTCAAAACACTTACACCACGTTCCTTATCAGTGATGGAAAATAAAGCGATCTTGCTTGTCAATAACTAAGACTATTATGACAGATATTCGATCATCAACATTAGAACTTTCTAGCTTGTACAATTCATTGGACCAACACGCTCCATACAAACCCAGTACCGAAACAATCTTTAATTTAAAAGCGAAATTATGAAGTCACCATTTCTAAACGTTTTACCTTCACAAACAGATAGTCGTCATCTGAAGCTTCTTTTAAAAATCTCATAACAACAACCGATTCAAAGACTTTGGACTTTTTAGGCTTATAACCATCACTCAGCTTCTTCAGCAATGCAATCAGTTTGCTGTGCAGCATAGACTTTATCATCGAGTAATACGACCATAATGTTGATGGCTTCACTTTCTTTGACTTTTCCAAAAAGTATTGCCAGAAGTACCTTAACTCACATGATTTATATTTTTACGCTTTTCCACCTTTGAAAGCACGTATCTTCTTTTTGGGTATATCAACCTCGATTTTTGGGGCAATAATTTACCCACTGCCTCCATCACCTGTTCTTCCACATCTGAGGGAAGTTTTTCTTGTTCGAAATCGGTTTCCCAATTATTTTCACTCATTTTTACTTGCACTGTATTCAAAAAAGCATAGAAAAGCACATAGAATAAACCACAAATTCTGATAAACAAAATTTTTTTTTATTCAGTGTCAACCCTAGCAACCCACACAACTGAGATTTTAAAACGTGACTAACTCAATTAATATTTCTTTAATTTTTCGTTAAAAATTTGGTATAGAAAAAATAGAATACCCGACGATAAAATACAACTATTGACTCGTGAAAATTAATTCATTCGCTCCTTCGTCGCTCATGAATTAACATTTTTCACTCATCGATAAAATTGTATTTCATCGTCTTGTATAACAAATAACTATTAATTACATATTTACTTTTGAACTTATTTGTTCATAACAAAAACTTGTAATAATTATTAGTTTATATATGATTTATGTACTTGCCAATGCTACACTAATGCTATACATTGTTTCAGAATGCATCTATGGTTCCGGGCAATCATTATACTAGCAATCACAGGATTTTCCAAAGCACAGCATTTTATTCATTTGGCAATTTTAGGAGCTCTTGGATTAGTAGGTCTTTGGTTACTACATGTATTAGCGCAAGATATTAATAAACTTTTTAATAAACCACTCATTGCGGCACCACCAAAATTTTTTTTTTCAAAAAGATCGATTGATAATGAATATTTTATAAATGGCACTACACAGAAATCTTTGGTAAGTATCTCTGTGTAATTACTAAACAATAGAATTCAATTGGTATAACTGGAATTAAAAAAGTTAATTAAAGTGTTAAAACAAATTTATAAAATATAAAAACGCAAACGAAAAAGCCCGCTATATTATTTAACGATCAGACATTTCCACTTCGCTTTCTGGAAAAGAGAATTCCATAGCTGGAGCTGGAGATTTCGTCTTTCTGCGAATTTTCTTATTGCTACCATCCCAACTTTTTTTTAAATCTGGTTTAGAATTTATTATATCGGAAAATCTAACTGGAATTAAGCTATTTTTGTTTTTAAAGCTAATCCCGCCGTACAAACTCCCTGTGCTACTGTTGGTAAAATGACACATTCTTCTTTTGTACAAACTGTAAAATACACATAACTCTGCATCTAAGTGCAATTCATATTTCAAAATTATGTTTTGACTTTAGTGTTATACAAACTGTTTAATTATTTCCTTAACGTACAGTTAAAGTTTTGTAATTTATTATCATCATAGAATATGGTATTTATGCTAGCACCAGTATATACTGAAAATACTTTTTTTTATTTCCTTAATTTGCATTTCTACAAGCCCTTTTATTTGAAAAACTTTTGAATTTGGTTTATCTTTCCAATAAGAGAGAGTTTAGCTGAGTCTATTAAGACGTGAGTTACGTCACTGGAATGACCTGTAATCTTAACCGGGTGGTCGTATAAATAATTCACCCACTTATGATAAAATACTTCTAGCCCAGAGCTATAATTAGCTATGGAAAATAATGGATAACTAGAAGATTTTTTGCCACTTTGCTCGTCGGTAGATTAATAGGTCCAGGTTCAATAACATTTGATTTGATTATTAACAAAAATAGAATTGCTTAGATATTTGTTTTTAAGGAACAAATAAACCTTAAAAATACAAAAAACTCGTGAAAATAACAAGTAAAAAACAATGACAACAATGAGTTTTATTACGATAATTAATTTCGTTATAATGGATGATCTCTTAAAAACTAATGTTAGTGATTCTTAATTAATTTCCTTAAACTATAATGAGAATTAATTAAGGATATGAAATACCTGATGTAATTTCTTTTACATTTTTGGTGTCACTGGAACTTCAACGGATAAGGAGATGCTGTCGACTCATCACTTTAAATTTATTGCGCAATTTTAATGGAAGTTAAAGTAAACATCAGATTGATATGCTGGTAATTCCAAATATATAGAAATTTCTTTACAAACCTCCAAACTGAATTGATTTTGTATGGTTCAAAGTAAAATTTGGTAATTGAAATCCCACTTTGCATTAGCAAAGCTATTGCATCATATAAATGTGGCACTCTAAATAAAAAATTTAAACAAAGCGGAAATGGCTTCTACTTAAACACGTAGTTCAAGCAATGAATGAAGGACGCTCAAAGTAGCTCTGCGCAATTACCGAAAATGGCTCAAGGCGCGGAAAGGGATGTGCAGAAGTATAGAAATAATTTATTAAAAGACATTTTTTTACGCCAATAAGGTATGCAACTAACGCTACACGAAATGTACTTAAGTTGCCAATAAGAACGTAAATTTTAAACATACATAAAAAGGTTTGTTACAGACCGACATAAGTGAATAATACAGGTTTTTCATCGGTAATCTTAAAAGTGAGTGATTATTTAAACCAGTTAAGAGAAATCTCACCCTTCATCCAACCTTTGCTGTAAGTACGTAACTTGTTCCAAGGTAATCTCCACTCTCTGGAATTCATGAATGCAACATGTGTTTCCCTTTATATATTTATAAGGAGGAAGCTTTTAGGCGCTTGCGTTTACTGTAGATGATGTGTATCAATGAAACGATTTTGCTTTAGCTAATATTAATTTTGATCTCTGAGGATCTTGAGAAAAACTAATCGCATCACAGTTAAACCATAGCTGAGGTTTGCCTTGGAGGCTAGCTTTTTCTAAGAGATTATAGAAGCTATAAATAACAGTTTTTTATAGTGATAATTCGTGCCCCCCCCTTTAAAATTCAACCATTAACACTCACCAGGTCTCCCATCTTTAAAAGGTGTATTAATCTTATTAAATTTAACATAATTTTCTACTAAATCAAACACTTTGGTCCGAGATAACTCAAATCCACTTCGACTGATTGTTTTTTAGCGATCTAAAATCTGCTTTGGTATTCATATCAACAGAGATGCTTTCAAAAATAACGGGACTTTAAGTGAAATAATTAACGAAAATGATAAAAAAAAGTATACACATCAAATCGTTCGGAGCCATTTTTCTGAAAATCGTTGATGTTTGGAGCTTCATAACATGTGTACCCTTTTTGAAGAAAAAACTTCAAAAAACCTGTTAATTTACAAATTGTAGAAAATATCAGTGGCGTTCAAGTTAGGGTTATTGAAGTATCGTACCATCATAGAAACTACGCCACTAGAATATTTTTGAGATATGACAGTTACATCAAAATTTAGTGTTCATCATAAAATCTCATTTTTCTGAGCGGCATCGTTATATCTTCAGCTGTTATTAAATTTTCTGAAAAAAACACCCTGTATTTCGGAAATGAAAGGAGTTAGGATGCATATTTATGGATCTTTTCTTTTTATTCTCATTAGTATTATCTGCTGCCTCAGTTTGTTACATATATTCCGGCACGCACTGTATATTACATTTTTATAAACATAGATAAATGTCGGTACATTTGCCGCTTTGCACTTTCTTAATTCAAATAATTTTACAGGCCAAATGCATCTCCCCTAATTAAAAAATTACATTACCCATAAAACAAATTTCGTAACAAATCCATGAAAATACCATTAATTAATAGGAAACAAAATTATTTAATATAAATAAAGAATTACAGGATTTCACTTAAAACGGCAGCAAATTCAAGTGTGTTTCGGTTTTCAAGCGAAATTTGAGAGACGCGTGATGTCAAGTGATTGAACGCTTTTAACGAAATCTTTTAGGCGCTTTGGATTTACCCTTTAACTGGTCTGATTTTATCACATCAGTAACAAATGCTACTTTCGCTTTACAAATGAAGTGATTTTGAACTGAATTAAATAATCTATCTATGTACCAAAATCAGTTTTGTCATAATCTAACATTTTGTGTGCGTTTCTTTTTATCAATTCATTATACTTAAAAAGGACCTCGATGATGACCTATGAGCAGAACAGAGGGACCTTGGCCGCCATTTTGTTTTTTTGTGACGTCACCTCTGAGGCATCTTTCCGCCACTTTTTATTTATATATGCCCACGAGGGGATCGTATTTTTCACCTGAGAATAAAAAGATTTTATTTAATCCGTGCTTATTAATATTTATTAGGGCCCGTTTTAATTTTTATCAAAGGAGATTGCATAATTGTTATTAAAATTATTATTACATTTTTTTAAATCTATTTAATCTACAGATTATGACCTTTTACCTATACGAAAACGTTATTTAAACATTGGGGGTTGTATTCTAATAAGGGGTCCTAGCCTTGTAATACAGGAATCTGTTCGTGGGGTATTCTAATAATGGGGACGAGTTAATAGATGACGTGTAAAGATGATGACAAGTGTAAAAAGATGTTATTTAATCTGCGTTTATTATTATTATTAATAATTATTAGGGTTGTTTCGATTTTTATCAAGGGTATAAAAGCCTAGTCCTTAAACGATTTTACAATGTGTTTTCGTAATAGAGTTTATTATAAAGGAGACTTCATAATTGTTATTAAAATTATTACATTTCTTTAGAACCTATTTTACAATACACTTATTTTACCATGAGAAAGTCACCTGCAACATTACACATAATTACAAATGAGTAATTAAGTTGCCATGATTTAAACGATTTTTAACCTCGAGAACGTTAAATTATATGTGCAAGGTTTAAGCAGAAGCAAAATACATTAAGTATTAAAATTAAATGCCAGGTAAAATAATAGCGTTGGCTCAAATTTTTTCAATATCCGAATAACGACCTCGAAATTGTAACCTTTAACATTATGCACATAAATGAGTAATTAAGTTACATAATTAGTTGCTGTACAAATCATACTTTAAACGATTTTCCACGTTGAGAACGTTAAATTATATGTACAAGGTTTAAGCAGAAATAAAATGCATTATTACAATAAATGGTTACACATATGCATTATAGGCTGTTTTACGCTTCATTGTGTACTCCCTTTAATAGTGGCGCCAATTATCAATTAAAAGTAAAATATTGAAGGTCGACTGCTAAATTATATGCTTAAGGTTTAAGTGGAAAAATAAAATTGCATTAAATAGTTACACATATGCATTATAGGCTTTTCTATGTTTCACTGCGTGCTACTTTTGATAGTGTTATTAATTAAAAGTAAATGTTGAAGGTGGACAGTTAAAATTATGTGTACAAGGTCTAAGCAGAAACTAAATGCATTAAATGGTTATACATTGTTTGTTTTACGCTTCATTGTGTGTTTTAGCTTAGGGATGACTTTTTTAAAATCAATTGCATTACTTTTAACGCCTATATTAAATTACGTAAAATTGATTATTGATATGGGATGTCATACTTTCTTTAAAAAAACAGTAAAGTATATTCACAGTCATAAAGCTTATAATATAAATTAACTACTCTTCATTTATATAGATCAGGGTCGCGAAAAGGTGCTACGTCTAACAGTAAATTATCGAAAATATCCCAACTGTAGGTAATTCGCAATTTCTTATGCTCAATATTGGTGTGAACACATTTTCAGCACCAGTCAAGACTCTTTTTGGGGATGGGCGCACTTCCTTATGTTCAAAATTAACGGCAGTGTAATTTAACTTATCTGGATCTTCATAGAGAACATCACTATCAGCATCAACTTAGCCGTTTTCATCTTGAGCGATCTAGTTCTACATACATAAAGACAAAATTTACATCCATTGGGGTTTGAATCTCGATAGCGCAGTTGGTTAGCGCTGTACTCTAGCAAAATACAGGTCGTAGATTCAAATCCTACTCGAGGTATACTTTTTATTTATGTATTTAATAAAATTAATAATAATTAATTACAAATTTACTTTTCAACTTATTCGTTCATAACAAAACTTATAATAATTTAGGCAATTCTAGTATCGCCAATGAAAACCATTTTAACTTTTCAAGCAGTGTATAGTAAGCATACTCTTTATTTAAGCAAAAAAGTAAAATTAATTTTTGTCGAAACATTCGATTTACAAGTAACTGTTTAACATAAATAAAAATTTGTCACGCGTGGATGAAATTTGTGGTAGATTTTTTCGAATATTACGATATTTAAGAGTATATGTAGTATCTTAAATTAAAACGTTGTTACCGGGAAGTTTTGTTTTAAAGTTTGTTATCGTATCTTCGACAAAGGGAATTAAGTTTCATTTAGGAAGAAGAGAGTTTTTAAGAACATAATGTGGGTGGGTATAACTTTGGTTGTGTTATCGTGGGTGATAACGAAAGGTCTTGTCGCGTTATTTAGTTTAATAGTTTAAATAGCATTTTTTCAAGTTTACCAGTTTGCTTATGTATTAAATCGTTGTTGGTGAGAGTATCGAAAATTCTGATTAAAAAACAGGATGTGCGTGTCTCAATTCTAGCTATTAAGCGTGTTTTTTTCTGGGAAGTGCTCATTATGCAATTTTAGCATGGAATATTTTTATGTAACGACTAAAAGATGGCGTGATCTTTTGGGGAAAGGGGAGTTTCGTTTTTCAGTCCGTTAATTCAAGTCAGGCCGTTGAACAAAGTGGTTGAACGCTGAACGTGTGATGTAAGCATTGAGCGCGTAGAATTTACCTACATCCACCCGCGTTACTTGAAGCTACCGTGAGGGAGTTTTTCCGTTCACCTCCGCGTTCACAGATGTTCATACAGATAAAGGGTTGCTGTAAATATAATCTAGATAATCAATCTTGTGTATATAAAAGACAAAGTACTGGAAGGTTGTATCAAGGGGATTGAAGAGTTATTGGTAGCCATCGATTAATTACCAAAAGGGTCAATTGCACGAGTATTGCCTTTACAGCTGTGAGAAGGAAATGGAGAATTTAGATTGATCATTTTGTGACGAATTATGGTATTTACTTGTATGAGTTTATTTTTGGTGATTTGCATGAAATTTGGTACCTAGAGGTTTTCTATTATGAAAATTCCAGATTTGATCATAGTTTTTATGCATCTCCCAGAAGGCGCCAGCATCAGCCCTTTGTCCAAATTTAAAGATCCTTTTTGTCTGCCTCGGTATATCAAATTTCTGGTCAGAAATTCGTATTCTCTGGTATGTTTTCTTCAAAAACGGTATACCTTGTAGATGTCGCTTCGGGCAGCCGTTTCTGTGATAATCGAGTTTAAATGTTTCATTGCGTACTAAAATTCATCATAGCCTTCCTTCACACTTTATCTAGGCTTAGGACTGGTCCAAGAATCTTGGAGTGTGTTTAAGAACCAACCGGTCAACAACAATAGAACTTTGCACAATAACATAACAACATAAGAATGTAAGAATGAACTGGCAAAGAACAGGAAGAATAGCATTCAAAGTCAATAACAAACGATCAAAACAGCAAACTTTTAGTAAATTATAAATTGTTCAATTTAAGTCTAAGTAAATCTTGAAAGTGGCCCCCGTTTTTGTGTACACAAAGATTCTATGGAGAAAATTGAACTGCACCCTATCCATCATTTCTGCATCTAACCGTAAAGTGTTTACTGTTCTCTTAAAGTTCAGTTAACTGTATCCTTAGAAACGCCAAGTTCCAAACCCATGTGTCTGGTACTCAGACTCAGATCTTCTTCAATTCGTTCTAAAATTTCTTCCCCAACCTCTACTGTTCTAATAGTACGATTCCGTCCATAATAAACCGTAGCAAGAGTAAAACTACCCGTTGCTCGAAGACGACTTTGAACAGCGGCAAATGTTTGATGGTTTGGAACGCGTCTATTTGGAAATCTTTCTTGGTGTACTCTGACCGATTCCCAATCATTTCCTTGGCAATAACCGTAAACTAATATCATATCGGTCATTTCTGCGTTAGTGTAGGGTACGGCTATAGCGAAAAATTGAAGAAGAAAATTAAAATTACAATAAAGATTTGTCAGACTGAATTGTTTGACAATACTCTCTTGTAAGTAATAATAATACCATATAATGTTTAATCGTTGCTATGATGAATTTTAGTACGTAATGAAACTTTTAAATTCTATTATCACAGAAACGTCTGCTCGAAGCGACATCTACATGATATACCTTAGAGGCACCCTGTTTATATTAATCTCTATCTGACATGAAGATTTCAATATCATTCTGACATTTTTTTTTGTTACAATGTTGCCTGTTTTCGTTATGAACGTATAAAAAAGAGGTTCCATAAAAAATTATAATTAAATTTTATTTAATTTTTTTAATTAACAGCTATTGTTTTTACAAGGTTGCATATTTTCGTAATCATAAAAGAGGTTGCATAATTATCTTAAAAAATTGTTTTTAAAATTATTTCATTTCTTTTAATTTCCATTTTGTAGGTTGGAAGGTCGTATGAAGTTCCATACCAGATATTTGCTTGTATTTTTATAATTTTATTTTAAAATATAAAGTTTCATTAAGATTTAACGTAACGTAAAGGTAGAGCAAATAAGGTTGATGATCGGTTAGTTTGTCGATTAGCGCGTTATTTTCTTGTGATTACGTACAACCATTTTGAAGTTTTACAGGAAACTCCGGATCTAGACTTTTAATTTCTTTGAGGCAGTTTAATAATATTTAATTTTATGACCTAGTTATTCTTTACTAAAAATTTTATAGTTGGCTTTATGTTTCCCAAACTGTTATACTAATAGCAGGCTTATGTTTATGTTTTAATTTTTCAAATTTGACAAAATTGTTTACTACATCTTTAACAATTTTTAACAAACATTACTACTGACGAAGATAACTGTAAATGTTATCGAAACGTTTAGATTGTATAATTTAAAGTACACCATTAAAAAATCCCAAAAAAGATAAGTATTTTATTATGAGTGTTAATGGTGAAAGTTTACATTTTCATATTACAATTTACTGGTTTACCTGCGTTTCATGAGACGTAAGGTAAGCAGCTTTTTTGTTTGTTTTGAACTTAGCTGTGGAATACACGCATATATGTATTTAGACCCCGATATTGTCAATTATAAACAATCTGGCGTCCATATGATTTATGACTTTCCCTTATCGTGTCTTATGCATTACGAGCTTTCTTAACGCAAAATTAATAACACACACACACCCTTTATTCCACTGAGCTACCGCCCCCTTCCTTATCTGTTAGTTCCGATTCTACTGCCACTTTCGTCCGTTAACAAATTGACTGATAGAATTTACTCTAATGTTTAATATAAATAACCGATTAAAAAACTTAAATTCTACTACAAAATTCAACATGAATAAATGTTATCTAAAAATATTCGTAACATATAGTATTTAAACTAGTAATGGAACAATTCAAAACTAAAACTAATCAGTCATACTCAACTAAAAAATGATTATGTTGATATTTTGGGACCAGATTACAATGCTACCAATATGAGATAAACAAATTATTAGTAATTAAAACAAATTGGGGTAACGTGGGACTTGAGCATTAATGAAAACCCTGTACCATTACGCATAAAAAATGGGTATTTAAGTTTAGCAACAACACAGAATTAACTGTATAAAATTTTAGGACCATTTTAACATTGATTGGAACAGAATACTTATGAACGATCCGATTGGATGTGCAAGAAGTTTTGTATGTCAACTAGCAGCAGAAAACTTAGACAATTCTTCTAATTTTAAAACGAAAATGATGAAATTGTTCAGGTATGAAACGTAACATTTTACATTTGATTAATGTACTCTTTATATTTAGATCGATAAATTCAAATACCTGGGCTGGCAGTGAAATTCGATTTGCATTGAATTATGGTACAAAATTGAAAAAAGTGGAAAGTTGTCGCATGTATTATAAGTATTGCCCATTTTCGATTAATACAATGACAGCTATATTACATTTTCTTGGAGCAACTTAAAATCATTTGAAAATAAAATGTTAATATACTTCAATAAATAGACACCTCGCATGTAATATATTTATCGTTTAGTGTAATTAGTTAAAGAGAGAATTGTATTGCTAAAGGTAAGCTAAGCAGTTTTGTTTGTAACTAAATTAGGTCACCTTTGGATATTTGATGTAATTCTCAAAATATAACCAAACATAATGTCTGCATTATTATTAATTATTGTATTATTAATTATATGTAAGTAAATGAATATTGAATTAAAAAAACCTTAATCGTAATTTATTTAAATTATAGCCTGTCAGACTGGAATATTACATAAATTAGTAGACGATGAAACCCGTGCACTAAATCCAGACGAATTTGGATTTGAGGTAAAATGTCATATTTGCTTATACCCTACCCTACTATCCCAAGAATGTGCTATTACGCTTATAATATAAGATGTTAACAATGTATTTTCGGAATCATGCCACTAAGATACAGCTTCTTTCGCACATTTTTATGAGAGCCCGAAGTAAGTAATTTTTTGAAATACATTTGTTTTTGTTACATTATGATGAAGGTAGATTGAAATGGTAATAGTATCACTGTCAAAACAAGGAATAGCCAGTAGGCACCTGGGAAAAAGAAGGAAATAATGAATGCATAATGAATGAAAGACAACTTGACATTCTGTGTGTTTTAAAGACAAAGCACAAAGGAACGGATGTTGTGGAGATAGATGATGGTAGTCTATGGTCAGAGGTTGAAAGGGAAATGCGTGGTACAAAATAAGTTGCAGTGATTGTAAATGACAGAGCGAAAATGTGTCTTAAACAGTATGAGTTGGTAAAGAGTAGTTTTATTGGGAGATATGAATGGAATGGTGGGTGTACAGAAGAGAACATACAGAACGAGATCTAGGAAAGTTTTGGGATTCAAGAGTAAATGAGAATGGTGAACCAGTATTTGTCTAGAAAGAAATCTGCTTGTATCTAATACATTATTTAAACATAAAAGTATTCTTATGTATAAGTACATGGCAAAGAGGCGAATCTGAAAACCTGTAATGCGTGCATTGGCGTGTGGAACAGATCACTTTCTGGTTGTATATAGAATGAGGTTAGTGTTGTTTAGTTTGCGATTAATAAAATAACGACGACAGGAACGTAGATTTTTGTTAAGGCCGAAATGATATATAAAGATGTGCCATTCCGAGTAAATGACCATGACATACGTCATAATAATAATAAGTATGAAGGCTAACCTGACAAACAGCTAAATCACGATAAATGTGGACCAATCACGCGTTTCCTTGTTTGACAACTTCGTAGTTAGGTATTAAAATCTAAAATCTACGATATAATAGGACAAAAAACATAAACAAAACTACTGTAACCCAACAGAAAAAAAATGCATGGGTCGGGAATTGAACGTGGCTCAACCTCGTGTCAGGCGACCAATTATACCACTAGACCAGCCATGCTTTTCCATTTTGACGTTGAACTGTTATTTAAATCATTTATTGGAACGCATCAACTCCCGTAGTTCTAATTTACTTGCAGCTAATCTAATTCTTTTACTACAATATAAATAACTAAAACTGTGCATTCAAAGCTATTTCCTATTGGTCCGCACTTATAGAGATTTAGCCGATAGTCTAACCTGACGATGTAGTTTCCTTACGAACAATATGTCAATCTTATAAGGGGTCTCACGGTTCTACCTGAATGACTAATTGTTCTATCATGCTCTATTTATTGTGGGTAACGAAGTTTACAACTATTACTATTGTCATCCTTACAACTAAAACTAACACTAGAATTATAAAAACTTGGACCTTTGCCAAACTTAAAGCCATCATTACTATAACTCCCTACAGCATTATTTGGGATGTGACTAGTGTTAGATTTATGCAGTGGTCTTAGGTGAACTCTATTACGTCTGTATGACTAACCATCATTAGAGCGTATAACGTAATTTCTAGTTTGAGGAACTATTTGTATTATTTTTCCTTGAAAACATTTTTTGAGGGAAGGTTTTTAAATAAGATATTTTCTCCTATGGCTAATTCTGACAGGTTATTGGCACCATTCTTGTAATATTGTGATTGCTTTTTATTATTTTGATTTGCTCATTTTTGATAATTCTTTATATTTATTAATTTGGGTTTAAATAATTTTAAATGAATAGGTAACCGATCTCTGAGCTCGAAGCTGAGCAGGTGAATTACTAGTATTTCTATACTGCATTAAAGCTAAATAATGATCTCCATCCGATTCCATCGTCTTAGTAAGTACTTTTTTAAGAGTATCTATGGATCGTTCAACGTGACCAATAGACTGAGAGTAATAGGGGCTTGTTGTGATATGTTCAATGCCCCAATCTTTAGTAAAATCAAAAAATTGTAACGAATTAAATGGAGGACCGTTATTTGATATTATGGTAACAGGTATTCCATGATGACTGAAAATGGATTATAGTTCCGGGATTACTGTGTTTACTACAGAGCCATTTTTAAGAATATATTAAGAATATATTTTCAGAAATAATCAATACAGACTAAATATTTGACTCCTTTTAATTCCATAAAATCAATACTAACTTTGTCCCACGGAATTAATTTAATTTCATGAGGTAGTAAAAGCTGTTTCGAATTATTGTTACTGTATTCTTGACAAATGAGACAGTGCGTTACGAAATTTTTAATATCTACAGACGTGTTGACCAGAACAATGCATTTTTCACATATTTAAGGCATTTATTGATTTCAAAATGACGAGTATGAATTATATTCTAAGAGATCGTGGAATAATTAAAATGGTTTAAGATCATCTGGTATAGAATTTTTTGAACACGGCCATCGTTACTGATGAAATTCCATTAAAGATTGCATTTCAGCATCATTGCTTGCAATGTTTGTATTATTTCAGGAGTAACTTCCAAATGAGATATAAGAAGGTTAACAGGTAATGTGAGATCGTCTTCTTTGTAACAGACTCTGATGATGCAGATCTGGACAGTGCATCCGATATATACATCTCCTTACCAGGTATAAACATGACATGAAGATCGTAGCATTGAATTTTTAGCATTAGTCTTTGAAGTCTCTGAGGTACCTTTCCAAAGGTAAATAATGGGATTAGTGGATTGAATTATGATTTTATGTCCGAATATCGATTGATGGAATTTTAGACCATGGACAATTGCGAGGAGAATTACAGCTCCTACTGCATTTTGTGAAGCATCACAGGACAAGGTTAATTCTTTTGTTGGGTCAAAGTAAGTTAAGACAGGTGTTTAATGTCTTCACTTTATCAAATTCTAGATTATGGCTAGATTCCCAATTCCATACGATATATTTTTTCAATAAAGACCTGACGTGTTTAGACCCTTCAGAAAAATGTTTAATATACGACAAGTATGTTAGTGTTCCTAGGAACCATTGTAGCTCTTGAAGATTGCGTGGTGGACTTATTTCAGCAATAGTTTTGACTTTACTAGAGTATGGCATAATTCTTTCTTTTGAAAATGTATGGCCCATGTAATTGACTTGAGCGACACAAAGTTGAGCACTTTGGAACACAGTTTAGAGTATTTTATTATGAACTTATAATGTAGACGCATATATCAACAAGTCTTCAAAATATATCGCAGTATTTGGAATATCTCGGGAGCAGAGGAGATTCCAAAACGTAGACGTCTGACTCTAAATCTGCCAAAGGGTGTACTAAAGGTACAGAGTTTCGAGGACTCTTCATCTAATGCCATGGCCCAGAAACCCCAATTGTAATCTAAAGTGGAAAAATATTTTGAACATTTTAATTGTGACATGATCGAATCTATATTGGGAAATGGATAATGAGACCGACGAATTGCTTTATTAACTAGCATTTTTCTTTTTGGTTATTAAGATGCTATTTACCCATTTAGTTGGTTTTCTGACCGGACAAATGACTCCCAGATCCTGCATTTTATTAAGTGCTGCTCTTAACGCGTCATACAATTTAAATGGAATTTTACGTAGTGACTCAACTATTGGTACAACCTTCAGACATGTATTTGTAATCATTGACTAAATTTTGTGTTGACTTAACATTAACGTTGCTAAATGCGACATACTTGATTCTTTTTATAAGCTTGATATCTAAGTAAGATATAGTCCAAGTACCGATTTACATTGAATTTTGATAATTTGAAATGAGACGGTGTAACTATTGTTACAAGCAAGACATTTACTTGACCTATTAACGCCAACTTTTCCCTCCCTGATGAATGTTATAACATTACTGTTGCTCTGTTTGCTTAAACCTAATGACATGTGAAGGCGTACTTAATCTCACAATATCGGTTTTAGCACCAGTATCTAATTGACATGATACAGTTACATCATTAATAATACAATTCTCTCTGAAAACCGCGCATCGGTCGGCTCGTCAGCTCATCTATTTATTTATACCCTAACTTCCTGGGCTCCGAAGGGCATCGAATCGCCTCTCACATTATCTTACAAAATACGCTGTTGCCATCTTGTCTTAATTTTATTTTTTCCTTAGGTATTCGTAATATTTTCAGTTTTATTATTATTATGGGGGGGGGGGAGGGTAATTACCTTACCTTATCTATGCCTTTGTGTATAAGTTGTATTGTCCTTGTCAAAAAAAATATATATATACGACAGAACCTTAGAGCATACCTTTTTAGCCATTTTAGCCATTACGTTCAGTTTAATAGTATAGAAATGTTATAAAGGTAAACTCATTATTACTTTTTATTACAACACGAAGGCTATTGAGATATATAAACCCGGCAAGAGGAAAATCTCCGATTACACAGATTTTGGTATCATGTAATTGAAAAATAGGGACAATGTTACGTCTTTACTTCAACTTTTGGTATGTCAAGGTTTTTTTGCTGGCTTTCAAAGTTTTAACATACATAGTTTGGAATTAAATTTAACTGGATGTTTACGTTGTTTTCAATGTATCACATCATAAACGCAGTTTTTGAGTAGCAACGAAATATTTTTACTAGATTTTTAATTGGTAAGTATATCTTTTCGTATTCTGATGGGCTTTAAACGGAAATTTTCCTGGATGTGTTTATATGTTCAATTATGAGTACCGTGTTAATAGCAAAAATTTTTAATTGGAGGACGAATACAAGAGCGAAATTTTTAGATTTAGTTTCTTTGGTTTACTAGAATATCTTTCAAGTACAGAGTAGAGATGTGATGGACCCAAAAGTATACTAACATCTGTGGTATCCAAACGAATCTGAAAATTCCGAAAAGTTGCGCAACTTGGTTATGACCTCTACGACCCCTACCTCTTTTTGGCTCCACTCTGCAACGTTTGTTGGATTGTAATAAAAAATACAGTTACATAAGATACTATTTATTATAAACTAAAACATTTAAAAGGTTCTTTATAAAGTACATGTGTCAAAATAATGAATATATATACATATATATATATATATATATATATATATATATATATATATATATATATATATATATGAAATAAAATTTATAATAGGTTGATTTTGGATTTGGAGCAAACAACTTTAACCTTTTTTCGAACAACGTTTTCCCGGTATTATCTAGGTAGATTTATAGTTATACTTTTAACGCAAACGTGTTCCTCAATCCTCAATCTTGTATATAAGGGTTGTTTCTGTTT
>JARFJB010002054.1:2430000-2762500 GCA_036346205.1 Vesta saturnalis
CGATACTGAATAACTTTAATCCGAAAGTCAATGCAATAAATCTGCCCAAGTATCTTCACGTCACTAACCTGTGTAACACCAGCTGATCGTAATTGTCCTCTCGAAACATGTGCTCTATTCCGCTTTCCCAAATTATGGTTCGCCTGTGGTCCCTTGCTATAACACGCAAGAGATCATTCACGCTCTTGCATATCTTTCGCTCCAGATTTTTAGGTACACGTGGAATTATTATGCGCTTAACAACCTATAACTATAAACTGCTTTCTATTGATGGAATTCTTAAATTACTAAGTGAATGTCCATACAATATTTTAGCTATAGTTCACACCAACTGCATTGAACGAAATGAAACAATTACACTACCACAACAACCCTATGGGAGAGAATAAATATACGTCATATTGTTATAATACAAATTATCTTCATCGAAGGGTTAATTAAATTCTCACGAGCCAGAACAGTTGCGTCACTAATATTAATATTGGGACGCCGAAGTTATCAGATTGTGAAAAATAACAGTTTGACAACTGTCAAATCTCAGCTTTAGGGGTTATGCTCATTTTATCACAATAACAAAATTTAAGTTATGTTATGTTTAATGTCAGAAATGCTTGACAACACCGGACAGAATTGCCAACCTAAATCAGTTCTATCTGAATCCTCTCGTGCAAAATGGACGGGTTCTAAAGGTGGTAATGAAACAAAGTTAGTTAGACGCAACCGATCTGACTCGTGAAAATTGGTATAGGTCAGTAATCTGCTTTTTGCGGACTGTTAAAATTTTCATCCCCTTAACGGTTGCTGACGGAAGACATCACACACGAATTCAATCCCTAATTTGCATATAGCCGAAAGCTAAGTAATTCTGGACCAAATCCTTTAATAAAGTAACTTTTTTCTATAATATTTAAGTACCAGTAATTAATCTTTTAACAATTTTTACAGGGCTTCGCCAAAATGGCTCCACAAGAATTTTTATATCTCCCGAAGAGATGACCAAATTGACCTCAGATAATGATAATTTAAAAGGACCCTTTTTGGAGGAAAAGTTTAGATGATCCCTGCCCTCCTTACCATTTCCCTAAACCAATTGCAGAAACCTATCACTTAATAAATATTGACTTGTACAAGTGTATCACTTTTCCCATAGATGACATTACTACTACCAAATTTTTTAAGTATTTTATATTTACATGACCATTGGTCGCATTCAATTATTATATTAAACCTTAATTATAAAAATCAAAATTACTAAGCTTTTCTTGTTCGACAAAATCCCTAATCTCAAAGGACATTAACTTTAAGAACAAATTTTTTTAATCAACCTTAAATTGCACCATGAAAAAAGAATTATTTCTTAGTTCTGTAAGTTCCATCTATTCCTTTAAATGTTTTAAAAACATGCAAGCGCCAACAAAGTAGATTGTAAAGCACTAGAGTCGCCACAATGTTTAGTAATGGAAAATTAAGAAATCTTTCCAAAAACGTCAATTTAGATCGTCTATTCCTTCAACATTGTATTAACACAATACCATTCTTTGTAACTCCAGCGAAAGGGTATTAGATTTTTTCCACAAAATTCTGAAATTCCAGTCGTTATTTGATCTTCAATTATCTATAAATTTTCCATTATACAAACAACCATTTGTTAGAATGAAATCTCATTTATCAAGTCACTCTACGTTTGAACGTAAATGAATTTAATTATTTAAAATCGTTTGCGCTGCCATTTCGCATGTTTACTTCACAAATACCGATAGCACGCATGCCTCTCTGTAGTTTTTATCTTTAAGAATGTTACACTTAAACAACTCTTTAAATATTTTTATTTCAGGTTTGAATAACGTGGTTAATAACATTATGTAAAACTCAAAACGTTACTCTATTTGTACGACATTACTAACATAAAATTTTAAATAGGTGTTAATGCACATTATTGCACGCAACGAAACCCATGTAAAATTGAAAGAATTCTAAAAAAGTTAAACCAGCGTGGCCTAATTAAAGTATTGCCTTTTTATTTAATACGCGCTTTAGATTTGGACCTCATTAAAGATTAAATACATACAATTACTGTAACTATATATATTATAAATAAAATACTGGGTTCCAAATTGGGATCCCGCAAAATGTATTAACAGGGGTACAACGGGAATTGGGTTATTGAAAAAAAAATGTATCCATTGTTTTTTATGTATTTTAAAACTTTACCATAAATTATATTAATAGTCGATGCAAAAAACTCTTAAAAATTTTTTTTTTTACTTATAAGCAATTTAAAATCGATACAATTTTAAAAAGAATCACGCGCCACGATTGGTCGGCATGTTTGTGACGTCAAAATGTTAAATTAATTCTCAACAGTACAGTGTTAACGGATTCTACATGTAATTGTTTGGTCATGTGTGATAAAGTTTACGGTTAGGTTGACTAAACTTGTGCGGTACTACATCAACTTTTTTTGCTCTACTTCCCATTGTAGTATAGTAAATATAATTCTCCATGTCTTCTGTCAGCTAAAAAAACATCAAATCATGAGAATTATTTAAATGACATTATAGCAACGGAAGAACCACCATTATATACACTTTTAAAACTTTAATTTCGTATAGTACATATCCTAGCGTGTAATTAAAATATAAAATACTAAATTAAACCGAAACCATTCAATAACCGTGTACAAATTTATTATTTAATCGTTTTAAATTATTCATAGAAATTTGTTTGATGCTACGATTTTTGAAAGTTATGATTCTGGAGTTCAGTTAAAATATTTTATTATCGAATTCTTTTATTCAATTTATACGTTTACATAAATAATTATTAATTACTACATTATTATAAAAGCACGATAACCTTTAAGGTTTGACATTTTTGATATATTTATCAATATATTGACGATAATAAAAAGATTTAATCCATTAAAAGTCAAAACACTGTATCAGCTGTGTGCTACGATGAGTAAAAATAAACATTGTGACGTCACACGCGCGGTACTGTGTTCAAAAGTGTATTTTTAATGTAATATAACTTTTCAATTAGAGCTCAAAAAAAGAACTAAATATATACATATATATACATATATATATATATATATATATATATATATATATATGATCTTTCCATTTATTGCCAAAAACCCAAAACCCAATTACGTGTGCCATATTGGTACAAAAATATGTATTACGAATACAGAACCTGCTGATTCCAAAACATGAAGCTACTTTAAAAAACGTAAAGAACAAGAAAATGAATTCTTACATCAACTTGAACTTAAACTACAGCAAACTCGGATAACTACAGCCTCAAAATTCTACTTACGACATAGGACACCTTTTTAATAAAACTATTTTCGTTGTTAATAGAAATTTTAGCATGTCAAAAACGTGATAATTTTGATAAAAAATAAATAAAATAATATTGAACCCAATTTACAGTGCGAATACTTTTCCAATCTAACCTACTGAACAGATATTTCGTAGACAGGTTCGGTTATGTAGAGCATAGGAGCCTCTTGTTCCCCATTTACAACGTAAAGGTTAAATTATAAATAGAAGAAAAAACACTATGGAATACAGATAAATTGTTTATACTAAAATAAAAAATAATTTAATCTAGCAAAGTAGGTTCAAATCCTAATCGAGGTAAACTTTTTATTTATTAACAAAACTAATAATAATTTTTAGTTAAAAAATAATTTTATTTTCAACTTAAAAGTATGACCTCTTTTATACAACGACTTGCCTCCGTCAACTGGCCGCCGTCATCCTGACGCGGGGAAACTCGCCGCGGACGAAAGATGAAATAAACCAATTGACAGATCACGGGGAATGTCTTTTTTAATGCATTTCATACATTACGGACCCCTGGTAGCATAAAAAATAAAAAAATATCTAAATAAGGACCGCCGCAATATTCACAGTAACCGGGTAATTAAAATTAAATTTAAGAAAGGGATGTTTTCTCAAAAACTTCGTATTATCATTAAATTACGCTATCCAGTCAATCATGTCGTTAGTTAAAGGATTAAGCTAATGATGAATTAATGTAGTTTAGAAAGTTAGTAATGGAAGCATTAGGTATATAAACGTTTCATTTAAGTGTTAGAAGTTTAGTTCTAGTAGATTTTTCGCGTAAAACTAGTGAGCCATGGAAGCAATAAATAATATAATCTCGCAGCGTAACAAAACTAAATTCAAGAGTGACGATTTTATTGATGTATTCGTCAAACTTTCAAAAGATCGTACTGCGAAATTCTGGCGGTGCGAACGAAGAGGACAGTGCAAAGGCAGAATTTAAATAAAAGAAGGAAAATCGTGTTAATGGGCACTCACATGAAGCGAATGTATATAAAATCGAAGCTGATAAGGTAATTGCACGTTACAAGTAATTAATTCTTGTACGGAAAGTTTGCCACTCGCTTACCAAGGAGATTTACCTAAGCAAGATGCTTTGAAGAGAGTTGTAAGAAGAAAACGAAACGGAGCCTATCTCCGCTCCACCAAATCCTGCCGATTTAACATCATTAGTAATTACGGACACGTATAAAATGATTACTATGACCGGAGGGGTTGAATAAACTTATTTAATGTTTGACAGTGGTCAATTGCGATTTCGAATTGGCAATTTCAAAAAGTATCTCTGATGTATTTCCGAATGTGTATATACAAGGATGCATTTGCGCGAACGATAACTGCGTTATCAATTCAATGAAGCAGTTGATGCTCTTGGAGATGTTATTCCAGAAGATCTACGTTGGTCGGCTTAGTAGACTGGTCAAGGTCGTCGTCGTTCATTATTTGCACCCGAAACATGGAACGTCTACAGTAGGGCCATAAATATCCAAGGTAGAACTAATAACTTCGCGGAAGCCGTCCTTAATCGACTACAAGTTGAGCTTGGCATGAATCACCCTGTTTTATGAAATGCAGGATATAATCCGTCACTTAAGTTAAAACGTTACAGAGACGCAGATGCGAGAATTTTAAGCATTGTGAATAACGAGGAGCGTCGAGAAATCATCGAGTATTTGAGGGGGATATCTCATAATTTTGAAATGGAACAATAAGTGTGTGTATATATGTAAATAATAATTATTATTCAATATAATCATAGGAAAACAAAAAAAAAACAAAACTATTTCAAAAAACAAAAACTATAATACCTAACATTTCATCTAACCTACTATAATTGTAAATATTTTACTAATTCTTGACAAGACTATAAACATAACCGCTTTAAATGTGCAACTTAAGTCGATTGTATATTAAAATGATCAATTTTAGTTGTACTATAGGGCGACATGCTTACTTCATTTTTTTATGTATACGATACGTATGGCGAGTTGTTCCGCGGCGAGATGACGGCAGCGAGTTGTCCCCGCGGCGAGTTGACGGCGGCGAGTTGTACGATATCGATATTTTTGTACTCTTTCTACTTTATTTATGCAGTATTTTTCTTTAATTAACCGCTTTATAACTAAAAAACTTTTTGCAGGGCGTCTCAAATTTAAATAATGACGGTGATGGGAAATTGATTGATATTCCAGACGGCATTACAGAATTGGATTATTCAGAGAAAACAGTAAGAAAAAGTTCACGTTTTGAAAGCGTTTATATACTTGTTGTATTTATTTATCTCATCATTCAAATGTTATATATAATCATAAACATTTATTATATATATTTTGTCGTTTTTTTTTAAATTTTAATAACAATGTTATCACCTGTAATGTGCGAGAATTATGCATTCATTAAGTTTTGCTAAATGGTTACTTGGGTCCGCATGTCTGCCTGTCTGTCTGTTTGCCTTTCTGGACCTGTTGTGTGGTTCTAAATACATCTCTGCTCTACAAAGCTGAAACTGTTTACAATAGATAGCTTGCAATAAGAAGATTGGTAAAATACTCAAGAACGCGAAAACGAAAATTCCACTCGAGGATCACGAAGTACCATGTGTAGAGTGCACCAATAGCTACATAGGACAAACAAACCGACGCATCAACGTACGAAGAGAAGAACATTGTAACGCGGCACTGAACCAACTTATTCACTAGCCCAACATGTGCAGAATTATAAACTTCGATAACGTCAAGGTGCTAACCAACATCCAAAATAAAACACACCAAATAATTGGGGAAGCCATTGAAACAAAGGAATGACCGTCCAACATGATCACATGGGGTGATGCGGAAAGGTTATTCAATACATGGAAGTCGTTTCTAAAGAAGCACGGACCAGCTACAACGCTCAAACAACTAGAAAGGGAAAAGCAAAGGAGAAAGTAGTGAAAGGGGGTGTAGTCGAAGTGAAATCAGAAGCACTTTTGAAACCAAATGTAATGGGTACTATATTATGAACGGATTTAGTACAGATTGGAGCTGGCTACAACCATTGTAATGAGTTGAGTGCTTCTCTAGACATAACTACTATGTGGAAACGTACAAACTACAAATGTGAAGAAACGTTACAAAGCAATATAAAATGTGCAATTTGGGAGGAGATGCTGGAAGCCGGTAAAAAAGAAGTGCAGTTCACCACTTGCTTAACTTTTCTTTTCCTCAAATTAAAATTGCTAGAAAGAACACCAAAACGATTTCAAAACTATTTACTAGAATTAAAACACTTTTAGTTGTACTTGAAAAATTTAATGCCACCTGCAAGATTCCTTCGAAGGAGTGTAACTTATCTTATGTAAACCAGACATCGAGGAATGTTGCAGGACACATTACTTCTCACCAAAGCGATTCTCGTAGGGGAGTGTTGTCTTCTGCTCTTTCTGACCACACTAATAAGCTGTGAATTATAAGAATACCACTTTATTAGCCATTGAACACAGCACTGTAAAAAGGACAATCCTTGAAACGGTTTTCATTAATAAGGAAGCTAATGCAGTGAATAAGAAAACGGACATCAAAAACTTGAGTGTGATTTACAAGTATTTATTACAATTGTCTCATTGATTAAATACTAAACTGTTTTTGTTTGTTGTTGTTTTTGCTTGCTGTTTTAAATCCATAAGACAGTATTTTTTTAATGTTTAGTCACTTAAATAATTTAAAATTTCCCTCTTTTATGTGTTATTCTTAAATAACATTTGTTCAAGTAGTAATACAAAATTTTTGTATGATTACCTTACCTTTTAAAGTCAAACGTTTTAATGTGGTAATATTAATTTATCTTAATTGTGTAAGTAGTTGTGAGTTTATTTATCGACCTTTAAAACATACATTAATGTATATTATTAAATAATTTTTGATGTGTCTACTAATTGTTTTTTGTTAATGCTTATTACTATGCGACTTGACATACCGTACCTTACGTGTAAGTACGATTATATCACTTTTCCATATCACTATCTGTAGTGTTAATTTTTAGTAACTGTCCTGATGAATATATAAATAAATATCGCTTAACGTCTTAACAAAGAGTAGTGCTATATTAAGGCCACTTGACTGCAACTCCACCCAGAAGTAACGTTAAATTTTCTTCTTACTTTTCTGTGTATTCATATCTACAGAAACAAAATTTGGAAAGGGTAGCTTTTCATGTTTCCAGTTTATTGCACCACCTGACTACAAATTTAGCAAAAAATTCAAAGAAAGGCAAAACGTCAGGGAACATGCAAGGAAGATCTAGATTATGATGATAATTTCCAATTGAGCCCTTGGAGGAGTTACATCTACATAATCAAAGGTTTATTTGTCACATATACAGAGCAAACACATGTGTTGTGTGATATA
Organism: Vesta saturnalis; assembly: GCA_036346205.1. Taxonomy (NCBI): domain Eukaryota; kingdom Metazoa; phylum Arthropoda; class Insecta; order Coleoptera; family Lampyridae; genus Vesta; species Vesta saturnalis. Next base: position 2,437,742 of record JARFJB010002054.1, read on the forward strand.
GAATTATCAACGAAATGTATGAATATAATATATATATATATATATATATATATATATATATATATATATATATATATATATATATATATATATATATATATATATATATATATATATATATATATATATATATATATATATATATATATATATATATATATATATATATATATTACTGATATTTAAACACCCCACCTATTTTTATAAACGTATTTTAATTATATTTTTAATTAATATCATATAATTATTATTTATTGTTTATTGTTATAATAATTTTTAACATCGGCTAAAACTCTAAAAATTGAAAATATATTCGTCGGTAGAACTATGAGACTCATCAACAGGGGATAAGGATCTAAATTTAGAAGGAACTCTATTTTAATTATTATAAAATAAATGATTATTACTTTGAATTATATTACTTGTTTGAATACAATAATCATAGTTAATATGATTAAAGCACATTGAGATAAAGTCCTATTTATTTTTATAGTATCTAAATTGATTAAGTAAATTGAATTATAATTTTTAATTCGCATTAATACCTGTGTTACACCCTGTACATAACAAAATTCTTTTAAAAATATACGTGAGCATGCGCTATGAATACGCAAACATATGATTCGACTACAACTAAAAGTGAAATTCGACATACAAGTACGTATAACTACGTTTGAATAAACAACAATATTAATATAAAACATTTAAATTTTTAGAACAAATAACATTCCCTTGGGACATGCATACCTGTTGTTGCACATCAAGATTATTACAAAGGATAGAAATTATGAACATAACAATAAGGTATCAATGTCAACAATAAAGTACTCACATACAATGTCCTCCTTTTGTGGGTTACTGCTATTGAAGTTGATTGAAGACAACAGCTCCTGCGAACTGCAACTCTGCTCCTCGAACATCCAAATTTTCTTTTAAATGAACAGCTTATTCATTTAGGTAAGTTTCACTATTGTTATTAGAATCTTTATTTTAGGGTCATCACTCCTTTTAAAATTAGTTTCAAAATAAATTTTGAAAAGCATGGATCGTTGAAGGTTGTTGTAAATTAAACACACTTTTGATAAACAAGGTGTATAATAATAAAAACACGAAGACAACACAATTAGATATCCACACCAACATAAACAATATAAATTTAAAAATGAACAAAGTCGAAACTGCGGAAATATTTTTATAACTTATCGAAAACTTCCGATTTGAAATTTGAAAAGGTAAACTAACCTTAATTTAATTGTTTCACGAACAAAAGACTATCACTTGTTTTCGTGACCACTTCCGATACTAAATCGCACTTTGTTAATTTCCCGAAGTGACGTTAATTTGTTTTAAAAATTATTTTCAAAAAATTTGGCAACAGCTTACTTTGGCAAGTTGTTGCAAAACATGAAAATCAAGAGAGTTTGTGAATCTAAAGCGCTTGTATTTATATGATTTTACTCGACAACCAAATCATCGAATGTTTTCATTAGTTACGGAGAATATTCCCTGAATTCTGATTGGCTACTGTAATTTTCACATTACGATAATTCTTTAAAGCCCTATAACTTTCGCCCCGTTTAACATTTCTTAAATCTAAAAACATTTCCATAATCTACATAATTTTATCTATAATTTGAAACCAAACATGGACTAATTCCTACACTTAATAACTACGTTAATTTTTACACTTATTTATTGAATTTACACTAATTCTATGAATTTTACAGGCCTGGAAACTACCTCTACATGAATAGGGGATGCTACTACACCCAAATATCCATCTTAAACATGCCTACGGCCAATTTGAGAGGAAAATTATTTAAATTCTACCAATACTCTTAAAACTAAAATTAACAAAATGGACATAAATATAAGGAATTATAACATAAATTGAGGCTACCTTACTATTTTTGCCTCTACTAATTTATTTTATACAAATTGTCTCAATTTAAAATACTTTTACAAAATTTTATGCGAGGAGAAAACATAACCTCATTTTGTTTTTATAATTTTAATGTTAAATTTCACACTTTTAAACACAATAACTGTTAATGTAAGTGTTTAAACTTAATGTTCAAGTGATAAATTAATTTATTTTACCACTTTCGTAGGTTCAAAAGGTCTTCTACGACTAGTGTAGGAATGTTGTCACTCACTAGTTTAATGTCATAAACCGTTGATTACACACAATAATCCCAGAGCTGCTGCTTGAATCATGTTTTATAGTTACTCACTAATGTGCTTGTTCTGTTTTTTCATAATTTTTGCACTAATATGAGTTTAACGCACTAATACGAATGTTTTCAAGAATCTTGGCTGCGTACATGTGAATTGCGACATTGATACCAGCCTAAATCTAGTTTTAACATTATTTCTGTCAACCACAACCTGTATTACATGTCGTCGGGGAATATTGTTTAAAATAAACTTACAAAACTAAATGAAAACTTGAATTAACTCAAAACGATAACAAACATATCCTATACTTCTATGTACTGTGCTGTCGATTACTTATTTTAAAATTATTAAAATTATATTAAGAAATATTTAACTTTTTCAAACATCTCAATGTTTATTAATCATTCTTATCTAGAATTATTTAATGAAATGTACCATTTCGTACTAACTAAATTAAAACTTCACTATGCAAATTACATAGCTACTCTCACGTAATTTGAATCATCTCAATATATATATATATATATATATATATATATATATATATATATATATATATATATATATATATATATATGTGTGTGTGTGTAGTGATGTGTTGTGTGTGTGTGTGTGTGTAGAGAGGAGAGATGTGGATGATGTGATTGAGCGTGTGAGCGTGTGAGCGTGTGATGTGGAGCGTGTGAGCGTGTTATGTAGTGTGTTAGTGTGATGTGAGTGTGTGATGTGTGATGTGTTTTTAGTGTTGTGAGTGTGTGATGTGAGTGTGTGAGCTGATGTGTGATTGTGATGTGTGAGGTGTGAGCGTGTGAGCGTGTGTGTGAGTGTGTGAATGTGTAACTATGTTAGTGTGTAACTGTGTCAGTGTGTAGAGTATGAGTGTGATGTAACAAGAAATCGTTATAAGATTTATAACCGATATTAAATTCACCAATTTTATTCACAACTCATGTTCAAACACAAACAAAATATATATATATATATATATATATATATATATATATATATATATATATATATATGTGTGTGTGTGTGTGTATGTGTGTGTGAATGTGTAGTGTGTGTGTGTAGGAGAGAGTGTGGGTGTGTAGATGTGTGAGTGTGATGTGTGAGTGTGTGAGTGTGTGAGGTGTGAGCGTGTGAGTGTGTAGAGTGTGAGTGTGTGAGTGTGATGTGATTGTAGTGGTGTGTGTGGTGTGAGCGTGTGAGCGTGTGAGTGTGCGAGCGTGTGAGTGTGTGAATGTGTGTGTAGTGTATATGTTGGTGTGTAACTGTGTCAGTGTGTAGAGTTGATGAGTGTTGAGTGTGTGATGCGTTGTGTGACGTGTGTGATGTGTGAGTCGTGTGTGTAGTGAGTGTGTGAGTGTTGTGATGTGTGATTGATGTGTGTGAGTGTGTGATGTGTGATGATGTGAGTGTGTAGTGTGTGTGATGTGTGTGTAGTGTGTGTGTGTGTGTGGTGTGTGAGTGTGGAGCGTGTGATGTGTGAGTGTGTGAGTGTGTGAGTGTTGTGAGTGTGTGAGCTGATGTGAGTGTGAGCGTGTGAGTGTGTGATGTGTGAGGTGTAAATGTTAGTGTGTAACTGTGTCAGTGTGTGAGGTATGAGTGTGTGAGTGTGTGAGTGTGTGAGTGTGTGATGGTGTGATGTGTGAGTGTGTGAGTGATGTGAGTGTGAGTGTAGTGTGTGTGAGGTGTGAGTGTGTGAGTGTGTTGTTAGTGTGTGTGTGTGTGTGTGATGTGTGTGATGTGTGAGTGTGGTGTGTGTGAGTGTGTGGTGAGTGTGTGATGTGTGATGTGTGTGATGTAGTGTGAGTGTGTGGATGTGTGTGAGTGTGTGTGAGTGTGTGAGTGTGTGAGTGTGTGAGTGTGTGAGTGTGTGAGTGTGTGTAGTGTGTGAGTGTGTGAGTGTGATGTGTGTGAGTGTGTGTAGTGTGTGAGTGTGTAGTGTGTGAGTGTGTGAGTGTGTGAGTGTGTGAGTGTGTGATGTGTGAGTGTGTGTATGTGTGTGTGTGTGTGGTGTGTGAGTGTGTGATGTGTGTGAGTGTGTGAGTGTGTGTATGTGTGATGTGTATTGTGTGTAGTGTGTGAGTGTGTGATGTGTGAGTGTGTGGTGGTGTGTGTGTGTGTGGTGTGTGTGTGGTGTGATGTGGTGTTGTAGTGTGTGTGTGGTGTGATGTGTGTGTGTGTGTGTGTGTTGTGTGCGTGCGCGAGCGTGCGTGCGTGCGTGAGTATATATACTTTGGTTTAATATATTTCAAACGTACTCTAAAATTAATAGGTATTTATTACTCTATGGAAAACAAGCAAGGAAATTTATTTATCACATTATATGGATAAAAACAAGTACGAGTAAGGTAATAATTAAAATGAAAAGGGGAGATATTCTTCATACAAGGGAAGAAAGAAGATTTATCATGTACCAAAAGGTAAAAGAACGATAAAACAAAAATGATGCTTTAATGCCTCGACGAACAATCATTTTAAGTTGAAATGCAATGAACTCACAGAACCTGAATGAGTAGCGATGTTTACAAAGTTCTGGGAAGGAATTAATTAAGCAGCATCGAAAGCTCAACTTAAAAACAATCTCGTTAAAATATTGCGAGAAATGAGTCTAAAACCGAAGGTGCATTGGGTAATGCAATTTTTGGACGAATTGCCTAATCTATTGCCGAGATCATATTCAAAAATGTATACGCAAGCAAATTGGAACAGTGAACGATCGTTTTATGAATTTTACTCCAAGTATTGGTGTTACGAAGAAAATGTAAAACCATTCTCAACGTTTGCGTTTGATAGATGTTTTGCCAAGCTACATTTAAGCCCATATATTCCTAGAAAGGATCAATGGAAATACGCGCAGAGCATGTAGTAGGTAACCTTGATCATGTAAGATAACAACAACATGAAACTAGAAAACAATAAACACGCAACGAAAACCAGCATGATAAAGAGTGGAATAAGTTAGTATACATAGTGCATCTTCGAGCAGTACTTCTGAGTGTCTGCAAACTACTTTCGTATGAAGTTAATCACACATAATTACACTATTTTTGTTTTAAAAACACATTACGGGGTTTGTTATCTATGGAATTATCGGGAAGAAGAGGATGACTTTGCTTCATTGCTTCGCATAATTTAGAAGAGGTCAGCAATACCCTGCAGGAAACTGCACCAAGAATAATAATTTATAACGAAGGATGCACAAGCCAAAACAGAAATCCCACAGTGGGCAAATTCACTTCCAAACATCTTTGTTTTTTATGGTGTAACAATATTCCAAAACACTTAGAAGTTGAGAGTTCCAAGAGCTTCACTGTCGATAGAGGTCTGTGATGTTTAATGAAGAAATATCATTTTAACGTAATAGTGGATTTGCAAAGGATTTTTTACTATGCCGAAGGAATGTAAATTATTGTGTGGCGTTCCTCAGTATAAATGTCAAATATGGAATGTAAAATTAATAGTTTCATGTTATTATTACATCAATCGGCATTGGTGAAACATTCGTTGTACTATACTCTGTTCCATCTTATTTTGCATTAGAGCAGGTCATGGAAAAAACCATTTTGATAAATCCATGTTTCATCTAAATACACAGATCTGACATCTTGCATTGATCTTTGGAACTGCAGAAATTTTCTCAAAAACTTATGTTTAAGTGTTTCACATCACATAAAATTCTCTGTTCATTGAATCGCTTGTGCTTGTTACCCATTGATTTCAGCATTCTGAATGATGCCATTCGATCCCCATCAAAATCGCAATAAGTTTTAATGTGATGATACAATTTGTACAAAGTAAAATGTCCATTTTTCGAATTAAATTGCCAAATTAGATACTAAGGGAGCCCATGAGGGGATTTTGGGATTTACTTGAGCGCGGCAGATGAACATAAGCGGGGATACCTTGCATCCTATTGAGTACCTTTACCATATATAAGTCCTTTATATAGGATCGTGAGTCTAGGTAGCCCATCAGAATAGTAAAAAAAATCGATCGTTAGAAATACTCGACCGCATCAGATTAAGGTAAGGTGGATTAATTACTTGTTAAAAAGTATCAATTTCAATAATCTGATGTTTTGAGCGAAACGTAAGGGAGTTACAAGGTCACAAGATTGCAAAAAAAACCTTGCCTTGACATTCTCGAGCGCGCTAGATTTTTTTTATTTTGAAGGACATAATGCAAGAATAACGGAAAAAATTTAATCTACCGATTTCCGCAAGCCGAAGTTGCAAAAATCATCTATAAAGTTTACCGCGTGTAGCTAGAGTAAAGCATGCTTCTCGTTCCCTTTCACTCTTTCCCTATGTCTGACTCCCTCACACCTTCCCCACATTTCTTTCTGTCGTCAAGATGCCATCACAGCTGATCAAAATTAAATACAACGCGTTCGTGTTATAAGTACGTTTTGGCTTGTTTGTGTTTGAACATGAGTTTTGTGAATAAAATTTGGTGAATTTAATATCGGTTATAAACCTTATAACGATTTCTTGTTACAGATACGGAAGCTGCAGTTAATAGTTACTGCAGTTGAACTAGTAGATTTGCAGTACGACGATAATTCCTCGCATGAAGAGGACTATTCAAAAAAATATTATTTTCAACATTTTTTCTATTTTAATTTTTTTGTAGCACCTTAAAATTTACAACTTTCTTTCCGATGACTTTTGGAATTTTCTCAACAAATTAATATATTAATTCAATATGAGACCTGATCATTATATGCGTTACTTATACTTAAGTAGGCAAAAGTACGATTACTTTTGACAGGGTGGCGCTAGATTGGCTTCATGTCGTTTTGAAAAATGAGAGTACCACTGCAAGTTAAGATGGAACAATATATATATATATATATATATATATATATATATATATATATATATATATATATATATATATATATACAGGGTGTGGCATTAGTACGACAACGCGAATTTGCGGCTAAACTGTGCACAGTATAAACATGTTTTATACAATTCAAGCAAGCTATAACCTAAAAATACTTTCGCATATACAGAGTGTTCCGTAACAGCAGTACATAACCTATCTTTCTTATTTTAAATGGAATGGTATAGTTTTTATTGGGAATTTTGTTTCTACTCTGAAAAGCAACCACTTTCTGTTAAACATGTCATATATCTAAACCTAATCATTTTCCAAATATTTGTACTTTTAGATAAAGAATTACTATTTTTCGTCATACTTCAAAAATGTATTTTCAGGTTACTATCAAATCTATGAATTTGTATAGTTTTTACTGCGGATTTCGTTTCTACTCTGAAAAATAACCAGTTTCTATTGAACGTATAGTATAGCTAAACTTAACCGTTTTTGAGATATCTGTACTTTTAGATAAAAAATTATTATTTTTCATGGTAGTTCAAACATTTATTTTGAGGTTACTACCAAATCATGAATTTTAACTGCATGTAATTAGTGCAGATATTGAGCTTTTAAGAATTTCAAGATTTTTATTTTAATTCTTCATGGTATAATCAATATGCACCCTATATAATATTAGGTATACTGGCCTGAATGCGATCATAACAGTTGCCATACTTAAATAAATAGTAAAATGAATTGACTTTTGTGTTAGGTATGTGAGTGAGAATGTAATTTCATAAAAAAAAACTTTTAATAGATATAAAAATAGTACTATGAGAAAATAAATTTTTTAAAAAGCACGCTTTTATTTACGCGTAGAAAGTGCACTAAAAAGGAGAAAATAATTTTTTTCTTTGCACCAAAATGTGATCAAAAATCGTTACGACTAAAAATAAAAGCATGGGGCGCTCATATTATAAACATGTGATAGAAATTTTTCAATCGATTGGACCTGTAATAGTGGTCGAATAATCGATTACAAGTTTTGGCGGATACAACATACAAACAGTGTGAGTTGAACACTATGGGTACTTACTTACTTATTTAGTGAGGCAACTATCGCTCTAATTTTTGTAAAAAGTTGTATTAGTTCAGAATGAATTAAACTAAAATTGTTTTAATTTTCCTGAAACCATATGCCAGCAATAAAATTTATCGTTATAGTAATAGCCATGAAAAACGAAGAAGCGCATAAACAAACCTTAAGAAATACTGTTTTCTTTATGCGCTTAATAAATACTGTTAAACGCATCAATTAATACGTATCAAACGTTTGAACATCGTATGTTATTTACAATGCCGGTACACTTTCAAAAGGAGAAGTAGATATGGTATATCTTTTCGGCGAATCCAACGATATGTTTTATTGTCACGAAGACTATTGTGGGCGGTACCCTCAAACAAGACGCCCATCGGTAAGAACTCTTACAACTGTAATCTAGCGGTTTACTGGTCGTACTGGTTGCGTTCCGTATGAGAAGCATGCAAGACAGAAATCTGCTAGAAATGAAGAAACGACTCTAAACACTATATTAGGAGTAATCAAGCAGCAGAATACAAGTAAAAGAAAATTAAAAGACGTGCTAGAGCGTAGTACGCGCACAGTTGGGCGCATATTAAGGGAAAACATGTACCACCAATACCACATAACTACGCACCCATTTATTAGTGGGGTTGATAAGCAACACCGACTAGAATTTTGTAACTGGGCGTTGCTAAAGTGGCAGGAAAACGGAAGATTTTTCCTGAATTTAATGTTGACGGACGAGTCAACACTTCACAGCACTTCTGTGGGTAATTGACACAACACGCACCTGTATGGTCAATTAAATTCCCATTTTAGCCGGTCTGTAGGTCGCCAACATAGGTGGTCGTTATAAGTATTTGCGGGAATATTGGGACATTAATTTATAGGTCCTGTGCTCTTTGAAGGCAATGTAAAAAGTAACGACTACTTAAATTTATTGCAAACTACATTACCAGAGATATTAGCAGATGTTCCACAAAATGTTAGAAACGCTATGTGGTGTCAGCAAGTAGCCGTATTGTCCGGAATTATTTAGATGAAAGATTTGAGAATAAGTGGATCGGTCGATTTGGACCAATTCCATTTCCGACAAGATCTCCAGATCTAACAAAACCTGAGTTCTTCCTATGGAGTTCTTTGAAAGAGATTGTATGGCAAACGCCGCCAATCACCAAGGAGAACATGAGGGAGCGAATCCGTGGAGCATTCGCATCTATTACACCAACAATGCTGAGCTATGTTGATATATCTTTTGAGTAAAGGATTTTGAAATGCAGACAAGCTAATGGTGATGTTTTTGAATATCTTTTGTTATAATTGTTTGAAATCGTATTTTAATCTGAATTTGATGAAATAATATCTTACATCACAATGTATTATAATTGCGTTTGTGTTAATTTTAACAGATAATTGTTGTTATGTGACTGTTTTCAGATTGATCAAATTTATTTGATGAGTGTAATGTGTAAGTATAGTGTACATAAGTACACATTTCCAATTAATGAAAAAGTGTTAAATTTAGATCAGGTTCCTTTCAACCAATTTGGCATATATTGGATATCATATTTTTACACAGAGTGTCATATTGATAATACAGTTATGAATTAATATGTAAATATAAGAATTGTAAATATTTCAAAAATCGAGAAAATTTTCTTATTACAAAAACTGTAGGTCCTTTAATTTTCTATCAAATAATGTAATAAAATGTAGGGTGCTGTATTTAAGATAAGATAGTTATTTACATTTGAAAGAAAAAAATAATTAATTCCTGTTTGTGGCATACCCTGTATAAACATTAAGTAAATCATCGTATTTCTTTAAAGGTCAACGTGAGCACTAATTACATGCGAAGTTATAAAATAATAGATTTGATAGTAACGTCAAAATAAGTTTTTGATTTTCGACGAAAAATGTGAATCTGTTATCTAAATATTTCAAAAAGAGTCCAGTTTAGCTATACAACATGTTTAACAGAAAGTGCTTGTTTTTCAGAGAAGAAACGAGATCCACAGTAGAAACTATATCATTCTATTTAAAATAAGAAAGATGTTACGGAACACTCTGTATATGCGAAAACATTTTTACGTTATCGCGTGCTTGAATTCAATTGTATAAAACATTTTTCTACTGTGCAGTTTAGCAAATTCACTTTGTCGTAATATAATATATATATATATATATATATATATATATATATATATATATATATATGTATGTATACTACTACTACTTCTCCTTTTTGAAAGTGTACCCGCATTTCAAATGACATACGATGTTCAAACGTTTGATACGTATTAATGATGCGTTTAACAGTATTTATTAAGCGCATAAAGAAAACAGTATTTCTTAAGTTTTTTTTATGCGCTTCTTCGTTTTTCATGGCCACTGCTATAACGATAAATTTCATTGCTGGCATATGGTTTCAGGAAAATTAAAACAATTTTAGTTTAATTCATTACACTACTAATACAACTTTTTACAAAAATTAGAGCGATAGTTGCCTCACTAAATAAGTAAGTAAGTACCCATAGTGTTCAACTCACACTGTATGTATGTTGTATCCGCCAAAACTTGTAATCGATTATTCGACCACTATTACAGGTCCAATCGATTGAAAAATTTCTATCACATGTTTATAATATGAGCGCCCCATGCTTTTATTTTTAGTCGTAACGATTTTTGATCACATTTTGGTGCAAAGAAAAAAATTATTTTCTCCTTTTTAGTGCACTTTCTACGCGTAAATAAAAGCGTGCTTTTTAAAAAATTTATTTTCTCATAGTACTATTTTTATATCTATTAAAAGTTTTTTTATGAAATTACATTCTCACTCACATACCTAACACAAAAGTCAATTCATTTTACTATTTATTTAAGTATGGCAACTGTTATGATCGCATTCAGGCCAGTATACCTAATATTATATAGGGTGCATATTGATTATACCATGAAGAATTAAAATAAAAATCTTGAAATTCTTAAAAGCTCAATATCTGCACTAATTACATGCGGAGTTAAAAATTCATAGATTTGGTAGTAACCTCAAAATAAATGTTTGAACTACCATGAAAAATAATAATTTTTTATCTAAAAGTACAGATATCTCAAAAACGGTTAAGTTTAGCTATACTATACGTTCAATAGAAACTGGTTATTTTTCAGAGTAGAAACGAAATCCGCAGTAAAAACTATACAAATTCATAGATTTGATAGTAACCTGAAAATACATTTTTGAAGTATGACGAAAAATAGTAATTCTTTATCTAAAAGTACAAATATTTGGAAAATGGTTAGGTTTAGATATATGACATGTTTAACAGAAAGTGGTTGCTTGTCAGAGTAGAAACAAAATTCCCAATAAAAACTATACCATTCCATTTAAAATAAGAAAGATAGGTTATGTACTGCTGTTACGGAACACTCTGTATATGCGAAAGTATTTTTAGGTTATAGCTTGCTTGAATTGTATAAAACATGTTTATACTGTGCACAGTTTAGCCAAATTCGCGTTGTCGTACTAATGCCACATGTATATATATATATATATATATATATATATATATATATATATATATATATATATATATATATATATATATTTCCATCTTAACTTGCAGTGGTACTCTCATTTTTCAAAACGACATGAAGCCAATCTAGCGCCACCCTGTCAAAAGTAATCGTACTTTTGCCTACTTAAGTATAAGTAACGCATATAATGATCAGGTCTCATATTGAATTAATATATTAATTTGTTGAGAAAATCCCAAAAGTCATCGGAAAGAAAGTTTCAAATTTTAAGGTGCTACAAAAAAATTAAAATAGAAAAAAATGTTGAAAATAATATTTTTTCTCTTCATGTGAGGAATTAACGTCGTACTGCAAATCTACTAGTTCAATTGGGTCGTAGCTATTAACTGCAGCTTCGGTATCTGAAACAAGAAATCGTTATAAGGTTTATAACCGATATTAAATTCACCAAATTTAATTCACAAAATTATGTTCAAACACAAACAAGCCAAAACGTTGTACTTATAACACGAACGCATTTTATTTAATTGTGATCAGCTGTGATGACATCTTGACGACAGAAAGAAATGTGGGGAAGGTGTTAGCGAGTCAGACATAGGGAAAGAGTGAAAGGGAAAGAGAAGCATGCTTTACTCTCGCTGCACGCGGTAAACTTTATAGATGATTTTTTTTGCAGCTTCGACTTGCGGAAATCGGTATATTATATTTTTTCTGTTATTCTTGCATTATTTCCTTCAAAATAAAAAAAATCTAGCGCGCTCGAGAATGTCAACGCAACGTTTTTTTTTTGCAAGCTTGTGACCCTGCAACTCCCTTACGTTTCGCTTAAATCGTCAGATTATTGAAATTGATACTTTTTAACAAGCAAATTAATCCACCTTACCTTAATTTGATGCGGTCGAGTATTTCTAACGATCGATTTTTTTACTATTCTGATGGGCTACCTAGACTCCCGATCCTATATAAAGGACTTACATATGGTAAAGGTACTCAATAGGATGCAAGGTATCCCCGCTTATGTTCATCTGCCGCGCTCAAGTTAGTCCCAAAATCCCCTCATGGGCTCTCTTACTATCTAATTTGGCAATTTAATTCGAAAAATGGACATTTTACTTTGGACAAATTGTATCATCACATCAAAACTTTTTGCGATTTTGATGGGGGTCGAATGACATTTAGAATGCTGAAATCAATGGGCAACAAGCACAAGCGATTCAATGAACAGAGAATTTTATGAGAAGTGAAACACTTAAACACAAGTTTTTGAGAAAATTTCTGCAGTTCCAAAGATCAGAGCAAGATGTCAGATCTGTGTATTTAGATGAAACATGGATTTATCAGAATGGTTTTTTTCCATGGCCTGCTCTAATGCAAAATAAGATGGAACAGAGTATAGTATAACGAATGTTTTCACCAATGTCGATTGATGTAGTAAAAACATGAAACTATTAATTTTACATTCCATATTGTGACATTTATACTGAGGAACGCCACACAATAATTTACATTCCTTCGGCATAGTAAAAACTCCTTGTCCACTATTACGTTAAAATGAGATTTTTTCATTAAACATCATAGACCTCTATCGACAGTGAAACTCTTGTAACTCTCAACTTCTAAGTATTTTGGATTATTGTTACACCATAAAAAACAAAGATGTTTATAAGTGAATTTTCCCATTGTGGTATTTCTGTTTTGGTTTGTGCATCCTTCGTTATAAATTATTATTCTTGGTGCGGTTTCCTTCAGGGGAATGCTGACCTCTTCTAAATTATGCGAAGCAATTAAGCAAAGTTATCCCCTTCTTCCCGATCATTCCATAGATAACAAACCCCGTAATGTGTTTTTAAAACAAAAATAGTGTAATTATGTGTGATTAACTTCGTACAAAAATAGTTTGCAGACACTCAGAAGTACTGCTCGAAGATGCACTATGTATACTAACTTATTCCACTCTTTATCATGCTGGTTTTCGTTGCGTGTTTATTGTTTTCTAGTTTCATGTTGTTGTTATCTTACATGATCAAGGTTACCTACTACATGCTCTGCGCGTATTTCCATTGATCCTTTCTAGGAATATATGGGCTTAAATGTACCTTGGCAAAACATTTATCAAACGCAGAGAGTGGTTTTACATTTTCTTCGTTACATATATATATATATATATATATATATATATATATATATATATATATATATATATATATATCGTCGTTGATTTGTTCAAATTTTAGTGGGTTACATTAGTGCCAGTTTGGGATTTTTTTATATAAAAAAAACAATATGGCCGACTTCCGGTTTCACCGGAAATGACGCAGAAAGCGGAAAATTTAAATGGAACACCCTGTAAATTTTTACATATTTGGATTCTAGGGCTTCAAATACATACAGTTCATCTGTCAAATGTCAACTCAGGTGCCATTTTAATTTTATTTTTTTAATTTTAGAGCATTATGACGCCATCTAAATTATAGATAATTGACGTACAATTACATAATATTATTTTTCCTAATAATACATGTTTATGAACGATCAAATTTAAAAATTACGGTTTTTTAATTAAAACTCACTGTTCCCAATAGAAACTTCAAACATACATGGGCCACCCTTCAAGTACTAGTAAAACGATATGCATAGTAAATTCCATAGTTCCTAAATAAAGCCGTTATTTTAAATTTTCTAATCGTTATTAACACAACATGCTACTGAAGCCGACTCTGTCAAAGTAAAATGGCGTTTGAGTTGACATTTGGCAGATGAACTGTATGTATTTGAAGCCGTAGAATCCAAACATGTAAAAATATACAGGTTGTTCCATTTCAATTTTCAGCTTTTGTATCATTTCCCGTGAAACCGGAAGTCGGTCATATTGTTTTTTATGTAAAAAAATCCCAAACTGGCTCTAATATAACCCATCAAAACTTGAACAAAATCTAACGACCCGTTCAAAAGTTACAGGGGTGGCTCCTATTTGATTTACACCGGTAGTAGTATGTATTATATATATATATATATATATATATATATATATATATATATATATATATATATATATATATATATATATATATATATATATATATATATATAACCGTGTCCAAGATAGGGACGCCCACTATGAAAATCTCGGAAACGGTAAGAGATGGAAGGTCGGTTAAATGGAACAAAAGTTACGCATTTGAGAGGATGCATTTATGGTCTTTGTAGAACTCGAATATCTCTTTTAGTTTTTGAGATATTTGAAAAAAATTTAATTTTCTGATTTTCGTTTTAATTTTTTTCTGACCTTATTTGAAGAGATATCAAGAAAAGAAGAGCACATTTTCATTACCACTTTTCTAGTTCTACTTAATGCTGTTATTAAATCTTTGATACAACGTTTCGTTTGTTAGCAACCATCATCAACTTTATTTTTTTAAATACACGAAAAAATTATTTTTGCCATATTTGATTCTGAATTCAACGATATATCACACATATTTTGGATACGTTTCGGATGAGAAAATTCATATTCAATGTAAAACATCGAAAACGTACAGTTAAAACTAATACTAGAAACATTAGAAAACCGTAAAATTTTTATAAAATTATGTTTTGTAATTTTAAATGATAGACAAAAAAAGAATTTATTTTAAAGGTTAATACAATCACAAAAGATGTTCAAAAAGGTTCCCGTTATTCTCTAAACATAAATAGCATCTTCTAACTGTAGCATCTAAAACATTCTTCAGAATTTGAGGAGTAATACTAGCAAACGCTTCGAGAACTAATCTTTGTAAAATTTATTCGTTTTCAATATCGTTTCCATAAATGTAATTTTTAATGTATCCCCAAAGAAAAAAAGCCAAAGGTGTTATATCTGGAGAACGGGCTGGCCACAGTTCATTTGCATGAGTGCCAATACATCTTTCTGGAAATCTAACTGACAGGCAATCTCTGACAACTCTGGAAGTATGTGCTGGTGCACCGTCCTGCATAAACCAACAACCTTCAACTTCTTGGAAAGGCAAATCATTCAAAGCTATCTCTAATTCATTTTGGAGTGAAATTTGGTAACGTTCAGAAATTAAGGACTCGTGGTAAATGAAAGGACCTATAATTCGAGTACCGAATATAGCAGCCCACATATTAAATCCGAAACGGTGTTGGTGTTTGGCCGTTTTGTACAGACGTGGATTTACTCTTGTCTAATAATGAGCATTTCTACGATTAAAAATTCCATACTTTCATCGGACCATATTATTTTATTCGGAAAATATTCATTGTCTTGAGATTGACGTGTATACCATTCGCAAAATATTCTACGTCTTTCTGGGTCACCTGGTCGATGTCCTTGGCAAATTCTAAATTTATATGGATGTACTTTCTCCTTCTTTAGAACATAATGAGCTGTGGAATAGGCTATGCCAGTTGCTTCTTCAATTTTCCTAGTAGAAACCTCTGGATTTTCCGTTACAGCTAATAAAACAGTATTGGCTTTTTGTTCATTGCAAGGTTTTTTTGCGAGATTTTACAGGTTTTTTGAACGCACCATATTCTTTTAGATTAACTGCTAATGTGCGAAAAGTTCTTTTGTGAGGTTGACGCCTTTCTGGATATTTGTTTAAATACATTATTTCGGCTTCAGAACAATTACGTTCGCACAAAATGTAACACATCAGTATATCGAATTTTTCATTATTTGAAAAATGTACTCCTACCATATTGTTTTTAGGTAAACATAAAATGTAATTAACTCAAAGACCACCAAACAAACGTAATACGGACAACAATCAATTACGACAGGTAGGTAAACAAAATGCAAAGCCTACTTATTTTTATCAAATGCATCAGTACGGCGGAAGATGTATTTTAACTGTTTAACTAATAGTATTTTCACTAAATACATACTTGTGAATTATTTTATTCGCAACAGGCATTAGAAAATGAGAAAACATTATTTTATAATAATTTTACAGTTTTCTAATGTTTCTAGTATTAGTTTTACTGTACGTTTTCGATGTTTTACATTGAATATGAATTTTCTCATCCGAAACGTATCAAAAATATAAAGTGTGATATATCGTTGAATTCAAAATCAAGAAAATTTAAATATGGCAAAAATAATTTTTTCGTGTATTTCAAAAAATAAAGTCGATGATGGTTGCTAACAAACGAAACGTTGTATCAAAAATTGAATAACAGCATTAAAAATAGAGCTAGAAAAGTGGCAATGAAAATGTGCTCTTCTTTTCTTGCTAGCTCTTCAAATACGGTCAGAAAAAAATAAAAACAAAAATCAGAAAATTCAATTTTTTTCAAATATCTCAAAAACTAAAGAGATATTCGAGTTCTACTAAATACATCCTCTCAAATGCGTAACTTTTATTCCATTTAACCGACTTTCCATCTCTTCCCGTTTCCGGGGTAAAGTACCATCTAAATTTGACACAGTATGAATTTAAATGATTTTTTAACTAGTGTTGTGTAAATATTTACTTATTTTATACATTTATCTCACATTTAATTTCAAATTAACACTAACGTACTAGAATGGTTTGTATCTCTCTCATTATTTGTATTATTATTATTGTTATTATATATCTGTACGATATTATTTCAACTACAATCAACAAACAATGTAAATGATAAGCTATAATGTAAAGCAAAGTAAAAACCAACTACGTAGCGAATGAAAAAATAAATGTAACATGCAGTGCAATTGCAATAAATGTAATCGGCGTATACAAAAAGAATATGTTAATTGGCAATTAAATATAAAAGAGTGTAGCGTTAACCGTACATTTATAGATTCATAACTCAATTCATTTAATATATTGTTTATGGTATTATAATCAAGAGTTCACCAACCAGCGTCAAAACATTTACTTTCAGCCTGTACGCAACCTTAAATACAGGTTTGTACTAAGATTGCCTATATACCAGTTTTCCTGAAATTATTTCTCTAACAAGAATATTCATTGTAGAATTTTGAAATAATTTCTTTGTAGATAGATAGAAAATAAATTGCATGAATTACGTAGCATTGAACGAATAACGAATTCCTTTAATATTCATTCCGCTTCTTGTTTTGCAAAAAAAATTATGCAGTTTTTGTTATGTAGTAATTGCAGATTTGTCTTCATCTGTTGAAGGATAGCCATACTGTAGAGTGTAGATGACAAATTTCTATTAATGCTGCAACTATTAGTTATGAAGGGATCTAATAGATGTCAGAAAGCTTTAACAGCGCACTATTTATTTCTAAAGATAGCAATTCGTCTTCATTCCTTTCTACTTTTAAATATTACGCCAACTTTGGCGCCTACAACTTTAAAAGAACTAAATGTCAGTCGCGGTCGGACGTACGCAACGCAAAGAGCGCCAGATTAAATTCAAAATGCGTTGCTTATCACTGCCACAATTACTTTTTTAATTAGTTATAATTATCGATTTTATACGAAAACGAAAAGCTTTTTTTTCAGTTCGGCGGCTAAAAAAATATTTAATAAGTGGTCCGTGCTTTATGTGCATTTTTAAATTTTCGCAATTATTTAAATAAAAATTAGTTAATCCAAAATGTGTAGGTGCGGTATGCTAATTTCTAGTGTTGTGATAGTGTCAAATTTATTTCTAGTGACTAGTTTTAATATCGATACATTTAATTATGTTCAACATAAAGGACAGAATCGATCTATGTTTGGGTTTAGTATTGCAACTCATAAGGAACAAGGAAGAAATTGGTAAGGAATAATGCAAAATTGCGCTCTTTAAATTTACATTGTAAATGTTAGACATTGAATTGAGTAGGTAATTATAATCGTATTTTTTTAATGAAAAATCATTAATATGCAATTTAGCAAGGTTGAAAACGTAACTGCTTATTTATACAGTCTGCTTCTTTCTTACCCCTATTTGTTGTATAAATTTAGTTTGCACACGTGCGTTTCATATATGAGCGTGAACGTACGAAAGCTATAAACGAAAATATCCTGTGAAATGTAGGTTTTTACTTTTTTAAAACTAGCTCGTGTATAAAAATAAACTAAAATAAATAAAATGATTTTCTTTTTACAACTGATACCATGGAACTGTTTTCGTCCACGTTTGTCGTTTTTTAACATTATATTCTAGCACAGGTAACTACTACTCACAATTACTAAAGGATTCAATAACATACATAGCTAAATATAATCCGGGTGTGCCCAAGATTTTGTCTTTTAAGATTAAAGGATTGGCTTAACTTTATATTCATCACTAAACTGCGATTATAGTGATGTAACCTATATTTGCAGAGCGCTCTAATAATCTCTGATGTCAAATTTGATTAAAACGAATTGCCTATCCTTGAACGATCATTATTGTGGATTTAGGCTAGTAATTAATTTTTATTAAATGTTTATGTACTAGATTAGAAGCTTGTCACCTACATAATCAGTTTTTATAAATGAATGTATCATACCACCTACATACTTCCTCATCAGTTTTTTTGGCGCACATGAATTCCCAAAATATAAATTACTCCAATTTTTTATTTTCTGTTTTCATGGTTAATATTCAGAATATGCTAAAAATAAATTAAATCTCTTATTCACATCAGAGACTGTTGTATTCAATATTTGACAAATTACGTATCAATGTTATTAGAAATTTTATCTAATTACTTACTGAAATAAAATAATTAACAATTTCCTACAAAGGTTTTATCAATAGCTTCCTATACGTGAAACAACAATGTACCAAAAATTATTGAGAATTAAAAAATTCACTATTGAGATCGATTGTCGGTACAATAGTATATTTGTTGAATAGTTTAAAACTTAGGTCTATAGTCAATGGCGAGTTTACAACTGAAAATAATAGAGAATAATAATAATAATAGCAGTTGGTCTATCTTGTGGCGGAGGCGTAATTAAAAAAAGCATTATTTAAAATAGGGGCTTTTGATAAATAATAATTGGTCTTGGTGATCTTCAGATAAACAAAAACAATTCTTGCTATCAAACGTGGAATGAAACTTCGAGAGGTAATAGTTTGAGATAAAAAAAATCGACCTTCTCTAATTATAAATATTCCTACACGTCAGTCTGCCGACAACTTGAAAGTTACCAAGATAACTTTCGGTAATCAGAGATTATCGAGTAAGGAAGTTGATAATGACCTTGCACTTTAATTTTCTTCCTGTTTAAAAAAACATGGGGCTATTGCATTTGCAGGGTACAAAAGATGAGCATACAACCGGATTCACATTAGTTTATTCTCTTTTTTTGGCTCAAAAAACCTTAAAATACTTATCCTTTGGGTATGTAATCGTCTATTTTTATTAATTTTTTTTTACAAATTTAAATGTTTCGATAAAAACTACAGTATCGTCTTCAGCAGATGAGAATAGTTTTAAAGAATCAATAATTATGTCAAATAAATATGAGACATCTGGAAACGCAAGTATAAGTCCTGTGTGAAACAGTGAAAAACGCCATAAACAGATTTAACAAGATTTAATCAAAATCTCTCGTAAGTCTAAAGTTATGAAAAACTTTAATTTCAAAATGGTAAAATATTCACATCTTGACTTACTAATTAAATATCTAATTAAATCACAACAAATCCAACAAAGAAATAATTACAACAATAACATATAATATATGTTGTTGTTCTAACGGGTTTCTTCCCACGTGGTCTACTCTGGATGGTTGCAGCTCCTTCATCAAGACGTTTCGGTTGGATTGTACCAGCTGTCGCGACCAGAAGTCGAGCACGGATCACTTGAAGATGGAAACGTCCTGAATGAGGAGATGGCTCTTTTAAGCACCAGCCAGAGTAGACACCGTGAGAAGAACAACACCGTGTGTATATATATATATATATATATAATATACAAGGTGTCCCAAAATTAATGGGACACAGAACACCGCTAGATTCCTTACAAGAAAGTAAGTCGATTGAACCCAACATGTTTTACTCCAAAAGTTGATATTTACTGAGATACGGGGTGTTTGTTAGTTGCAATGAAAAATTATGATTATTATTAAAACATTACAACATATTAAATTACAAGAAAAACTATTAAAACAAATTCTCAACGTGGCCTCCATTTACATCAATACACTTTCTTAAGCGTTTAATGAGTGATTGTCTTATATTAAAAAAATATTTCTTCTTTTGTGGCAAAAACAATCTAATTACATACACCAAATTAAATCGATAAATGTCATCAGTACTTACGATTTTGTTTCATAAAACACCATGCTACTAT
This sequence comes from Vesta saturnalis, assembly GCA_036346205.1. NCBI lineage: Eukaryota > Metazoa > Arthropoda > Insecta > Coleoptera > Lampyridae > Vesta > Vesta saturnalis. Next base: position 2,458,603 of record JARFJB010002054.1, read on the forward strand.
ATTTTTTTACGTTGTTCTATTCATTATGTTTTTCATTGCAACTAACAAACACCCCGTATCTCAGTAAATATCAACTTTTAGACTAAAGCATGTTGGGTTTAATCGTCTTATTTTCTTGTAAGGAATTTACTGGGCCCTATGTCATTAATGTTGAACACCATGTATATATATATATATATATTATATATATATATATATATATATATATATATATATATATATATATATATATATATATATATATATTTTTTAGATTTCAATATTATTAAAATTTTTCTTACGTAAAAATATTCAACTTGTTCTTGTCAAGAATTTATTTGTCAAATAAATTCTTGTAAAGGAATTTACTTTATTCATTAATTTTAAGAAATGTTTATATAATATATATATATATATATATATATATATATATATATATATATATATATATATATATGCGTGGTGCATGTGCGTGTGCGAGTGCTGTGTTATTATATTAAGTATTAAAAAGTGTATTCTGTCACAAATTTTCATGTCCAAGGCACTATGATTTTTTCCTTGTGAAAAAAGGCAAAAGTTTATTAGGTAATTTTTTTTTTAATTTGACCACATCACGGGATTCACAATTGTTATAAATAGGAACAACCCTAATTCCATAAAAAATATTTCTTAGCAACATTAATTTTTGAAACGAGGTATTTTAATCTGTTTTTTACATATATTGCAGACAAATTAGAAAACTGACGACACGGCAAATACGAAGTAGTACATCATCGTAGTTGTACAGTAAATATTCGAACTCAGTACTTATTCCGTTGTAAAGTTATAACTCCTGAAAATATGGTAAAATGGTAAAATTCAACGAACTGCAATGAATTTTTTTGAAATCAACAAAAAATACAATAAACAAGAAAACACATTTAATACATTACAAACACAAATTCACAACTACATTTTAATAAAAGTAACAATTTAAGTATGTGTGGTTTCGACTAAACTTCCATTAATTTCCACACATTCAACATATCGCTTGCGAATATTTTTTACAGCATTTTTGATATCTTGCTGCGTAATTTTAGCACAAACCTGCCATATTCTATCGCGAAGTTCTCCTCTATTCCTTGGTCTAGTCTTGTACACTTTTTTAGTCAAAATACCCCATAGAGAAAAAGCTAATATTGTTAGATCAGGCGATCGACGGGGCCATTCAATCAACTCACTGCCTCGACCAATCCAACAGTTTGGTAAGCTTTCGTTCAGCCACTGCCTAACCATCCTGGAATAATGTACGGAGCAACCATCTAATTCGAATATCAAATTCATTCATTGAGCAAGTGAAAGTTCATCTAATACTTCTGTCGTATATAATTTACTCCTATACAACAATTCAACTTCGTTAGGATTGCAACGATAATCCCATTGAACCTTATGAATTACAGCAGTAATTCAACTGCAATGACGTCATACTCAACTACCATAGTAACAGAGCTAGCGCCTTATTTAGGTGGTTGGAGAAAAAGTTTATTTTAGCAATGACTTTATTTTAAATTTATGGTGCAAGGTTTCATTTTGGATTTAACTTGTTTATTTTAATTAAAGTCTCTGTTGCAGACTTATTTCACCGATTCTTTACATGCATACAAGGAGTTCTGTTTAAAAGTTGAAATTATTTAACATGTATTAATATTTAACATACCGCAATTTCCATAAAATAATGGCATAACTTCTGATTCCTACGGTATAAATTATCAAATGCATACATTTTTAGAATCACGAAAGATAGCCGATTCCAAATATGCAATAATGTACAGGGTGTTCTATTTGAAAAAATTGAGAAATTTTAAATAGATATTCTTGTTCACCCTGTATAAAAAAATAAAAGGTATCTCAAAATTTGAAAGTAATTTTGAAAAATAGAGCATATGTACTATTTTGTTACATAATCAGAACGATTGTTTATTTTCAATTGTTGCAATGGTAATTAACTAAATTAACTTTTAATTGCAATAAAAAATGGTCATATCTATTAAACCATTTGGTATAAGGTAAGACAACCGTATATTTTTAGAATCAGGGAAAAAAGCCGAATTTAAAAATAAAAAAATATATAGTGTTTCATTAAAAAATTGGGTATGTCACACGTTTTTCGAAGACCATATATACTTAATAATATTTTCCGATTGTGGACCTCTAAAAACTGTGCAATTTTTGTGCAGAAAGTTTTTCTCTATCTCTAATACTTTTTATTATAATATATATATATATATATATATATATATATATATATATATATATATATATATATGTATTTATAAGGAAACTGCATTAGTTACTTTTTTTTGTTGCCATTCTCCTTCGGAGTCGGGCTTTTTTAACTTTTAACCATCAGAAAAAACCAACTCATGCAGTTTCTAGACAACACCGCTTTTTCCCGGATTATCGATAATTTTGGACGCAGTAGTGGTATTATACATGGTAATTCACCTTCTAAAAATTCTAAAAAGTTCACAGCAATCATGTTTCCCTCAAAAAAGAATGGCCTTATTATTCTGTCATTTAAAATATCACACCAAACATTTACATTTTCAGAATGCTAGCTTTTGCAATTTATTACCCAGTGTGGGTTTTCAAAGGCCCAATATCTAGGATTTTCTGACGATACACCATTGGTAGTAAAAGTAGCTTCATCGCTAAGCATAATATATTTTTTTTAAATATCTCGGGTTAAAGTACTCGCCTTGAGACCACAAACAAAATTCCATGCGTTTTTCTTCATCACCTTCATGCAGAAATTTTGGTCGTATTTTATTTTCCCTTGACAAGTTTAAATCCAAACTAGCCACCATTAAGCCAGTATTTGGGTTGTTTGTAAAATAATCTATTACAACGCGGTCATTTAAATTTCTTGCCTGTATACTTTTATTTAAAATTTGCTTTGTCACTCCTCCAGTTTCACCAAATATTTTATTAATTTTTTGTACTGTGCTACAGCTAATACGGCGACGATTTAGATGTCTCCCATTAAATATTCGGGATACTTCTCTTTCACTCCGATCATTGTCACCACAAAGACGTAAAATTTCAATCATTTTACAGCCATGCTCAAGTACAATTATAAGTAATTATTTAGAATTTAATACTACTTATTACAAACTAACATGAATAAAATGTCAAAATCACAGCCTACTTGTGAATTCGGTTTTTATGTGGGTTACACAACCTAACCTTTATTTAAAAAATAATTTGTAGTTAAGTTCTCTAGCAAAATCATTTCAATGAAATTTTGTATCGAGTGGCGTAGTCAGATTAAACAAAATCTGCTAATTATTTAGGGTTTTGGCACTAAAAAATAGTAAAGGTAGTTATTTAAAAAGCTCACACATTTTTTAAACTTTGTGTCATAATTGGCTAACGTATAATGTCCCCTGTACATTTTTATTTACGTCCTTATAAAATACGAGATACAGGAGTTGCTCCCGTGTTCATTAATAAATCGAATTACCAGTACCATTTTACCGTACTTTCAGGAGTTACAACTTTAGAACGGAATAAGTTACTGACTTCAGATTTTTACTGTACAATAACGGTTATGTATTACTTCGTATTTGCCTTGTTGCCAGTTTTCTAATTTGACTGCAATCTACATAAAAAATAAATTTAAATACCTCATTTCAAAAATTAATGTTGTTATAACTTTGTTGTTAATGAATATTTTTTTATGGAATTTGGAGTATTTATATTTATTACAATTGTGAATCCTGTGGTGTAGTCAAATTTGAAAACAAATTGCTTAATAAACTTTTGCCCAGGACAAAAATTATAGAGTGTCTTAGAAATGAAAATTAAATTATGAAAACTTGTGCCAGAATACGCTTTTTGACATTTAATATAAGAAAAAAAATTTTCAAGATTGGTTGGAAAATTCGCATTTTACAGGGGTGCTTCCAATTGAAATGGGTCACACTGTATACATAGAATAAAAAATTTTAATAAATTTGATTATTTATGGCTGATACCCAATAACTTCAAACATTATTAATAATAAATACAGTCAATATATAAATTAACTTATTTAATTAATAAAATGGAATTTTTTTGAAGAAATTAATAGCTTTTATGGAATTGTAATACGTTTAAAGAATTCACAAAAATTAATAAAATAAATTGGCTAAACTAAGAAATAGAAGAATGTAGAACATTTAATATAATTCCTAATCGTATTATAATTGATAAGAAGAAATCTATTAAATGTATTTAACTTCAATTCAGGAAAAATAGCCCAACTAATTCATAACTTTGAAATAAGGTTAGGCAAGAAAACACTTAATTTTGAAATATTGATTACCGTAGATTTAATTGGTACATTAGAAAATAACTTTAAATTATTAAAAAACAAAATCATTAATATTATTCCAAAACATTATTACATTTTCAAAACAACGCGTGTAATACTATTTTTAATAAAATTAAGATAATATAAAGAAATTTAATAATTTATTAAATGAACAAAAATGATAAAGATAATTGACTAAAAATTATACCAACGTAGTAATTCCAAAAAATGTAAATAACCTTTTAGCTTTAGGTGGCAAGTTTAACTTGCCAACATGTAAAATTGGTATTCACATACCTTCGATTTTATCACATATAGAATATATGATTAAATTTATAGATCCGAAGATAAAAAATATAACTATAGCTAAAGTATCCAATGTTTTACATAATAATTATACTTATACTGATTTTTCTGATGATGTTTTATGAACAAACAAGTTTTTAAAAGAAAATCCAAATATAATTGTAAGTAAGGCAATGTTACAGTTGTAATTAAAAAAAAAGTTTATATATAACATTGTTTAATTCTTTTAGATGACATAAAATACTATAAAAAAATTTTACGTGATCCAAATAACACATTTCAATTAAAGTCTAATAAATTAATTTCAAATTTAAAAACAAAAAATACGATCGATGAAAAAACATTTACAGATCTTATGATTCATGATTCAGGTTTGGCAAAATATTATGCTTTACCTAAAATTCACAAACCGAATCTGTTTTAGACCCATATTCTAATATTAATACTCCTAATAGTAAATTAAATGATTTTATTGGTAATATTTCAACAAAATCTTACAACGTTGATAAAGACTATTACATCAAAGATTCTTTTAGTTTTGCTAAAAAAATGTAACAATTATAAATTGCCTAATAATTATGTTTTAATAAGTTATTTCATTATTTAGTATTTAAAAGGTATAAAAAACCATTGGGGTGGCATTTCACAGAATTGTAACTTGAATCTAAAATTATTTCTTTCATTTTTGAATCTAACACTTTTTCTTTTAATAACAATTTCACAAATTTTGATACTCCAATGGGATCTAAAATTAGTCCTCTTACTATGTTATGGATGATCTTATTACAAATGTTGTTTCAACATTACCATTTAGATTACCTTTTTTAGTTAAATATCTTGATGACATAATTTGAAGTATTCTTTTCGATAAATCCAAATTAACTTTACAAATTTTTAATTCATATGGTTAAAATTTACAATTCTCTATTAAAGAAGAAATTGATTGTAGTGTACCTTTTTTAGATTTGGATTTTAGATTGGTACATTAAACCTACCACGTCAGGAAGTTTTTTAAATTATTTTTCATACCTCCAATTAATTAAAATTAATTATCATGCTTAAAAAATCGTATTATGAAATTATGCCATCCACAATTTATCAAGAAAAATTAAGAAATATTAAAAGAATTTTGCTTGAAAATTCTTACCCAAAACATTTATTAAATAAATTAGTTTTTAATAATATTTCAATCCTAAATTCTAGTAGTAATAATAGTAATACTAATAACAGCGTTGGCATTTCTAATTTAAATTATAAATATATAAGTTTTCCATTAGTTAATAACTTAACTCAAAAATTTTTAAATGTATTTAAAAATATATTGAATAATGAATACAGAATCACAATAAAACCGATTAATACTTTACAAAAATTATTTTCTAAACTAAAAGATAAAATTTCTATATTAAAAAGATCTAATGTAGTTTACAAAATTAAATGTTTAAATTACAATTCATGTTATATACCTAGTGCAAACCTCCCGTAATTTAGATTTAGGGATAATTCACATAAAAGTGATTATAAATTTAAAAAGCTTACTTGTAGTTTAACAGAGCATTCTGTTTCTTTTAGCCATGTATTTCATTTTAATAATATAGTTTTGGCTAATGAAAAATTTTTAAGTAAAAGAATGATTTTGGAAATGATTGAAATTTATGGTGAAAATTTAGCTATTAATAAAAAAAAAACCGGATATCGCAGGTTTAAATATCATTTATTCTAATATATTAAATTACTATAAAAATTAGTTTAGAAACAGATCAATTTATATTATTTTCAATTTAATTAGTCTTTTACACTATCAATAAAAAACATTTGTTTGTCTCTATATTAATCAATCTATATATTTTCACATATAGATTTAATATAATATCTAGTTAGAAGGTTTAGTGACAATATCAATTAAATTAAAAAAAAACAATAATTCTGTAAGTTTCTAATTCTGTCAATTTTATATTTATTTTACTATTCTAGATCCTGAAGAAGCTAATATATTTAGCGAAAGCTCGATCAGAATAAAAAATTAAAAGAAATTTAATTATTTATGACTGATACCCAATAACTTCAAATATAATATATATATATATATATATATATATATATATATATATATATGCAATAATGCAATGTTGTGGTAACTTTCCTACTTAATTGATAAAGCACACTGAGCTCTATGAAAAACACAGCAAAAATCTTAGATATACCAACAGTTAAAATTTAAATGAAAGTATACTCTTTTGTCCTTTAATTACACCATGTCAAAACCTATTTAATCGGAAAATTTTTGTTTGTATACGTTATTTGGATTTTTTATAATTTAATAGCTTCTCGCCGTAGGCGAGCATAATAATGAGTTTGCCTTGATAAAATTTCCATATTATCAAATTGAACGTTATGATTTAAATTATTTAAAGCTGGTCAATTACGGGAGACTAAAATAAGATTAGCTTCCGTACTTGGCTTTCTTTATACTTTCCATTGTCCAGTAGGCTTATATTTCCGGTTTTCTATATTTATTTGACATCGTAATTAATTCTTTAAAACTACTTACTCTCTTACTACTTATCGAAGACGATAACTAACTGTTATCGAAGTGTTTAAAAATTAATAAAAATTCACGATTACGTACCGAAAAGGTAAGTACTATTGAGTGTGTTAACTTAAAAGCGATTCCGTTCTATAAGGTAATGTTAACTTGCTTATACGTAGTTTTTTTAAGACTAGATTAGACTAAGAATATATATATATATATATATATATATATATATATATATATATATATATATATATATATATACACATACATACAAAGTTGTGCTCACAATGCATTCCTCTACGTGTTTTATAATGTTCCAATATCTGTATTGTTATTACAGGTTTCTTGGATCTATGAATAATCGTTACTGGAATTTGAACAAAATTCCTCAAGCATTCATACCTCAATATGTTGAAGTTTTCATTTTATTTGTTTATTTAAGAATAAGTGGTCCGTATGTTTTATTATTCAAATAAATTTAAAAAAATTGCTGAACAAGACAGATGCAATTAATGTTAAAACGTTTGAAGTTTGAAAACATATCTAAAAATGTACGATTTTACCTAAAAATCTAAGTATTTTTAGGATACTTGGGAGTACAAGTAGACGATCGGTCTAATTATGGAAACTACCATTTTATTCAGTTAATGTTGTACTGTCTAAGCTGAAGATAAAATTTTGGATCATTCTAGAAACCACATTCATCTGTGTGCAAAAACTTTTTGGTAGATATAAGAAAAGGTCTCTTCAACTTATTTTTGAAATCCTGGGATCGTATTTCTAAACTTGCGAAATACATTTCTTATAGATTTATTTGTTAAATTTACATTGTATCAATCTTGCAACCATAAATATTCCTACCTCATTTCTTTTACCCTCACTCGTACGTGATTTTCATTTTCTTTAACAAAATTTCCATCATCAGTAGAAACCCGTTCGAAGTTAGCAATAACATTCCAGCAATAGCTTTTACATATTTTTTGTGAAGTTAGCAATAAAAATATGCCATTTAGCACTTGAACTTTTCAATTATTCCGGTATTTAGCCGTCGATATAGATCAAGGTTTTTCCGTTTATTCTGTATGCAGTAAGGAGGAACTAAAATCAATACAAAACGTGTACATATTTTTCTCTTGTTCTAAAAAAAATTTAAACTTTCTAATTACTCTCAAACGCTCGGGTATAAACGGGAGTGACTAAGACGATTAATTTGGGTTATTTAGCCGTCGATATAGATCAAGAGTCATTTCCTCGTCTGCTCTAAATGAAATAAAGATTAGGTAAATAAAAGCCATAAAAAGGGCACATATTTTTCATTAGACCTAAGAAAAAATTTCCTCTTTACCTTCATACGCTGAGGTATAAATATGGTGGTGTCTAAGATGCTTAATTTAAGCTGTTTAGCCGTCGATATAGTTCAGGATTTTTTCATCTATTCTACATGATACAAGGAGTAAAAGCATGGACGTATATTTTTCTTTTGTTTAAAATATTAAGCTTTCTAGTAATTCTCGTATGCTTTTGTATAAAGGGGGTTAATTAAGATGCTTCATTTGGGATGTTTAGCCATCAACATTGATTTTTTATCACCTACTGTGCATGAAATAAAGAGTAAATAAAAGCATTAAAAAAGGGCACATTTTCTTCTTTCGCTCTAAAAAAATTAAACCTGTCAATTATTCTCGTATGCTTGCGTATGAACAGACGTGCCTGAGATGCTTAAGTTGGCGTTTATATAGCCGTCTATTAGTTCAGGATTTTTTTTCTTCTATTCTGCATGAAATAAGTAATAACTACAAACAATATAAAAAGAGTACATATTTTTCATTTATTCTAAAAAAAAAAAAAAATGTTAAACCTTCTATTTTCTCTCATACGCTCGGATATGAGCGGGGAGTTACTAAGCTGCTTAATTAGGGGCTTTTAGTCGTCGATATAGATCAAGATCCCTTTATTTGTCTATTTTACATAAAATAAAGACTAAATAAATGCTATGAAAAAGGACACATATTCATATCAAATTAAGTAAACCCTGTTTATACACGTACAGGGAGATCTGTTATATTTTGAACCCCCTATTATCTCGCTTATTCAAATATTGAAAGATATCGAAAAACTTTATATACCAAAGTTATGCAGTGATTGATGCATTTTTAGGTCGCGATATCAGAAGAAACAAAAGAACATCGAAAATGACAAATATCTATAGAACCTTTGTCTTTTGAAATGGAACACCCTGGAGCATGGAATTATATCATGCCGCCAAACAGTCCCGATTTGACACCACTTGACAAGTTTCATTGTGGGATTAAAAAACTAAATATATTTTAATCAAAGCGAGAATATATTAGAAATTCAAGCCCGCGTCGTCAATGAAGCAAATAATATTAATAATAACCATCCAGACTGGATAAGGAAGGCGGTTGACAAATTAAAAACGGGATGTATAGAAGAAAACGGAGGTCATTTCGAATATTTTAGTAAATTCATTGATGGCTAGTTACTTTAGTTAATAATTAGTAATAATATTCAAAATAATTATATACAACAGACAACATAAACTACGTACAGGGTGGCCCATTAGTGGGAGGAAGTCCAATATCTCGTGAAATATACCATATGTAAAAAAATGTTTCAAATAGAAGTTGTAGAAATTGCAATATTGCACATTTGTAAAATAGTTTCAGGTATACAGGGTGCTCTGATTAGTCGAGGAATTTAGCAAGACATTTTTTTAAATGGCATCGGTAGTGTGTTTTTACATTATCGAAATCACCATAGCGACACGTCACTATATTTTCTCGAGAAAATTTTGCCGCGTTGCCAAGTTATTGCCAAAAATATGAAAATTTACTGAAACTGGCTTCATCATAAATGAATTCCATAATAGTTTACTAATAACATCTTAAGCAAAATGATTGCATAGTTACAAAGGTAAAGAGTGTATAAAACGTACGGGACAAAAGAAAATGTTTTTTCATACACAGAGTGTTTATTATGAAGGCACAAAATCATCACATTTTAACGGGCCAAAACTTAATTTTTTTAATGGAACACGCTTTTGTAAAGCTACTAAATCCCTTCAAATTATGTCTACACCATATGGTCAGTATGCAGATGTGTACGCAAGGGAAGGAATGAAACACGTTGCTTTTTTCTTTTTTTCAGTCTGACAAGTTATAAACATCTCTGTATCATATCTCGCCACTTTATGCTTCCTGAAAGTAAGCACGTTTTGCTCGAATATTCGCAAAATAGTTCATGATGTATTGAAATTGGATATCAACAAATCTGCTGGCGAACATGAGGAAAATTTCACTGTTTTAGCTTCTACTTCTAAAGGTTTAATTGATGCTTTCTTCGTTTCCCGGTGATACTTCTACTTCTCCTTTCCAAAGCGTTTCAATCATATGGTATTAGACATTTTTTATTTATTTTGTGTGCAGCGTGTTCATCTTCAGCTGCAGTCGTCTATTTCTTATCCTGTTTTGACCATTGCGGTATATGTCAAATATCGTCGCGCTCATGTTAAATTTGAAAGTTGTACGCAACAAAATAAGTACTGGAACTTTTTGATAAACTATCTTTTAGGTAACCTCGTAAAAAAATCTGGCAAGGTAGGTAACATAAAGGAATTTTAAATTGTTTTACCATATGTCAGAATAAAGGGATTTTAATACATGGTTAAAATTAGCGGTTGTAAACGAAGCAATTCAACAAAATACTTTTGAAACAATTTTGTAGTGTCTTGAAGCGAGTATTTTAATATTCATTATTCACCTTTATGGTCCACGTTTCATTGCATAAATTAATTAAATAATCGTCTCTTCCTGTTTTTAGTGTATTCTTCTTTCATTTAAATTAAGAATGGAAAAGGATATTACTAGTTATTCATATGAAATTTGAATATTACTCACGAGAAACCGTAGTTAAGGACAAAAATAACCCGAGTGGTTAACATGCACTTTAGTCCCGTGTTAATACCACATTAGTTGAGTTAACCGGCCTATTTCCACAGTTTTTGCTTTCATAGCGCGACGTTTCGGAAACGGATTCTGCTTTCGTAATCAGGTTTAGTCCTGAGGACTGTTTTCGCACTTGAGTCGAAATCATGTATTATGATTCTTTTCCAAGCACATGACTACTCTCAGATTCGAACTTGGTACCTTTCACTTGTAAGTCTGACACCTTTACCGCAGAGCCACTGAGTAACCCAATATATATTTATTAGAACTTTAGAACTTTAAACAATTTAGAGCGAAAGGTTCTAGTTTGTATAATTCGTAAAGATCTAAATCAAGTTAGTTCACTACCCGCCCCGAGTTGTTTATTAAATACTACAGGGACGTATAATGCATAGGTTGTAAAATATACTATGACCTGATGCTCTCTTTTAACACCTTACATGTGTGATTGGGTTTTGGAATCGAGCGTAAGCTTGAAACTATAAAAATTTTCCAGATATGTGTATACAGGGTGGTCCACCTTTTCTCGCTTGGAGAATAACTACTAGAGTAATGAAGTAAATAAAAGATTTCATGGTGAGTGTATATAGTCAACAAGGGTTAAGTTTTAAAATTATTTTCAAATATACAAGGCGTGTCGTGTCGTAATTCTGTAGCTAAAGAAGAGGGCCATTTTTTAAACGACACTCTCTGTATAATATTGCATTTTTAGAATGTACTTGACGTCTGATTTACAGTAATGTACAGTTTTTGGTTCTTTAATGCAATGTTGACAAGCTACTACGGTTAAAATAATAAAAATTGTTGACAGAGACAGAAAATCCTCAAACTTACATTTATAAACCGCTAGTTCTTCTAATGGGATTCTAAAATATGAAATAATACACAGGGTGTTCCATTTGAAAAAACGGATTTTAGTTATTTTATAATGATGAAATGGGTCATTAATTTAAAACAACTTGCGTATTATATGTATGCACAAATAATGTGAGATTTTTTGCACATACCTTAGTTACATACAGGATAGAAATTTTGAGTGTGGGTTTATAAATGGAAGTTTGAGGATTATGTTTCTCTGTCTACGATTTTTCGGAAAAATTATTTAAATCGTCAACATTGCATTAAAAAGCCAAAAACTGTACATTACTATGAAACAGACGTCAAGTAGATTCTAAAAATGCAATATTATACAGCGGATGTCATTTAAAAAATGGCCATCTTTTTTGCTACATAGTTACGATACGCCCTGTATATTTGAAAAAAAATTTAAAACTTTGCCCTTGTTGACTATATACACTCACTATGAAATCTTTTTATTTTCTTCATTACTCTAGCAGTTATTCTCCCAAGGAGAATAGGCGGACCACCCTGTATACACATATGTTGACATTTTTTATAGTTTCGCTGAACCCAATCACATATGTAAGATCTAAAAAGAGTGGCAGATTTTACAACCTATGGATTATACGTCCCTGTAGTATTTAATAAACAACTCCGAGAGGGTAGTGAACTAACTTGATTTAGATCTTTACGAATTATACAAACTAGAACCGTTCGCTCTAATATTGTTTAAAATATCACACCCATTATTATATAAATTGGAATAAATTAACTATAAGAAACAATAAAATCATTAATGAACAAGTAAGTATAAAAGTATTACCTATAATGGTTCTAAATCAACTCCAATGATTTACCAAGGTAATAATAAAATTTAAATCAAATATTAAATATTTGATTCCATTTCCACTAATAGATTCGCAATAGATGCAATAGATGCGCAACCACGAAAAGTTTGATATATATATATATATATATATATATATATATATATATATATATATATAGTTGTATGTATTTTCGGGTAGCATTGGACTTTTAATGTAAATTCAAACTGGCTGCTGCGCAATTTAAAACTGGCTACTAATTTTTTGGCTGCTAACTTCACGCCGGTTACTCCAGGCTGCACTTTTCGGGAGTAACTGGTGCATATAGTAGCAATTAATTACTGCAATTAGCGGTTAATGTTATTCAAAACTTTGGTTCCTTTTTTGATGCTGAAACCTGGACTGACGTATCATTTGTTGTTAAAAATGCAGAAACAAATCGAATTGATCATGCTAAGTATGTTAACCTGCAAATCTACCGTAGATGATTATGTTGAAAACTACGAAAGCGTAGAAGGGCTACAGGAAGTATTTTATTTGTATTCTGAGTTCTAAGGCGGAATTCTGAATTGTAAGTCGGAATTTCGTGTTTTAAGTCGGAATTCTGAATTGTAGATAATTCTAGCGTACATGCACAAGTATATCCAACGGGGCATCTTCTGAATTCTTCAGTGCTATTAAAAGTAATAGTTATATGTTGTTTGTTAAAATATCGGCACCGGTGCAAAAACGGGTCAATTTTTCTAAAGTAATTTGGTCCCCATCTCTAGTGTATTTTTTTTTAATTCAAAAACTTTTTCTTTCTCTACTGTTATTTGTTCGTTTTTGTCAAAGCTTAAAATGCGGAGCACATTTTTATTAGACATAGCATGTCAATTATAAACATTGATTTTTGAATAAGTAAAGCATGTGCTATTTCACCAAGAATCTGTAAAAAATTTTCTTTAGTAATAATTTTTTTGTATTCAATGTTTCTCATGACATCTAAAATGTCGTCTGAATCTACCCTTTCAAAATTTTTTAAGGCACTTTTCAGCGTATTTGCGTCACAAATACCTACATATAACAACAAATTATTAATTAAGTCGGTGCTAAAATTGCCTAAAATAATGTACTCAATGAAAGGTCTAGCTAACTTAGTAGGAAAATATTTAATTTGTCGGTATCCAATGAGTAACACTTTGCCAATTGCTCTCCACTTCTTTTCGCAATAATCATGTCTAATAACGGATACTTTGCAAGTAGCGCCTTCACAGCATTCATCATAAAACGAATTACAAAATTCTGTGAGAACATCTCGCAAAACGCCCCCGTTGTCAAAAGCAATTTCCATTTGTCCGTTTGGCAAAATAACTTTAATATCCATCGTATAGTTTTCACCGCTTCCAATTGTTTCGAATTCTTTTGTCAATTCTTCAAAAATATGGCCACGGTGAAGATTTAATTTTATTACCTCAAAGTCTTCTGTTTCTTGAACACTGTAAATTGCATTTTCATTGAGATGTGGAGGGTCGTTAAAATGTAAAAATTCGATGATGTCACCAAAAGATTGTTGTGGAATGACAATTTCAGAAAATCAAATCGAATGTTGCTACTCTTCAGTTTCAGGTGAAATTAATTAATGTCTGTATATAGGCAGTCTGTGAGTCTACGCACATCGTACTTTCAACTGATTTTTGGCTTGTAGCTTTGCTGATATTTTCTCTGTCAAATGTCGCAACTCTTCAGTTGCTGTTGGAGGTGAAATATTGTCAATAATTAATGGCTGCATATAGTCAGTCTTTGAGTCTGCACACACTGTACTGACTTCAAAAGATGTTAATGTAATGGTTTGGGGTAAGACTTCAGCATCAGTGTCATCAGGTTTTTTAACGGTGCCCAAATAAAAACGCAATGTTGTTAATTTAGTGATCTTGAACAGATCGCTTACAGAAAATTGCCGCTCTAGCTCATTCCCTGTGTAATCGAGCAGCTTACAATCATATTCTTCAATTTTGTGGTTTTCAGAAGAAATTACTTTAGGAAAAAATAAAACTTGTTAGCATAATTATCATTTCCTACGTCGTTTATGTTTTTGTTTTGTTTTGTTTTAAGTTTTTCAGTAAGTTTAGAAATTAAGCTTCCTCGGTTATGTTTAAATCTTTTACAAAAATGAACGACGGCTGTTCTGTCTCCAAATGCTGGCAAAAACTTTTGCAGCTCGTGATCTTCAGCCTGTCGAACAGCTTCCATATCAAGCTAGAATAAAAAGCACAAGTTTTAATTTTAAGGAATTAAATAGCGATTCTGATTACACATAAGTGCAATTATATTGTGTGCACTTGTACCTACCTCTACCTACTCATCTCAATATTGGATAATGTGGGATAACTTGAAGAAATGTAACAACAGATAGTACTTGTTATATAACCATATTAACAATTAAAAAAAAAAGAATTTGAAAGGCTCACCTTTGATTTACATTTTGGCACAAATAAATTAAAAATATATCAAACTTTCAATAATGACAAAAAAATCCTTAGAAATTCGAGATTACCTCTAACTGAAAATTCTAACGATTACTGTATTAGAAATAGGTAAATTAGTTACTGGTTTGGATCTAAGTAATTTAACAATAATCTCCAGTCTAGGTCTTTGAGCACAGATGGCGTTGTTCAAAAGACTTTCTTGGCGCATATTGTGACCGTTGTTACACTGTTGGCTCCACATTTTGTCTATTTTGAAAAAACCAGTACGAATTATGAAAATTTGTCCATGATAAAGAGTTTTGTTTGTTGTAAACGCCATAAAATTTTTTACCTGTCTTGAGGTTATAAAGTTTATTTTCTCTACTTAATAATGATAAAAAGTTTGACTCTCTATAAGCCTATTGTAACCCTCACGCTATAAACTGGTCCTAGCTATAATCAAAGTCTTCACAACCTTAACGTACAATATAAGAACTATTATTGCGTTTTAAAACAAGCAAAACTCTTTATCAACAGTAAGATTTTTTGTTAAAATTGTAACTAAAAATTTGTCCCCCCTTGTGAACTTTTTCTGTGTACACACTTTATAAGAACTTACCTTTTCACTTTTCATGTTGTTTATCGCCGTTTCATCTATTTTCCTTTTCCATAAAAGTTCTCTAACTCCTGCTCCATCGTTTTGTCATACATAAATATTGCTTATAAAAGCTATAACACAGACAAATATTTAAAAAAAGTATCGTGCGTTTAATTAATTTCTTCTAGCAGCCTGGATTATTGTACTGTTGAATCAATGACAACTAGGCTAGTAGATGCAGAATATAATTGAACCCACAATATAACGTGTGACTCAACTTTATATTGAAATGTAAATACATAATACCTAAGGATAATACCTACTAAGGTGTTACTAATGTTACACTTAATATATTAACTTATGCAAGACATAATGCGCTATAATTTATCCTAGCACAACTATTTTAGGTTCCTTACTGCTGGGCGATTCTACAATTCAGTGAAAAGTGAGAAGTGATAACTATGACGAACATTAATGACGACATTATTGTATTGTTGATTGCCCACGTTTAGGTCTATTCGTTGATTGTTTGGTGATCGGTTTCGATTTGGCGTTGTGAGGTGAATACATGCGCCTGTAAGTCGGCAAGTAACAATACACAAATAACGAAAATCAACCAAACTTAAGGTGAATGCAGACTACTCTGACGTAAGGTGGGCCCATGTCATAATACGCGTGATATAAAAATCTGACACAGAGTTTTGTGTGCTTACGTTTATATTGAGCTGACGTGACGTGAGAACACGTTTCCACGCCACGTCAGAGTGGTCTAAACGTAAGTCTACGTGTTCCCACATCACATAAGAGTAGTCTGTAATCACATTTAGACACCTTTCAATGCACCATGTGACGTCATTAATTTACGTCATAGTTATTACTTCTCACTTTTCACGGAGTTGTAGAATCGCCCAGCTGAACTGTTGTGCTTAAAACAACTTTATCTAAACTGCAATGCGCATGGGCACACTTTACAAAATAATAACATCTATAAGATGTTATTATTTTAGCCCTGTTATTAATAGGAATAGGATTACTTTGCGAAAGACATCATCAAATGTAATAAAACTTCTCCCACCGAGCCAGTTCAGGCGGTGTGCAGGCGATCAGCGTTCATCGTTTCGGCATTTAGCTAGCATTTTTCCACCTTTGTTTTGACAAAATTTGCAAAATTAAAAGTAATGGCAATGGCGCAAGGCCGCTTTGTGGAGAGACCTTTCTCAAAATAATTCCACCCCTAGTTATTAAATTTCACAAAACAATAATCAATAGTTATATAAATGGGCATAGTTTGTGTAGGCACTTACTTGGCCGACGGTTTCTTCTGATGAGCTCATGCTTATGTGCTTATGCTCATGATGACAAAGAACGTAGATTTGATTTGCGGCAAAGATACAGCTTGCAACTTAAAACTAAAATTCCGACTTACAACTCAGAATGCCGATTTACAACTCAGAATTCCGACTTACAACTCAGATTTCCGACTTACAACTCAGAATTCCGACTTACAGCACAGAATTCCGACTTACAACTCAAAATTCCGATTAAAAACCCGGAACTCCGACTTACAACTCAGAATTCCGACTTACAACTCAGAATTCCGACTTAAAACTCAGAATTCCGACTTACAACTTAGAATTCCGGCTTACAACTCAGAATTCCGACTTACAACTCAGAATTCCGACTTATAACTCAGAATTCCGACTTACAACTCAGAATTCCGACTTACAACTCAGCATTCCGATTAAAAACCCGAAACTCCCTCTTACAACTCAGAATTCTGACTTAGAACTCAGAATACAAATAAAATATTTCCTGTGGCCCTTCTACGTTTTCGTAGAAAACTCCCTTAAATAACAAAATTAATATTATGGGAAATATTTTACAACGTACTGAAAATGCCAATGCTTCTAACTCACCATCAGTTTCAACACTTTCACTTAGAAATCGGACGAGTGTATCGTTTACGTACTTTGTTAATCGTATGAATCTACATATAAATGTAACCATTAATAATTTCATTTTTCGTTTGTCCCAAATTTTTCTTTATGTCTCATTTAATTACAGTGAGATTAAATAGTATATACCAGGGATGAAAGTATGGCCTTTAATCGCTTACACTTGGGCAGCAACCATTCAAACTTATTTTACTCCTGTGGTATATATATGTGTACGCTATTTTTTGCACCGAAAGAATTTCAAATAAGGTTGCGTTTATTTCTATTTTTGTCTCAGAGTTGCAAACTTATTTTATATTATTTCAATAGATATTAATAATGATAAAAGTCACTAATGTTAAATTTTTTTTCTGTTTCTCGAATTACCTATATGACCTGTGAAGAAATACACTTTTGTTGCACGTTTAGTGAGTTTTTTAACTTGTGTTAATTAGACTAGACTTTTTGACTCAATGTATAGTTTGTTTCAAATCAAGAGCGAAATTAGTTGTTCGCTTACAAGATTAGTGTAATTATTTAAAACATTTGTTTGTCTAAAATAGGAAATGTAGAGGAATATTTCCTCTGCAGCATTTTATTCATCTACCTTAACAGCCTGAAGACATGCATCTTGCAAATTCTCGCAAATATATCGTAGTGTAAAGATTGATTGTAAACGATTTTCTACATTTCTACTTATATGGTGATATAATAACACCGCGATCAAACGTAATACATAAAACTTGAAGGAACACCGCAATTTTGCGAGCATGTCTAATGGTGTAATATACATGGAAAGATCGGAATTTATGTTATTAAAAAGATGCATTAATGTAGTGACAAGATTCTTTAAAAAGAGTACTCGAAATTAAATGCAGGAAATGTAATTAACACAGGTATGTTCAGGTTCACTAACTATAAATTAAATACTTAATAAGCAATTATAAGTTCGTACTTATAAGGACATTGATATAAATACACATAATTTTTTTTAGTTATAAGATTTTCTAAATGCTTCTGTTTAATTAAATTTGCCGCTGATAACTTTTACATATAGGGATTTTTAGAATATTACAAATTATATACACATGTATTATGGAATAATTACAAAATGAATAACAGGAACATGATAACATTATCATGTAAAAGATAGATGCATTATTAGTTTCGTTTTTGTTTGTAATAAAAAAGTTTATTAGAAATACGAACTATGAACTCGTAATTATATTGTATTATACTATTTATTAAAAAAATTAATCACCTAATAATTAGTTTAAGTATTCATCTAATAAAAATTACTTTAGTTCCATACAATTACGAAAATATAATAAGATAAATATTTATAAGTTATAACTATATGTACTCTAGATGTGAGAATTGTATGTATATCGGAAAATGGGAAATATTTACATTAGTTTGAGATAAAAAAAAACGGCAACAAAACTAGTCATTTTTATCTGCAAAGGTCATTTAAATTATCTAATGTAGAGTGATAAACCATTTATTAAAAAATGTACACAACTAATATGAAAACCTGACATGGGCTATCTTTTTTATTACTGAAGAAAGACTTTTACTTCCAAAAGTAAAGTTTTAGGGCGTAATAATTTAACTAAGAAAGTGCACATAAAAAAAATTACTACAGCGTTGCCATTTTTTGTAGTATCTTCAAAAATTACATTTTTTAAATGGCAACATTGCATTTTTTTTGCAAAATCTGATAGAGCGTTTCACTGGAGTCAAAAGTACTAAAGCGAAAAATTTTCGTTCTGGAAGCCGTTTACGAATTATTATTACCTAATAGTTATTACGAAGTAGTTTATTTTTCTACTGGTCTTGTGTGAATTTACCTGTGACGTAAACTTGTAACCATGGTATCGTGGAACAGTTACAGTATAAAAACTTCAATAGTTTATCAATTCATATTTTCCGAAGCAAGGTTTTTGTTAATTTTTTTTGTCTTTCTTTTGGATCGAATAACTCCACAAGAGCCGATTGAATTAATTTTTCTACACATTGAGGCTTGAGTTTGAGGACAGCTTGCACTAAATTTCATTTCAATTATTCGGATAAACCACGTCCCAATCCAGAATTTTTAAGACACAATTGAGAAAAATTAAAAGCTACAGGAAGTGTACGCGCAAGGGTGCGGAGAAAGCATAAATATATTGATACTGAGGAACAGATCCTGTTGAAGAATGTGACAAATTCCCATAAATCAGCAATTAAAATTGCGCAAGAAGTGGGTTGTTCCCAAACTAAAGCCTGGACGACATTGTATAACCACAAATTTCATCCCTATAAAATGATAAGTGTTCAGGAATTGCACGATGACGACTGCGACAGAAGAATGGAATTTTCCGACTGGATTTTAGAAAGAGAGCAGCAGCAACCGGAGCTTGAAAATCACATTTTTTTTTAGTGATTAAGCGACTTTTTATTTAAATGGAACCGTGAATAGGCAGAATTACAGGTACTGGTCTGATACCAATCATTGCTGACCCGAAGACAGAAGAACTCAAAATAATCCTAAAGTTAATGTTTGGTGTGGAATTTATAATAATCAAGTGATAGGTCCAATTTTCGTTGAGGGTAATTTAAATGGAGCAACGCATTTAGATTTACTACGGCGGGAACTGGAACCGTTTTTAGATAACCATCCATTGGATGAAAGAGAATCATTTTATTTTCAACAAGATGGTGCTCCTCCGCATTTTACTTTACCGGTGACAGATTACCTCAGCCAGCTGTTACCTAGACACTGGACAGGGAGAAGAGGATCGATTGAATGGCCCCAAAGGTCCCCCGACCTGACCCCGCTAGATGTGTTTCTGTGGGGGCACTTAAAATCGAAGGTGTATGTTGTAAACCTACTTCCGTTGAAGAATTGCAACTAAACATACAACGAGAAATTAGCATTACAACACGGGCCATTTTAAAGAATGTGCAGAAACTTTTTATGAAACGTGTCCAACAGGGACATCAGTTGATGAAAAAATGAGTTTTTTTTTTACTTTATGTTTCATTTTCGTACTAGATTTTTTTAATTTTAATAATTTTTATTTGTTACTTCATTAATAAAGTTTATGTCACCCTTGTTCTTTTTACTGGTAAAGTAAATTATTAATTTTACCAATATTTGCATAGTTTAGCACGCCAAAACTGATAAGACCAGTAGAACAATAATAATTCGTAAACGGCTTCCAAAACGAAAATTTTTCGCTCTAGTGCTTTTGACTGCAGTGAAACGCTCTATCAGATTTTGCAAAAAAATGCAATGCTGCCAGTTAAAAAATGACAATTTTGAAGATACTACAAAAACTGGCGGCGCTGGAGTAATTTTCTTCATGAAATTTTCTTAGTTAAAGTTCAGTAATAAAAAAGATAGGCTATGTCAGGTTTTAAAAAGCAACCCTGTATATAAGATCATTCCTTACTTTTCTGTCGTACACCATCATAAAACTTTCAAGACAAATGTTGTTTGACGAAATAATGCGCATATTGTGCATATGTCAGAAAAAATATTTTGGTTGTCAATCTTAAAATATGACGTTCATCAGCAGTTTTTTTTTAATCGTAACCCCATAATTTTGTTTCACGTTTTTATTACTTTTTCAATTGTCAAAATGACAATTAAAAAATTTGATGTCTTACATAAGAAAATTTTTGAAAAAAGAATTATTGAAAGTTGGAAAACAAATTTTATAACTCAAATTAAGTAGGTAACTAACTAAAATTGAAATTTCTAACAAAAACATTTCGTTCTTAACGCAACAAATGCTCAAAACGTTCACCATTAACAGCGGCACAATGAGCCGCAAATAGAATTTCATAATGAGTTAGGCGGTAATAATTATGCTTCATCGATTATTCTTTGTTGTAGTGCTGCCAGATTATCGGGTCAGTTTCTGTACACCTTAGTTTTTAAATGACCCCATAAGAAAAAATCGTACGCTGGAAGATGCGGATATCGTGGAGACCATTCGACAGTCCTTCGTCTACTTACCCAACGATTCAGAAAAACTTCATCTAAATATCTCCGCACATTTAGAGAGTAGTGGGGTGGTGTCCCATCTTGTTGAAACCGCAGATTAATGTTTGGGAATTGTTCTTGACAAGCTGGAATAATTTGCTCTTGCAATAATTATAAATACCGTTTGCCTGTTAAATTATCATTTATAAAAAAAACGACAAATTATGCGATCGCGCAAATCCCTACCCATACACTAATTTTTTGTGGTCTTTGAGTATGCTGTTGGATCATCCAATGCGGAATTTCAGCCGACCAGTAACGACAATTATGTCTATTTACCCTTCCATTTAAATAAAATGTGACCTCGAACGAAAAGATTATGTTGTCGAGGAAGTTTGGATGATTATTGACGCGCTCCATCATAAGCTCATAAAATTCCACACGTCGGTCATAGTCATCCACTGACAATTCCTGCAGTAAAATAAGTTTATATGGGTGCTGTTATCCCCTTTCAGTATACTATGTATGGAACCTTTACTTAAGTTGTGGTTTAAAGCTAGCTGACGCCTTGAAGTGTATGGATTTTCTGTGATCTCTAACAACACCCCTACTTTTCTATCTTCGTTTGTTGCCACGTTTGGTGGACCAGATTTTGGAAGATCCTTGACATAACCTGTTTCCCTAAATTGCTTTACTACTTTGCTGACTACCGATAGAGTAATTGGTGCTCGATTTGGATAAACTTCATTAAAAAGTTCACAGACTTCTTGCTGTGTCCTTTTACGGTCTCCGTAACCGACCATTATTAAAATCTGAGTTCTCTATATTTCTGATAAATGTACCGTAGTATTGCACTACCAATACTTTCACAAATACACAGAAATTTAATAGTTTAAAATTAAAATATCAAAGATAGATTCCCCACGTTTGTAAATACCACGTGATGAATTGTATTCTAGACTTGTTAAGCGATATCAATATGTCTGGATTCTTATAATTTTTTTGATTTTAGTGCCCATGTCTGAGATCAAGATAGTCTTGCGAAGCTAAACTAAGCCCTTACGAAAATAATATTTGAAATGTCCGGATATTTTGTGTGCAATAGGTTGTTCAGGCATATCAGCCTGAACGTAAATTACATTCTCACTTATATACATTTTACCATTGATTTAAGTATGGCAACTGTTATGATCATTTTCTGATCAATATACGTAAAATTATACAGGGTGCACGTTGATTATACCACGAAGAATTAAAATAAAAATCTAAACATTGGAAATATTTCAAAAACCGTTGCAGATAGACAACATTTGCTTATTACAAAAAAATGGTCTTTCTATTTTCTTTCGAATAATGTAATAATATACAGGGGTGTTGTATTTAAGATAAGATAGTTATTTACATTTAAAACAAAAAAAAAAACTTTATATTTCTGGTACACCCTGTGTAAAAAATTAAATAAGTCATATTTCTTAAAAGATCAATGTCTGCACTAATTACATGCGGAGCTACAAATTCATAGATTTGGTAAAAGTACAAATATTTCAAAAAACGGTTATGTTTAGCTATACGACATGTTTAATAGGGGGTTGTTTTTCAGAGTAGAAACAAAGTCCCCAATAAAAGCTATACCATTCCATTTAAAATAAGAAGATAGGTTATTTAACGATCTGTGGAACACTCTGTATAAAAATAAAAAATATTTTTATTTTATAGCGTGCTTCAATTCAAGCAACTTTTGTATAATCCATTTTTTTTCTACTGTGCACAGTTTAGCCGAAAATTCACTTCGACGCACTAATAACCAACCCTTTATATAACGGGAAAATGTTTAATGTAATAAAAGAAAAGAAAATTTGCACACATGTTTAATAATGATTATATGTACACTTAATCTAAACAGAATTACGAATAAGTTAAAAAAAGCCGTACTGCGACTGGCTAACTTTTTTTCGTACAAATTTGTTAATAGAGCATGCATGGCATCGGCATTAGTAAGTTATGTGCTGGTCGTTTCTTAGAAATGTCAAATGTATCCTCCATATGTCTATCAGTTAATGTTTTTGCTTTTGCTTTTGAGAGCTTTCAACACGTAAATCTAAATATATTCTATGTATGCGATTATATAAAAGTGCAGTTTTAAGTTCGCTTATAAATTTGATTAACTATGTGAACACCAACCACAACTGATATGGAGAGTGATAACAAATCTGCGATATTTTGTGCAGTATTTCTGTTCCACGGGGGGAAAGGTAGTCATTTTCATACATATTCAGACATATTATAAGTTAAAAACGCTATAACGAGCGACGGACAAGCACGCGAATCTTATAAGCGTTCCATCAGAGGTTAGGGCGTTAAAAATGGCAGCAAAACGACATTGGCAACAATGGCATTTACTTGTTTGAGTTCTATTCAAATATAGGTTATTCAAACTTTTATTTGCTACTAAAGGATTACAAACGACCTAGAATATATTAAATAAATTCAAAATGAAATAAGTTGTAGTTCCCTATAGTTAGAATAAAATAGCACTATATATAACCTCAACAATTTACAGTGGGGTCAACAAATATACAAAAAATAATTTCTCCACTTTAATGAAGGTCGTATTTTGCAGAAAAAAAATGTGAACGGCATAATCTGAGATCATATTCACACGTTACCTTGAAATACATAATAAAAAAGGAAGAATCATCCAGATTGGGTTTTGAGCATCATAACTAAGGTTACCATTTATATAAAAAGGACATGGATGCATCACCCGAACAGTCTGAGGGGTTCCAAATACTCCTCAGTAAGGGGCAGGAGAGGGAGAAATTTGTTTTAAATTAGATACAAAATTAGGAGTTTTAATGCTCTCTAGTCTAAGTGACAAATGTAGTGGTTGTTTATGGTAAGTTTTTAGGCGTCCCATGTCATAGTGCAATAGTGTAAAAAAATATATTTAGTTTTGTATTTTATTTTGGTTTTTAAAAGTACATAGTTAATATATATATATATATATATATATATATATATATATATATATATATATATATATATATATATATATATATATTCTGGGCGATCTTGGAGATACTTAAATAATCAAGACCATTCATTTCAAAATTATGTTTTATCATTAAAGTCCTTTTCAAGTTACTACAGTAAGGCTACTTTTTCGGCTCAAATTTTTTCATATTAGAAAAATCGTTTACGTGACGCCGTTGGATCCCAGTAAACTCATGCACATTTCAACAATTTTAATATTGTAGCGTCCCCAGGTCTACAATTATAAATATAACCAACAACCAACAATGCTAATTCGCACAAATACCAGAGTGAGAGGGCCCTGTACTGTCTTTTTATTTTATCAGATTTCAGCAATGAGTCCGCGTACGAATAAGATACTTTTGCAAGACAATGTTTGGTATTTAATATGTTATCTGGGCTGGTAAAATGATTGGCTGCGAGCTTTCAGTTATATAAAATACATACTCACACTAGAATAAAAATTCCTTAATTGATCACAGACACAAATCGTCAACCTACGCGGTTTAACTTCAAAAGGGTGACTGTTATTTATAGATTAATATTTGAAACACACATTACAACTAACACTCAAAGAAAAGACAAATTAGTGTTGGCTAATTCAAATGAAAATGTACACGCACGAAATATTTTTAAAGACTGTTTACAATGAAGATATTTAATTAACCCAAAATACGATCTGACTCGATTAATATTCTAACTGTAACTGCTTAGATTTCAAAACTAACTATATCTACTCGAAAACCACCCCGTTTTCAAAAGTAATAAAAACAAGAAACATTAATTTCCGTTGGAACAGTTTCATATTATTATTGCACGACATCTTAATTTGAAAAATATGCATTCGTCCGTAACCCCCTACATTTCTCTCGAAGTTTCAAGTAACAAACAAAGATATCTTTTGATCGCGGTCTGTACCGACACAATCACTTATTAAGCTAGTGACATTTTTTTTACATCAAGAGCGCGCATAAGAGATTCCAATGATTCGTTACACCTCTTCAGTAAAGCATTGTAAGCGTACACCTGCCACTTACCCCCTAACATGTGTTTACGTACATATTAGTTACAAACTGAACCTCTGGTGGGAAATAGTACGAGGACTCTAATGCTAACTTGTAAGACAGAGCTTGTTTGTGGTGCCGCCTAGCAGGAGTATGGACTAACAGTATTTACTGTAATAAAGGTGGCGCTACCTAGTGGTATATTTCAGAGTTAACCAGGATTTGTTTGTGGTGCCATCTAGCAGGGGTATGGGTTAATGAGTATTTTCTGTAATAAATCGGTATATTTCAGGGTTAAGCAGAGGTTTGTTGCTGAGTCATCAGGAGGAGCAGCGAGCGTTTTTCTGTAATAGGTGGTATATTGCTTAGCTAATTAGGATTTGTTTGTACTTTATGACTTATACATGTTCTCTATAAGCTCTACTAATCAAATGCATTGCCTGTAGAACATTCATAAAGGTGTTTTTAAGATGGGGTTTAAAATTATTTTGGATGTGACACAGTATACGTTGAACACTACCTTATCTTATCATATCCTAATCAAAAATAATACTATAAGATCTTAAACATACATACATACACGTAAAAAAAATGTTAAGGAATTACCGAAATCGTAACTTGTATTAATAAATACAGAGATTGCATCTGGTCCTCTCGGAGAAGATAATAATGATGGCCTTGAGGCAAACCGTCAGTCTCAACGGATTTGCTATGGTATAAAAAGACTTGTACACCTCAAGGAAGTTTGGGATCTCAAACCAAGCTGGCAGTCTCACCAAACCTGTTACTAATAGTAATGAAGACTTCTACAATTTGAGATCGTCTGAATTTTACTGCTCGAACCTGCTATTTAAAAGTATTAGCTCTGACGTCAACTCTAAGTTATAGCTAATAGGGTTTTACCTCATTTAGAATGTAAAACACGCATTCACTTTGACTGTCTCTTTGAATATTTTATTTTGAAGGTCTCTTTTAAAAGTACAAAAATACAATAAAGGCATTTTGATATTTAAAGACGCTTATAATGTACTGCTCATTATTTAAATTCAAATAGTTAATTACAATGGTTTTAATGAGTTTCATCGTATGATAAAATTGTTTTGTAAAATGCAGCGAATGCAATATATAAATAAACTGTAGCTTAATCTGATATGTACTATTTGTGAAGATAATAACCCTATTTTTAAAAATAAGATAAGATCTGTAATTGTTGCTTTGCTACATCCATGTATACAAACATGATTTTAAAATTACTTTTGTCTTTACTACAGTGGTGACAGTTAATTCGTTTTAAATTATGCTTGCTTTAGTAAGTTAATTACCACACATCAATTGTAATTATATAACACGGTTAAATATAATAGTCTAAAATTGATTACCAATATAATATAAATAATTTCTTTTAAAAACATTAAATAATAAATTTTATATAATACGATTTTTAAAAACACATGCCGAATTAAAAGAAAACAATAGATTCAATTGGTATTACAGGGTTCTTGATTAAAACAATTTAAACGTAGTACAAAAGGAATTTTTCAAAATGATTACACAATGAGATTATCAGGGTTCAATCGTTTTAAAAGTAACTTTTACATTCATTGAACCTTGAGATTGTAAAATCTACATATCGATAAACTATTTGTATGAAATACAATTATATAATTATACAACGCTCATTACTAAAATATAATGTGAAAAGTCTTACACACTCATTAACGAACTTAAAAAATATTTTTAAATCTGCAACTGCAAAACATAACAAATTAAAATATAGAGTTAAATAATAATAATTTCAGCCATGCATGTAGACAGATTCTCTTTCTATAGAATTCTATACAATCGAAAATTATTATCTGTATGTTTTTAATAGCTATGTTAATTATAACACTTTTAAATTTCTAATTTGAAATAAGGCACTAATTTAGCTTATTCCTGTTTCATAGAGAGCATTACCATCGTCAAGATTTGAGCTGCATCCATCGTCTTCACCTTGAACGATTATATTGTAACCAATAAAGCAAGCTAATAACCCTAATAGTTTATCAGACATTATTACATGGACACGAGGTTAGCTCTAAATTAAATGGTTTCAACGCTGCTCTGGGAATGCTGTACACATTAAAACCTTTAAGTCTGCTCCGAAGTTGTACCGTATTCACTTTCTTCAGTTTTATCTGCACTCTGTTTCGAAGCTGTAATACGTTTTTCTAATACATAAACAGAATCTTCAATACAGTGATACGTGTAGCAGCAAACACATTAGCTAGTTAGTTTCACCTCTATATTACTTTACATGCAAGTCTGATCTTATCATAAATAAATACATCTGTCAAAAAAAGCTGATTAAACATAACTCCACGGCCAGGTATAGTAAGCACGCTTCCAATTAGCTCTTAGTCAACACAATAGGCCTACAACTACTACAATCGACTAGCATGCTTTAGCACGAGGATCAAACGAAAAACACGCACGCACGCACGCAAGCTCGCACGTACGCCCGCACGTACGCACGTACGTGCGAACGCTCATGCGCACGCACGCTCGCACGTACACGAACGTATGCACGCTCGCACGTACGCAAGCTCACGCGCTCGCACGCACGACGTATGCGCACACACACACACACACACACACACACACGCGCGCGCGAAAACACGCTAAAGCGAAAACTAAACTTGCAAACATGAATCAAGACGGTGGAGCACCGCTAGAAAAAACAGGTTTATTGACAAAACCGAAGGAAAGCTTAACGTTTTGAAAATATATTATTATTATTATTATTATAAACAACAATACATCATTATTATTTAATAACATGCTTTATCGGTTTCTTTTCTTCTTGAACCGTGAGTCGTCCTCATCATCATCATCATGATTTTGAGATTTGCCCTTCCCCTACCTCATCGCTCTTCTTTCTCTTCTGTGAATCATCATCTTGGATGTGAGATACACCCAGCTCAATCACGTCATCGCTTTCATCATTATCTTGAACGGTTATGTTGTAATAGTTTATTAACAAGTCAGTAAAATCTCTAATGTCCGCTGATGTTGGCTCATAAACAGGAGAATACATTATAGTAATGCTCACTCGATGACAGGTACACTTTAAAGAGCGAAACACACGAGAAACGCGAACGAGCTAGCCTTTGGTCTTGTGCGCAAGCGTGCTCGTCAACGTTCAGGTAGAATCGGGCATCTTCGGGATGTCTGAAGTATTGACCTAACCACACTCTAACATAGTCCCTGGGGCATGTTTATAAATCTAAAGGCCTCTTTTATGGTCGAGGTATTTTCTCCTAGAAGCCAGAACGCAGCTAGCCTTTGGTCTTGTGCGCAAGCGTGCTCGTCAATGTTCAGGTAGAATCGGACATCTTCGGGATGTCTGAATATTGAAGTGTGATTATACGCACTGTCATCAGTGAGCATTACTATAATGTATTCTCCTGTTTATGAGCCAACATCAGCGGACATTAGAATTTTACTGACTTGTTAATAAACTATTACAACATAACCGTTCAAGATAATGATGAAAGCGATGACGTGATTGAGCTGGTGTATCTCACATCCAAGATGATGATTCACAGAAGAGAAGAAGAGCGATGAGGTAGAAGGGCAAATCTCAAAATCATGATGATGATGATGAGGACGACTCACGGTTCAAGAAGAAGAAGAAACCGATAAAGCATGTTATTAAATAATAATGATGTATTGTTGTTTATAATAATAATAATATATTTTCAAAACGTTAAGCTTTCCTTCGGTTTTGTAATAAACCTGTTTTTTCAGCGGTGCTCCACCGTCTTGATTCATGTTTGCAAGTTTACAAGTTTTCGCTTTAGCGTGTTTTCGCTCTCGCGCGCGTGTGTGTGTGTGTGTGTGTGTGTGTGTTGTGTGTGCGCATACGTGCGTGGCGAGCGTCGTGAGCTTGCGTACGTGCGAGCGTGCATACGTTCGTGTACGTGCGAGCGTGCGTGCTCGTACGAGCGTTCGCACGTACGTGCGTACGTGCGGGCGTCGTGCGAGCTTGCGTGCGTGCGTGCGTGCGTGTTTTCGTTGATCCTCGTGCTAAAGCAGTGCTAGTCGATTGTATGTAGTTGTAGGCCTATTGTGTTGACTAAGAGCTATAATTGGAAGCGCTGCTTACCTGGCCGTGGAGTTATGTTTAATCAGCTTTTTTGACAGATGTATTTATTTATGATAAGATCAGACTTGCATGTAAAGTAATATAGAGGTGAAACTAACTAGCTAATGTGTTTTGCTGCTACACGTATCACTGTATTGAAGATTCTGTTTATGTATTAGAAAACGTATTACAGCTTCGAAACAGAGTGCAGATAAAACTGAAGAAAGTGAATACGGTACAACTTCGGAGCAGACTTAAAGGTTTTAAGTGTACAGCATTCCCAGAGCAGCGTTGAAACCATTTAATTTAGAGCTAACCTCGTGTCCATGTAATAATGTCTGATAAACTATTAGGGTTATTAGCTTGCTTTATTGGTTACAATATAATCGTTCAAGGTGAAGACGATGGATGCAGCTCAAATCTTGACGATGGTAATGCTCTCTATGAAACAGGAATAAGCTAAATTACGTTGCCCTTATTTCAAATTAGAAATTTAAAAGTGTTATAATTAACATAGCTATTAATTAAAAACATACAGATAATAATTTTTCGATTGTATAGAATTCTATAGAAAGAGAATCTGTCTACATGCATGGCTGAAATTATTATTATTTAACTCTATATTTTAATTTGTTAAGGTGTTTTGCAGTTGCAGATTTAAAAATATTTTAAGTTCGTTAATGAGTGTGTGTAAGTACACTTTTCATTATATTTTAGTAATGAGCGTTGTATAACGGGTTATATAATTGTATTTCATACAAATAGTTTATCGATATGTAGACTTTACAATCTCAAGGTTCAATGAATGTAAAAGTTACTTTTAAAACGATTGAACCGATAATCTCATTGTGTAATCATTTTGAAAATTCGCTTTTGTACTACGTTTAAATTGTTTTAATCAAGAACCCTGTATACCAATTGAATCTATTGTTTTCTTTTAATTCGGCATGTGTTTTTAAAAATCGTATTATATAACATTTATTATTTAATGTTTTTAAAAGTTATTTATATTATATTGGTAATCAATTTTAGACTATTATATTTAACCGTGTTATATAATTACAATTGATGTGTTAATTAACTTGCTAAAGCAAGCATAATTTAAAACGAATTAACTGTCACCACTGTAGTAAAGACAAAAGTAATTTTAAAATCATGTTTGTATACATGGATGTGAAGCAACAATTACAGATCTTATCTTATTTTTAAAAATAGGTTATTATCTTCACAAATAGTACATATCAGATTAAGCTACAGTTTATTTATATATTGCATTCGCTGCATTTTACAAAACAATTTTATCATACGATGAAACTCATTAAAACCATTGTAATTAACTATTTGAATTTAAATAATGAGCAGTACATTATAAGCGTCTTTAAATATCAAAATGGCCTTATTGTATTTTGTACTTTTAAAAGAGACCTTCAAAATAAAATATTCAAAGAGACAGTCAAAGTGAATGCGTGTTTTACATTCTAAATGAGGGTAAAACCCTATTAGCTATAACTTAGAGTTGACGTCAGAGCTTGAATACTTTAAATAGCAGGTTCGAGCACTGTAAAATTCAGACGATCTCAAATTGTAGAAGTCTTCATTACTATTAGTAACAGGTGGTGAGACTGCCAGCTTGGTTTGAGATCCCAACACTTCCTTGAGGTGTACAAGTCTTTTTATACCATAGCAAATCCGTTGAGACTGACGGTTTGCCTCAAGGCCATCATTATTATCTTCTCCGAGAGGACCAGATGCAATC
This sequence comes from Vesta saturnalis, assembly GCA_036346205.1. NCBI lineage: Eukaryota > Metazoa > Arthropoda > Insecta > Coleoptera > Lampyridae > Vesta > Vesta saturnalis. The sequence goes on from JARFJB010002054.1 coordinate 2,490,260, forward strand.
TCTGTATTTATTAATACAAGTTACGATTTCAGGTAATTCATTATTTTTTTTACGTGTGTATGTTATGTTTAAGATCTTATAGTATTATTTTTGATTAGGATATGATAAGATAAGGTAGTGTTGTACAACGTATACTGTGTCACATCCAAAATAATTTTAAACCCCATCTTAAAAACACCTTTATGAATGTTCTACAGGCAATGCATTTGATTAGTAGAGCTTATAGAGAACATGTATAAGTCATAAAGTACAAACAAATCCTAATTAGCTAAGCAATATACCACCTATTACAGAAAAACGCTGCTCCTCCTGATGACTCAGCAACAAACCTCTGCTTAACCCTGAAATATACCGATTTATTACAGAAAATACTCATTAACCCATACCCTGCTAGATGGCACCACAAACAAATCCCTGGTTAACTCTGAAATATACCACTAGGTAGCGCCACCTTTATTACAGTAAATACTGTTAGTCCATACTCCTGCTAGGCGGCACCACAAACAAGCTCTGTCTTACAAGTTAGCATTAGAGTCCTCGTACTATTTCCCACCAGAGGTTCAGATCTAACACAAGACCCTGTCTTACAAGTTAGCATAGGGTCCCTTATTCAATTTTCAAATTTTAGCGAAGCACCAGGTCCTAGAGATAACATTTTATGACTTACATCTTTATATTAAAGAACAATTCAGCGACAACACCAGAGTCCTAAAGTAGTTCATTCTATCTTACAACAATTTCCAAATTTACAATGCCATTACTTTTGTTCTTACTCAGGTCTATACCGAGAAATAACCGATTTATCTTACAGAATTTCTATAACCAACCCTCAGCTTTCAAAATTTTATTTGAATGCCCTACTAGAGCTTTTTTACAAAATACTTTTTATTTCAAATATCTTTTGAAAAGAACATTCAGGTCCTAGAAGACAATATTTCTTTTCCAATTCATTTTACAATTCCGTCTTTACCACGCCTGTCATGTGACAATGTAGTCTTACAATATTTCTAAACTACATCACTATCAGAGGCTGTATTTTAGGTCCTAAGATGGAACATTCTATCTTTCTAAATTTCTATTAAAATATACAGCTTCTTTTGCACCATTTTCTAGATTTATCTACCGTCCTAGTACACACTACACTATACCACAATTATTTATGTTAAAAGTTAATTTATTAACACTTAATCTTAACTCAAGGTAACCTATTTAGCACTATATTTCAATGGTAACACGACTATCCAGGTATATTTATTTTACACAGGTTCAAGACAACTGTCCTAAGCAAATTCGTTTTAGCGCACAGACTTCTCTAAAACTCCGAGGATCCGGTCATTTATCTCAAGATGCGACAAAACTGTTACAATAGTCTCGTAAATTGTAGAATATGCGATATCATCCTATTGTGTCTTATCTGAAGGTCGCGCTATCTTTTTCGTACCTTCTAGACATTGATTAATTCCTTCTAAACAATGAAACGTCAGAAACGGGACAAAAAGGAGACTTCTTTATAAATACGAAACATTTACGTAATTTATTAAAATAATTACTTGTACGAAATGATGTGTTTAAAAAAGGGACTGTTCCGTATAATACAGGACGAATGGTCGCCTTAACATAACTATTACATTGCATTAAACATATGGGCACTGTAAATGTTACCGTTAACATATTGAACACAGTTAATTGTTCGGGTATAAATCTTACCTCAAATATGAATTATAGTTGCAAATCATCGTTTACATCAAATTTCTCTTCATACTGGACTACGATTATGTGAAATTGAATACCAGCGTTAAACTTTATTTAGCTAATAGTTTATTAAGCATTCACACTGTAAATTCATGTAAAAGTAATTGTTGACTTGTTATCTTTGATTATATACACATCTTATGTAAGAATAGGTTATGTTTACACCAACAAAGAACTTCGTTAGTTTACATACCAACTTAAAAATAATTTCGGTTTCATAAAGTGAAGCATTAAAACACCTGTTTGAGTGTCATCATGTATATATTAAAAACGCAAAATAAAAAAAAATATAACAATCATTCTTTTCTCATCATAACAGAAAATTGTGGAATAATAATGTAGTTTGTACGAATTTGCATTCACTGTTGTACGTGTATTCCAAACTAGATTATAGTTTGATTTCGTTAGCGTGTATACCAACAATATAAATTCTGCACATATTTATTACTGTCTTTAAATATGGTATTGATGTGAATGATGCGATCGTGGCTAACATTATCCGTGAAACGGAGCAGTAGCAGTTGGACACCCACATTGTTTCCGTATAGTAGTCATGACTAATGCAAACAGTATTGTTTATGTATTATTCCTTCCATACTATATGAATATGAAGACTTTTGTCATCTAAGGGTTAAATATAATACAATAAGTTTGTTTTAATTATGAAATTTCTAATTGGTATAACGGTGCATTATATTGAAACAAGGATTTTAATAGGAAATGTCTAATTACGAACTAATGGTGAATCAAAATTTTAATGTTTAATTAGAATTCATAATTTCGATGTGTAACGGCTCGCCTACGCATACAACAAATATAAGTACAAAACTACCTGATTTTTACAATATTGTTTAGTCTTTCCTTTGATTAAAGTTATGGTTTTGTTACCTAATTATTCTTATTTATACAGGGTCTCAGAATAACACCGACAACTCTTTACCACAATGTCTTATAGGAATCAAATGAATATCTAGCTAATAAAAAGGTTTTATTTTTTAATATAAACAATAAGAAGTATCATTTTTAAAGTTTACTAATAGAAGTAATGTAAACCCAATCTATTTCAATGAAATTTGGAAGATCAGTTTACTGTGTTAAGTAATTTATGTACTCATAATTTTGATGTAATACGCTGAATATGAAACAGTTGTGAGTATGAAAATGCAAACTTTCAAGGTTATCACTCATAATTGAAATACTTATATTTTAAGTGTGTAATCGTGTATTTTTCTTAGTTTTTTACAAATTTAAACGTTACAGTTATCCTCCTCAGTAAATGATAACATTATTCGAGATGTTAAATAAGCCTGCTAAAAAGCCAACTACGGAATCTAATTTGATTTCAGTAAAGACTAGCTAGATCTTTAATAGATTCAATATTGTTAGGCGCGTTAATATCGGTTGTCAGTAAAAAGTGTAAGAAATGTGGTTCTATCCCAATAAATGGGTTAAAATGTATAAGTTACGGTAACTACATGTGTCAAAAGGCTATGCTAATGTGGCGAAACTGAATTATCAGTACATAACATGTTGTGAAGTAAATAGCAGTGAAAATGGCGTGGAAAATAATACAAGTTATGTTCCTGATAATCTAATCTCAAATTGAAATACGTTATCTAAGAGATAACATTAAATAATATTTTGACAAAGACCTACAGGTACGTGATTTTAACGGCAATCGCGATATCAAATCTACGGATGATAATTCAAGAAAGGTTGAACCACATAATAATACATCTACTAATAGTGTTAGTAATACAAAAATTAGTTGAGTTGATCGGCCTATTTCCACAGTTTTTGGTTTTGGAGCGCGACGTTTCGGAAGCGGACTCTGCTTTCATCATCAGGCTTAGTCCTGAGACTTGAGTCGAATTCATATATGTTATATAATTTTTTCCCAAGCAATTGACTACTCTCAGATTCGAACTTGGTACCTTTCACTTACTAGTCTGACATCTTTACCGCTGAGCCACTGAGTATTCTAATATATACTTCTTAGAACATGTATACACATTAAACTTTTTTGTGGTTGCGCCGAAGTTTATTGCGCATGTTGTGAAGTGACTTCTTGACCAGGTGTATTGCGCTTAAGTTCTTCGCGCATTATTGGAATCCATATGGGTTTCATTTCCACACTAGCTTGGCTTATTGGATTTCCTCCTAGTGCGATGTATGTGGCTTCTTTGAGTTTCCGACGTGTTGTGTTCTCGTCCTTTTGCCACTATCTCTACGTTATCCATTGGATGCGGTGGTCTTAGTTCCAGACATGTTCGGCGATCTTGACGTTTCTGTTTCGCCCTTGCGGACGTTGTTCTTGTGTTCCTGCGTTCTCACTTTGAGTGGTCTACTGCTCTCTCCTATGTATGCTCTGCCACATTCGCATGGCAGGTTGTATACACAATTTTTGGAATTCTGATCTTCATTGTGTGGTTTGGTTTTGGTTAGTATTCCCCTAAGCGTGGTCGATTTGAAGGCAGTGCGTATCTTGTATTTGCTGTCTATCCTTCGTATTTTATCTGAGGTACCTTGTATGTATGGTATTATAGCTGTATATTTAGGTTATTCTTTTTCGGTTACCCTTTCCCTATATATATATATATATATATATATATATATATATATATATATATATATATATATATGGAAGACTTTGAAGACCAAGCGATATCCGAATTGAGAGAGAAACCAAGGATGTGGCTTAGATACGTGGACGATACCTTCGTAGTTTGGCAACACGGCAAGCATAAGCTAGATGAATTCCTAGATCATGTAAATAGCCGCGCACCCTCCATAAAATTCACAATGGAATTGGAGTCGGAACAAAAACTGCCATTCCTAGATGTACTTGTACACAGGAATGACAACACTTTCACGACAAGTGTATACAGGAAACCTACCCACACGGGGAGGCCCCTACACTACAACTCCAACACACAAAAACGTGAAGTTAGGCGTGGCAAAATGCTTGTACGATAGAGCAAAAACAATATTCTCAAAACAAGAGGACCTGAACAAAGAAAAAGAAAATATCGCTAGAACACTCAAAGAAAATGGCTACCCCGATCTAACACCTAACCTAAACAGGGAAAGGGTAACCGAAAAAGAATAACCTAAATATACAGCGATAATACCATATATACAGGGTGTCCCAACGATAGAGTAAAGTAAGTTTATGCTTAACTAGAATTATTTGTGTAAATATTGTATGGACCATGGGGTAGAGGTAAGAAGTGTGCATTTTTTTTAAATATTGGAAGTTATACAGGGTGTGCCAGAAAAGCAGGACGTGAAAAAGTATGATTTTTAAATAGAACACCCGTATTTGATTTTAGTTTTAATTCTACGTGTCCATACAAACATATTTTGTCATACAAAAGATTGGCTGAAAGTTTTAGTTCTTGAGATATTCGCGTTTAAAGATTATTATGGTCATTTTCGTGGGGTTGATGAATGGGCAATTGTTCCGTTATTTCACAATAAAAAAAATTGATATTTCGTGTGAAAAATGAGTGATATTATACTAACGTTTAGACCGAGTAGTATTTCTAATTTTCTCAACAGGGTGTTTGTTATAACCATTCAAATTTGAAAATTCTCAAATTAAAAAATCAGTTTTTTAATTGCACACCCTATATATTTTATTTCATTTTATTCGGGATTAAAAATCTATCATTTTTGTCAAATATATCCTATATCTATCTTTGATAGTTTTCGAGGAATTTCGATTTTCTCACTAGCTACGTTACATACGATACTATAACATTATTGTGGATCGTGGTAGCCATGGAAAACAATTGCGACGAAATAAAACAAACCACCTAACCGAGAATATTAACAGTTTTTATTAATGAGAAACAGTAATTCAATAATTATTCAACATTGCGTCTTAGTAAATGCTCAAATAGACGGCCTTCTTGCTGAATACACATATTGAGCCTTTTTCTCATGTTCTGTCTCACTTCGGATAACATAAGAGGGTCACTGTGCGACAGGCTTCGCGAATTCTATTTTTCATGTCCTCCTTGTTGTAGGTTTAATAATATACACCCGATCTTTTATGTATCCCCATAGGAAAAAATCCAGTGGAGTTAAATCGCATGACCTGGGTGGCCATAATATAAAGCCATTACGTCCTATCCATTTCTCCGGGTATTGCTGGTTCAAGAATTCCTTACGTCCCGATAAAATGTGGAGGTGCACCATCCTGTTGCAACCACATATTTAGTCGTCCTTCTAAATTGATATCCTCAAGTAACACAGGCAATTCTTCACGTAAGAAATGCAAATAGCTGCGGCCCGTTAATGGATAATCAAAAAAATAGGGACCGATAATTTGGTCATTAAGTATACCACACCACACATTTAGTGACCAATAATTTTGGTTTTGAACTTCTCGTAGCCAAAATGGATTATCAATGGCGTAATAGTGCATATTATGCCGATTTACAACCCCATTACTTTTAAACATTATGGAGCACAAAAAGTTGTTATTTAATTGCAGCCGTTGATTAATGATATTGCAGAATTCAATTCGTCTTGCAAAATCCTCTTCTCGCAATTCTTGATGAAGCTCAATGTGATAGGGATGGTACTTATACTTCAGCGTTGTTCGATTCATGTTTGATTTGGAGGTATCACATATCGTCGCTAATGTTCTAGAACTCACTTGGGGATTTTCTTGAATATTTAATAATATTTCAAGTTCTTTTTCTTCATTAGCTGCCCTTTTATTAACAACTTTACGTTTGAAGTATTTAACACTACCGCTAGAATCAAATCTATCCATCAAATTTTCCAAGCCAACAGTAGTAGGTATTCGACGTTCAGGATATTTCATTTTGTAGATTCGTTGTGCCAATAAAGGGTTTTTTCAGCCTCGCCCAACACGTATATCATATCAATTAATTCATTTGTCGAATAATCCATAATTGATACAAGAATTGATAACAAGTTAAATGCGAAAACGACAAATTTAATATGTGTTTATTTTGACAAGTAGGAAACCTTTGTATCTTAGTAACGCAATTATTATTTTCCATGGCTACCAAGATCCATGCAATGCAATGTTATCGAAAATAAAGTAGCTAGTGTGAAAAAATCGAAATTACTCGAAAACTATCAAGGATATATTTGACAAAAATGATAGATTTTTTAATCCCGAATAAAATGAAATAAAAATATATAGGGTGTGCAATTAAAAAAAACTGATTTTTTTTAATTTGAGAATTTTCAAATTTGAATGGTTATAACAAACACCCTGTTGAGAAAATTAGAAATACTATTCGGTCTAAACGTTAGTATAATATCACTCATTTTTCACACGAAATATCAATTTTTTTTATTGTGAAATAACGGAACAATTGCCCATTCATCAACCCCACGAAAATGACCATAATAATCTTTAAACGCGAATATCTCAAGAACTAAAAACTTTCAGCCAATCTTTTGTATGGACACGTAGAATTAAAAACTAAAATCATACTTTTTCACGTCCTGCTTTTCTGGCACACCCTGTATAACTTCCAATATTTAAAAAAAATGCACACTTCTTACCTCTACCCCATGGTCCATACAATATTTACACAAATAATTCTAGTTAAGCATAAACTTACTTTACTCTATCGTTGGGACACCCTGTACAAGGTACCTCAGATAAAATACGAAGGATAGGCAGCAAATACAAGATACGTACTGCCTTCAAATCAACCAGAATGGTCAGGGGAATACTAACCAAAACCAAACCACACAATGAAGATAAGAATTATAATATTCACGAATAGTCAACCAACTGTTTGATAGAAAAATACTTTACACTCAAAGTGTACACAAAGATTTGCCTGCAATTGCTTAAAAAATACAACCGATTATGTCATAGATGTATAGCAATTTTAGAAAAATGCGTTTTCGTAAGAAAAATAGTGTTGTTACTAATTTTCTGAAACATTTTCTTATTAGTCTAGGATCCATGGCCCTTTTTCAAAAGTGATTAGTAACTAACTCCATTTTCCTGAGCAGTTTCCTTTTCCTGAGACGACCAACGTTTTCTCTGCGAAAATTTTCGATAATGGGTATGTACATTTTCTGGGGGCTGTAATCATGTCGAGCATACACTTGTAAAAATGTTATTAGTAACAATTAGTCCTTTAACTATATTCCGAGATAATATAATAATACACACGAGGAACCGTGTGGCATACAAAACCGATGGTTTGAAGAACATGTCATTTTCACAGGTTCAAATTAGTGATTGGTAACCGCCTAATTTTTTTCTGCAGCTAGATATCTTTTTATGTGTGCCCACAAATTACATGAAAAGTTTTTCCAGACCTATATTCGGGAAATATCGATCGCACGGGAAATGTTTTTCCATTAGTAACTGTAGGCCAAAGATAACTACATGGTAGGCTGTTATATTCTTTGCCCAAATAAAGAAGTGGTCTACAAAATAATTGGCAAATTTCGTTTAGTTTCGGGCTGATTAAATTTCCCAAAAATTTCCGAAATAAAAATTCATTTTATAGCGACTTTTTACGAAAATTTAGATATTGAACTTCATAGTTTTTAAAATTTTAAAAACTTCTTGAACAATTGTATAATTGAATTTGTTAATTTATAAAAATCGTATATCAGAATTTATTTAAAAATAAATTCAAACAATTAAGGTTGGAAGTTTCTATCAATGAATTAACCGTTTTAGAAGGTAATCTTTCAATTCTTCTATCTTTAGTAATTTTTGTTTACTCATTTTGTTTAATAATTTAATTATTTTCTTTATTATTTTAACAACAAAGACTTTTCTGATAAAGTTGATAATGATGGAAGCAGTGAGGAAGACTACACGGACGAGTTGGATGAAAATTAAATTACTTTTTTAATTTAATTTGTTTAATCCTGAAAACAAGTTAGATTTAATAAAAAGAATTATTTTTTACAATTTTTTTATTTAATGAAATTAAGATACTAACCTTAATTTTTTGAAATTATTTTTAATAAGTTGTGAAATACGATTTTTATAAATTAACGAATTAAAGTATATAATTTTTCAAGAAGTTTTTAAAATTTTGAATACTATCAAACAGTTCAAGTACATAATAAAATACTTATCTTTTTTGGGATTTTTTAATGGTGTATTTTAAATTATACAATCTAAACGTTTCGATAACACTTACAGTTATCTTCGTCAGTAGTAATGTTTGTTAAAAATTGTTAAAGATGTAGTAAACAATTTTGTCAAATTTGAAAAATTAAAATTTTAATTTTTCAAATTTGACAAAATGTGAAAGTTTACATTTTCATAGTTCAAGTACATATCTCGATTTTCTTAAAAAATGCTAGAAAATGATTTTTATTCGGGAAATTTTTGGGAAATTGTCGGAAAAACGCTTGCTATAGCGTTTTCCCAGATAAAAATATTTCTAAGAGTAGTTCAAATCATTTTTAATTTAATCGGCTCGAAACTAAACGAATTTTTAGTGTCTATTTTTAATTGTTTTTTTCTAGGTATAGTGAAATTTGCCAATTTTTTTGTAGGCCACTTATTTATGTGGGTAAAGAATACAATAGCCTACCATGTAGTATCTTTGGCCTACAGTTACTAATAAAAAAGTTATCCGGTGCGATCGACATTTTCCGAGCGTAGGCGAGGAAAAACTTCTCACATAATTTGTAGGTAGACATGAAAATCGCCTTTCAAAAGATTTTATCTAGCTGCAGAAATAAATTTAGGCGGTTACTAACCACTAATATTAACCTGTGAAAATGACATGTTGCCAGTGGTGGTCCCCCTCTTCAAATTATCGGTTATGTATGCCACACGGTTTTTCGTGTCTATTAATATATTATCTCGGAATATAGCTTGCAGACTAATTGTTACTAATAACATTTTTAAAATTGTATGCTCGACATGCTTACAGCCCCCGGAGAACTTACGTACCCATTATCAAAAATTTTGGCAGAGAAAACATTGGACATCCCGGTAAAAGGAAGCTGCTCACGAAAATAGAAATGTAAATGGAAATTTATTATTGTACCACAAGATGCAATAAAATATCAAATTTGCGCTCATAACGCGTTAAGTGGCATAAAGCAGGAAAATGGTGAATAGTGATAATAGTTTCAATTGAAGCTTTAATGGCACTAAAATGCTGGTAATGCATCTCATAAAAGGATGCATTATAAAACATACAGCAATGTACCAGAAGAAGTAACTATAATCATATAATTATAATCAGGCTTATAAAATATTAGTATTTAATGTCTGCGAAGACTCTAGTGCTTTATAATAATTAAATAAAATTCATAATGAAATGCGAACGTTGACATAAAAGGTTATTTGCCTACCGAACCATCTTCAATGTTCAGATTTAGCTACTACTTAATCATAAAAAAATCAATCAGAAATCAAAACAAACTTTAGGAAATATTACTAGCCAGAAGATCAAAAACAATGTGTAGCATAAATCATTACTGGCATATTTAAATAAATTTTCACCTTGTGCTAAGTATTATTACAAGAAAGAAGTAGCAAACACAAGTGCTATGAATTATACTAAAAATTCTAATTTAATATGCCTACGAGGATCTTTTCTTTTTAATATCGTTTATTAGTTTTCTAGATTACTTATTTATAGCTTGTTATTCTTCTTCTGCAGGCAGTTCAGGGATCTTCTCTCTTTTAAGCTCTGGGTCCTTTTTGCGTGTTTTAGTTGTTGGAATTGCTTGTGGTTTTAATTTTGGTGTATGTTTTTTGAGGCAAAAAAAAGTTTTTTATCATTTCATTATAATTAATTAGTTATTTGTGTATGTATTGGTGTTTGATTTGTGAGTGTTTTATTAGTTTAGAGTTGGCCATTTTCGTGAGCGGTGGTTGTCATCTTTTGCGTATGGGAAGCAGGGGTTGTCGGAGTATGTAGAGGGTGTCGTCTAAGATTCTGTGGAATTCTTCTGATATCTCGTCTAGTAGTTGTGTCAATAGTGTAGGGAGGCGTTTTAGTTGTTTCTTAGGTTTTCTCAGATTGTATAGGCGACTGCTGTTGGCGTAGGAGGTTTTGAGGATGTTCTTGGGAACAGTTGTTTCATCGTGAACTATGCGGTGAGTGTATTTTATAGTGCCTTAAGTCTGTCTGTGATAGGTTGTATGTTTGCTGTTTCTATTGTCCTAACGTTGGACTATCGGTAGTGTAGTCGGTGTATGTTCCGTAGTATGTTTCATTCACAGGCGGCGATGGAGTTTAGGCTATTGTTTTTGAGGGTGTCGTACAATGGCGCACGGCAGTGTAGTAGTGGTCTTACGTATGTCTTGTATGTGTGTTGCACGGTTTTGGAGTGGCAGCCTCTGTTGTATTCTCGGAAGGCTTTCCACAGGTTCGTACGGTTGCGCACCTTGTCCAGAGTCTCCTTTAAGTCTGGTTTTCAGAAGGTAACTACTAGGTTGTCTTGGAGTTGAAGTCTTTTATTTGTAGGTTTATGTGTTCTGTAAATTGTCTGTTAGATTGGGGCGTCGAAATAAAATTGTTTGTGTTTTGTTGGGGTTAATGGTATTTTTCCATTGGTTGGCCCAGTTGGAGAATTGTTAGAGTTGTTGTGAGAGAAGTCTGCGGTTTCGCTTTTCCGGCTAGTCGCGTATATGGCGGTATCGTCAGCGAATTGGGTTATTGTGACGTTGTGGATCGTAGGTAATGGAATGACGTGTGCATATATTAAGTATAGCAAGGGAGCTAGGGCTGAACTTGGTGGTACAAGTCATGTGGTTGTACGTATCCTGATATTCACAGACGTGTTAGACAGGTATGAAAGAAGGAGTACGAAGAGAATTGGGACGTTTAGAGCTAGTATGTTGTCTATTAGTCGGGCGTGCCAGGCTTTGTCGAAGACCTGCTTGATATACTGATAGGCTGCAGTTTTGATGGGTGAGACATTTGGAAACGTCGGTGTATGGTTTAACTAACGGATCATGACGTGAGCGGTTGGATCTGAAGCCGAATTGGCTCTCTGGGATGAAGATGTTGGCTTCGAGATAGTCTCTTAACCTTCCAGACATGATTGCTTGTAAACATTTGTCCATATAGCTTAGTAGTGATATTATTAGGGTTGTGTGGGGTCCAAATGTGGTTTAACCTTCATCACGGTGGAAGCGCATTTCTGCTCCGTTGGGAAATATGGGAGTGCGAGCATCGCTAAATACAAGCATACACAGCCATCACACAATATACATTATTGAAACACCTTGAATAATACTATTATACAATGCGTTAGTAGCGGACAAATACAATTAAAATTCGAATGAGAGTTTAGGAAGGAAACGCTCGGACCCGTTGATTTTTATTTTCAATTTGTGTTGTATCAAAAAAAAAAAAAGATATGACATCATTGACATTTTTTTTAAATGCCAACCCCCATTTTTTATTGCAGAATTAGAAAGGACACATCTTTTTACGTACGACAATGTACATATGGATGATGTTAATACAGGGTGTCCTAAACTTGCGTCCGTGGGCGATACCTCCCTTATTTGAAGTGTAGTAAAAAGAACTGAGGCGCATATTTTAAAATTATTTTAGATTCTACAGAGTGTTTCATTTATACAGGGTGAATCAGACAGATTTTTTTAAATGGGACACCCTGTATGTTATTTCAAACTTGGATTCAGCTTACTTCGACCATTTTTTCAATATAAGGTTTGATTATGTTATACAGGGTAGTTTAGAAGATGTGGTCATTTTAAAGAAAAAATCGTACCTAAATGGATACCATGTATCATTTCTAATAAGAAATATTCAAATGATTTTCTTAATAAAATCTATTTTGAAACACAGATGGGGTTAGGCTTAATTTATTTGTAAAATGATTCCACTAATTTAAATTAAATGTTTGAATTGAGCACCGTTAACAATCTGACAATAGCCAAGACGGTTAATTAATTATGTTTTTTGAACGTTGTCGATGACATCGGCGCTAATATTTCTAATTTCTTCGCGAATTCGTGCTTTTAAATCTACATATTTCTACTTATCCAATGATTTGGAAAAACTTTATCCAAGTGAGGGCGAACAGGTAACGCGTAGTGTGGCGGCACTCCATCTTATTGAAAAAAGAGGTCACGGTAGTGCATATCGGGCTCTCTAAATCCAGATACTACGTTATTAGAGCGGTGATGTGGTCATTTTGAAGAAAGTCTAAATATCTCGCACTAGTGAGAGTATTCTGGAAGAAGTAAGGACCTATAACTCTTCTGTCAACTATGCCGCACCAAACGTGCAATTTGTGAGTGTGATATTCCGTGAACCAATGAGGATTTTCGGTTGCCCAATAACGACAATTTTGTCTGTTCACATGGCCGTTTAATGAAAATGTTGCTTCGTGGGAAAAAAATATTCATTTCATAAAATTGCCGTTACGATTCTCGACCAGATTTTCTCATATCCCGAACATGTCCAATTTCGCCTAAACTCTGCTTACCGTGCTTTGGCTAATGGAGGTCGATTAGGGTGAATTACTACAAATATACACGTCCCATTTCATCTCTATTGTCATTTCATTTCCTTATTTAAAACTTTTTCATTGCATGTATTACTCATACTCAGCTCACCCGTCTATTGGAATTTACTATTTGTCGGGCTAAGTGGAAGAGCACTGACGGATTTTGCATCCCGAAAGTGAACTTCGCCCTTTGGACATCGTAATCCGCATAGTAGCTGGTCAATTAGCTTATATATATTCTTGTGTCCAAATAAAGACATTATTATTATTATTATTATTATTATTATTAATTGCATTAAACAACGCAATCACTTCTGATTGAGTGCGCGAGCTATCTCTGAAACTCAGATAGCACAGGACTTCAACTGTTTCACGCACAAAATAACGGTAAAGTAGTTACTAGATAAACTCACGATAACAATGCTGTCGCCTACCAAAAAACTAAACACAAGTTGCTAACGTGCAAATAATTAAAATAATTTTAACAAAATGTACAATTTAACGTTTTCTTACATTGATAAAGAAATTTTCTGATTTTTAATGTTTACCATAACTTTTATTCAAAATTTCCTTATGTAACCATCATCCTTATTTACATTGTCGGACGTAAAAGATGTACCCTTTCTAATTCTGCAATAAGAAATGAGTGTTGACATTTAAAAAAATGTCAATGATGTCATATGTTTTTCTTGACACTCCCTGTATATTTGACTTTTACGTAAAAAATTTCTAAATTAAAAATAAAAATCGACGTGTCCAAGCGTTTTCTTCCTAAACTCCCATTCAAATTTTAATTGAATTTATCCGTTACTTTACGAACACACTGTATATTGTTCTTTTATTGCATATTACATCTTCTAAAGTATCATATCACTTCTCTCTTCATTTTTCTGTCTGTTTTTATGTGTTCCAGCGCGATAGCGTCCAGCAAGATAATCCGACCGTCATGAAATTTGGTACCCAGGTTCGAATCCATGAGTAGACGGAATGATGAACTTTTGAGCGAAATCTGTCCAGTCAAAATGGAATTCCAGATTTCGACTATTATAGAGTGTATAAATACGAACGGCTATTCGTATCAAACCGGCACGTCTTTACGTAGGCAACTAAGTGAACCATCCTAGAATTGAATATCTACGAAGTTTTTCGTTTGTTCGTGAACTCCTCCGGTAGCGCAGTGGCAACGCGTTTGGTTGCCGGCGCCTCGGGTTCAAGACCCATAATGTACGAGGTTTTTTTATCTTGTCTTATTAGACGCGTTGAGGCATTTCTGGCCATCTGAAACGATTTTTGAAAAAAAATTTTGGCCTTTTGGTCAACAATTTTCGATTTTTTTGCATTTTTACAAGTTTTTAAACATTTTTGACCATTTGAGATGATTTTTGGAAAAAAAATTATTTGGCCCTTTCGGAACTTTTTTTCGCATTTTTACACATTTTGAGCCACTTGTAACCATTTGAGATGATTTTTGGGAAAAAACTTTCGTGGCCCTTTAGTCAAAATTTTTTGAAATTATTTTTGCATTTTTACGTTTTGAGACATTTCTGGCCATTTGAGATGATTTTTGGGAAAACAACTTTTTGGTCCTTTGGTCAAAATTTTTCGAAAAATTTTTTGACCATTTCTGATGATTTTTTGGAAAAATAAGTTTTGGCCCTTTGGTCAAAAATTTTCGCATTTTTACACGTTATGATAAATTTTAAAATGTCAGAATTCTAATTACTTTTTTTATTACTAAGTAGAATTTATGTCATTTAGGAATTATATAAACAACTGTTGTTTTCGCAACAATGAAAGTTAACTATGGAATAAATGTAAAAATGATAACCGCATCGATATGGGTAACAAGTGGATTTATATGTTTATCAAAATTGTACTTTTATGCACATATTTACACGTTTTCAATTTAAGAACTAAATAAATGTATACTGGGTGATTATAATTATTTACTTTCTCTGATCAACTTTTTCGATCGTAATCATTTTTGTTTAATAGGTACGTCACGCTTATTATTTAAATAATAACTTAAATTTAAGATAATGTGTCTTGGTGGCCATATTTCATTGTTCCTGTCGAAGTATTACGATTTTGTAAATAAAACGATTTAACAATTTAATGATATGAAAAAACTGTAAAAAATTTTTAGTAGCAAAAAAACCTAGTACACTAGTTAAAACATCAAATTCTTTCAATTTTTCTTGTGCTGCTTTAAATTATCAATTACATTGTATTACACATCAGATTTTTTTTGTAATTACCTACATTTTACCTGTTAGTGTTTACAACTGACTGTTGACTTTGTTAGGTTTTGTAAGTTTTGCAGTAAACACGCTTATGTAATGTGATACCGTTATTGATAATTAGTTAAATACATTATTCAATATATTTTATAAAAACTTGCATTTGTCTAAAAATAGGATAGCCTATATATAAGCGGTTACTTTATTGTTTTCATTATTGTACATGAACAATTTCTAAATATAAAATATACTAGTGACAGATTACTACCATGCAGAAATTTTGCATTAGTAATAAATAACAATGTATATATGACTCATTCTAAAGAGGATTAACTTATGAGTATAAACATTTTGAGAATATGGGTAATAATTTAATTGTAAAACCGTATAGTACACAAAACAATAAGGTTTTATTTAAAATTTAAATAATCTAATTCTTATAAGCATTAAAATTAGTTTTTAAAATCTTTTCTTTGAGGGTGTGGTTTTTAACAAAATCAAATCATATTGGATTACTATATGTATATTTATAAACATTAGCCCTTAAGCATAATTAAGTATAGGTGCAGTAAACAACTTTGCATATCGATTACTTAATTAACAGTTCTTTTTTAAACTTAAAAATGAAATGCACAAGTTGTAATGTTAAATAATAAATATTATTAATTTCGATAGAATTAAATCAAATAGGTTATCAATTTATTGCGAAAGCTATAAACCTTTTACGCTTATATCATTAATAGTCTCACATAATAAAGATGCATCTATTTTAAAATTCTACGTCAGTTATTTTTGTTGTAGATTACTCATTCAAAGACTGTTTAACTGTGTATATTTTCGGCGCCAAAAATGTTACAAGGTTTTCGTTACTTGTAAGTTTAATGGACAAACTTTCAATTTTTACAACAAAAAGTTTAAGATTATAAAGAAACTTTATAGGGCGTAGGTAATCGGTTTGCCGTATTAGATTAACGTATTTAAAATAATATGGTTCTTGGTTAACTAATTTTTAAATTACGTTAGAAAGAAACAAATATACGTAAGTATGTTTAATACTGCTTGATTAGGCAAACATATACAGGGTCCGCCTTTGGGACCTGATCCTATGAGTATCTGCTAAACCAAACTTACTATAATTTTGAAAATTTGGTGACAGGGTAATGATTCATGAATCATTTTTGCCAAATAGAAATTTTCTAAGTCATTTTTTTCAAATTCGATATACAACATAAGTGTAAAAATTTAATACTTTATGAGTAAATCGAAAAAAACTATTTTTTACTGCAGAGGTAGTAAATACATACTTATCAGTGCATTCTTACACGATAAAGTCGCTTATTTAGTATTTCTTGCTCGTGATCAAATGTAAATTAATTTACACCCGTCTCATAACGGCTTCATTTGTAGCCCTTTGAATTTCTTGTGAAAAAAGAGAATTGAAGGCATTGTGCACTCTTGCAATGCAATCTTCTTTAGTCGTTAGTGGTGTAGCATAAACAATATTTTTAATTCGACCCCAAAGATAAAAATCCATTGGCGTAAGATCAGGTGATCTAGGTGGCCATGGAAAGGGACCATTACTGGCAAACCAACGATCTTCAAAAATTTCATAAAGTTACATGGAAACAGCGTTGGTGCTGTGAGGGGGCGCACCGTCTTGCTGATACCATAAATTTTCCCTTTCTAGATTTAATCGGGATTGAATTCGAGTGTTTAATATCTCAAGATAATTTTCTCCTAGAAATTAAATTTGTAATCATAAATCGCAGCAATCAACTATTTTAAACCTCTCAAATTTTCGTTGTAAAAATACACGTAAAAGATTTCGTTATTCCGAATAGCACAAAATACGTTAAAATTCCAAATTTCCTGAAAATGGCATTCGCGAATTCGATTGCTATTTTCGTTATTCCAATAATGCGAGTTTCGGCGATTAAATATGCCATTTTTCGTAAATTTAGATTCGTCCGTCCATATGATATTAGTCAAAAAATTAGGAATTTCTTTTATTTTGAGCAAAATTGTTTCACAAAATTCGATACGTTTCAAGAAATCCGCTTCTTTCAAATGTTAAACTAATTGTAAACAGTATGGTATAAACTTATGTTTCTTAATAATTCTTCTGATAGTTGTTGGTGTTAAGCGAATGTCTGTTTTCGCGTCGTTTATGGAATTACAAGGATAGGTACGGACATATCCTAAAGTTATAACTTCATTCTGTTCGTTATCAATAGCAGTTTTTTTGCGAGGCGCAGAGTGTTTAAATGTGCCAAACTGTTCCAAATTTTGAACCACACGTCTTATTGTATCTGCTGATGGTCGGGGGCGCTCAGGATAGCGTTCTATAAATGTTCCTACTGTTCGTTTTACAACTCTATGACATTCTCCGTGAATTAAAATTAAATTCAAATAATCTGTATTAGAATATTCAAGTCGAGCCATTTCATCAAGAAAAACACAAACTGTCAACAATTTTATTAAATTATTGACTACAAAAGAAAAACAAAATAAATAACGATCTTTATCGTGTAATGATGCGCTGATAAGTATGTATTACCTCCACAGTAAAAAGTAGTTTTTTTCGATTTACTCATAAAGTATTAAATTTTTACACTTATGTTGTACATCAAATTTGAAAAAAATGACTTAAAAAATTTCTATTTGGCAAAAATGACTTTTGAATCACAAAATTATCAATTTTTATAATTTTTTGCAGTAACTTATTCAAATATTTTTCTTTATTTCAATTCTCAATTATTTGGTTTCCATGGTGACCACGAACAAGGAATACTAGATTTAAGTGTGTAGCTCATTTTTATCACAAATTTTAAAATTGGGACTTTTTTGATAATAAGTATGAAACTGTTACGTTTAGGCAAATAAAGTTTTAAACAAACATACCTTAATTTTTCACGTTAAATCGATCTGAGTAATGAAAAATAGGGGTTTCCATTTGATTTTTTTGAGTAACTTGCATTTTTTGATAGTCAAGTTTAGACATTCATAATTTTATTTTTATGAAAAATACAATTGTCATTTTTTGCAGACTGTTGCAATAAACCTTTGCCTACAACACCTCAAAGTTTTATTCAAATTGTTTGACAGGAACAGAACAATTAACGAGTTATTACTAAGACCGCATCTGTCAGTTTGTTTAGAAAAATGGTTTTTTTTAAACGACTGAAATTTCGTATCATTTCACAAACTTACCTTAAAATTCGACATACAATCCAAAAATGTATTAATATACGGAGTGTTCCATTTAAAATAAGCGACTAAGTACCGACTTCCGGTATAACCGGAAGTGGTACGAACGTGAAAATATTTTAGATGAATTAGCCCTAACATCATTACCCTGTCACCAAATTTTCAAAATTATAGTAAGTTTGGTTTAGCAGATACTCATAGGATCAGCTCCCAAAGGCGGACCCTGTATATAGAAAACTAGCGTGGAGCTTCGCTCCGCGCCATGGTCACAACACACCTCAATAACCGTTTACGATATTTATTTAAAGGTAAAATTTTTCTTATAAAAAAATATGAAACAGCGGATACCCTACTTAAAAATATAAATTTTAAAAATTTTAAAAATCATGAATGAATCGAATGTGCCTATTTTATTAGTCTAAAACCATCTTCGTATTATTGCCTTTCTAATGAAACCTTTTTTGAGCACATCTGTTGGATGGTCTCCAAAGTCTATAATGGACATAGGTAGAAACAATTTTTGTGTTTTATAGATATAGATTAAGAAATCATGTGATAGCATTCTAATAATATACACTGGACTATGTGAATACACATCACTATCATAAATAATAATTTTTGCTTAAGAAAACCAGTTAAATTGCGTATGGTCAGAAGTGACAATAAATAAAACAATATATAAAGACCACTATTCGCTTAAGCGCACACGCACGGGCGGACGTCATGGGCGATCTCGGTAACACTTTGTCAAATGCCGTAAAATCAGGTGATAAATCAATTTAGCTATAGTGAAAAAAATGATGCACAACCTTCTATACCTGCGTATGTATATGTAAGTTGGAAGTTAAAAATAATTGAGGTTTTAAAATAATTTTAATACGTTAAGAGCCATGGCGGTCCCTAGGGACCACTGTGTGTACCATCGCATAGGGCCACGGCGCGCGGCGGTCCCCACGGACCGTTATGTTGTTTGTTATTGATGGAAGTCCTACAAACCAGGGGACCGCTCTCAGAACAAATTCTACAATCAAGGTGGTTTGCTATGGTCTACAAGCAAGATTTTCCAGTACTGGGTTTTGAATTTTAAACAACGCATTTATGTAATCAAGAAAAAAAGACGATCGGGCGAAGTTAACACTAAACTGAACGTTTTAGCGGTCCTGCTGCTGTAACAATTATAAATAATAAAATAAAAGTTGTTTTTTATTTTTCATTCAATTATATGAAATAATACAACTATTATTATGTGAAGAATACATTTCTTACGATAATTGCAAAAATGGGCATTTCCTTCACAAGTAGTGCAATGTGTTGTCACTTTGGGAACTTTTCTAAAAAACCTTTTGCTTTTTTGTCCTAACACCCTTTGCAGTATTTGCGCACACTCAAGATGTCTATTCCTCATTTCTCGTTTCTTGGTCTATTGGTGGAAATAAAAAAATTTCAGCAATTTGTTACCTAAACTCTGTGATACTAAGATTATTACCATTAATTTTTCTGTAAAGAAAATGAGGATTTGCTATTGCTGCTCCAAGCAAAGTGCTGAACAATAATTGGACATTTGGTCGGATAATCAATTAAACTCTCACACGTTTTTGCTCAGCGACAGTTACTGTAGTGTTCTTTGTGGACAGCATGAGAACGTCTCTTTTGTCTCTCCACTTCATTACGGAAACTCCACTAGAATTTTCTCCCCTAACGATTTCAGTAACTTTCAATTTTCTTTTAGTAGCATTTGTTGTGTATCTTTTTCTGTTGGAACGAAGCATACCCACCATTGCTTGTCGCACTTTATAAGTTTATGTGCCAGTTCCAAACTAGCGTATTAGTTATCACTAACATCTGTCCTTCCTTTGTGTAACAATTTTTGCCGATAGGTCCATAACTATTTTCGTTGGAACTGTACAACTATTTCTGTCCCTGTATATACTTTCATATTCCATGTGTAACCGCTACTGCAACAAATCTGAAATAGTTTAACCTCATATTTGTGTGCTTTTTGAGGGAGGTATTGTTTTATTGTAAGTCTTCTTCTAAATTGTACTAAGCACTATGTCTTGAATTTTTTCAACAAATTTTGAACCAATGGCTACTTTACAACCTCGAGCACCTTCTAGATACTGCTTATTATCGCTAAAGTGCCACAGTTTTAGTACTTTCGACTCATTGCACTTGATAGAACATTGACTAACTGTGTTCTTG
Source organism: Vesta saturnalis (assembly GCA_036346205.1). Classification (NCBI taxonomy): domain Eukaryota; kingdom Metazoa; phylum Arthropoda; class Insecta; order Coleoptera; family Lampyridae; genus Vesta; species Vesta saturnalis. The sequence continues at coordinate 2,511,139 of JARFJB010002054.1, forward strand.
TGGACCAATAGTGACGAATAGATAGCAGCCTCACAACACCGTTATACCCCAAAATTCTTATAAATTTCTTCATTCCTAATGTACTGTCGGTTCCAATGCATGCAAACGTGATGAAACGGAAATATTATTTCCAAAAGAAAGCAGCTAAGTTGCATACAGGCTTGTTTGATCTACCATAAGATTCAGTAACTCATTACCCAAAAGTACAGAGTAAAATTCGCTAAGCGAACATTCTGCAAGTGCACCCGCAAATTCTTGCTTAACCGCAAATGGTAAAAGTCGAAATTTTAATTCATATGGTTACCTTGTGGGTCCTTCCGATCTATGTTATAAACAGGGCCAGTAGGTTCAGCAGGCTGAGTAGGTTCAGAATATTCTATTGCATTGGTAGGGACTCCATCTGAGATAGATATGTTACTGTCTGAAGCGAAATTTAAATTCATATGGTTACCTTGTGGGTCCCTACAATCGACGCCATAAACAGCGTCAGTAGGTTCAGCAGGCTGAACTCCATCTGAGATAGGTATGTCACTATCTAACACATTTGCATCTTCGTGATATGTGGGATTCATCAACAAATTGGACCAATAAGGCTCCGAATCTTATTCTAGAAAAATAAAAAAATACAAACAGGCAAATAAATAATATTTTAGTGACCGTAAAATTAATAAATACAATTACGTTTTATGACCGAAACATGAAGACAGAAAACTACTGAAACTTTTTATTAATAAATTCAGAAACAACCCTGTATCTAATAAATTTAACCTACAATCCATAAAAAAATGATTATATTTACAAGTAGTAAATAATAATAAAACAAGCAAAAATAACTTACCGTTAGTAGTATTAATTAGTGCCGTAATAAAGATCCTCTTGCTTCGAGAAGACATCCTGACAATGTAAGCAAAACCTCGATAACTTCACCGAATAGCGATACGTACTTATGCACTGTTTGACTGCAACTAACTACAACAATTTGCCGCTCTTTCGTTTCCGCTGTGGCGTGTCTCACCTGCCTGTGGACCGCTGTGTCCTGGTTAGTTAAAACATATTGCTGGGCCGCGGCAGTCCCTAGGGACCGCTAGTAAATTTTTGTTTTTAACAAACTGAAATCAAAATAAGTTCTCTTGAGACCTAGATGACTTGTATTTGAGTAACGTAACGAATCTTGGCCCAGAGAGAAGATTTCCACAAAGCTGTCTTGGCGCTTAACGTGCTAATACTCACTTTTAGTTATGTGGGCAGGTCTCGTTAGTTGCTGTCGATGAATTTAGCTGCCATACCATTAGTCAATGTGCCCTAAAATAAAAAATATAGAATCTGTGTAAATAAGGTTATTGGAATTTACCTATGAATGGTGCCGCAATGCAGGTTAGGAGCCTTAATAAGAAACCATGTTAATATATTTTCCAACAAAACTTGAAATCAACCTAACATTTACGGGAAGAGCGGGACTAGTTTCCACCCCCAAAGTAGATGGTGTGGCTATTGCCCGCACCAGTGCTTCCTTCCTGGACTCTATCGGGTCATTTACTATAAATCATTATAAATAAGAAACGTACTAAATTAATAAATAACTTACCAAACGTTATTAACCAGGACCATCTTGAGTGCAAACCTTGTACTTAGACGTTTAAGCCAAAAAATATCTAGAGTTAACGGCGTTACAGTGACAATCATTCACAGGTTGTAATAATAGATACTTACGACATCTCCTTCGTGGAAAATTTCGACCTCTAGCGAAATTAATCACTTACAAGTGAAAGCTACTTTTAACCATGATGCAATGAAAAAGTATTACGTAATGTTCAGCTGATTGAAATAGGCCGGAGCCTCATACGGCTAATAAGGGTGCCCTGACGTCGCCCCATATGATGGGCTTGAGGGGCCGCAGAGGAACCGCAGCTGCTGGAAATTGATCCTGGAAATAGTTCCTAGGGTGGTGCCACACAGGCTGACCCGGGATTAAGCCTCACATATTGGAAATGGAACTCTAGCGGAGCATCAGAGGAGCTCCAGCTGTAAGAAATGAGGTTCGGGTCGGACCTCCAGCTGTTAAAAAGGCAGCCCTATAATCACTGAATGGCGTTTTAATGCATACTAGATGGCGCTTGTGGAGTGGGGCAGTGGGAGTTAAGATGTCTAGAAGTATGGACCAAGATGCTGGACGCGGATCAGTATGCTGAACTACGATGGTGGATTAAGCGCTGGACAAGACACCAAACGAGGATGTTGCATCATGACGCGAAGCCGATATGCTAGATGCTGGGCCAAGATGTTGGGCCAAAATTCTAAAACCAACCAGAAGCAGGCTTGGCGAGATTAGGAATGGAGGAAAATGTGGAGGAACTAATTAAAAGCAGACTGGGACGTGGCTAGAAGTGGCGGTAAGGGTGGAAGGACTAATCAGAAGCAATTTGGAGAGGATAGTGTTTGTGAGTTGCCTACCCACAGGGGAGGGGTGATCAAAACGGCAGCAAATAGGAGTGAAAACAGAAAATTCCGGAAAAGAACTTGGTTGCAAAGAGGCGTGAAAGGGGGCTGGATTTGGGAGGAGGCATAATTCACTAGTGTTTCACTGATGGGAAGTAGTGAGGGACAAATGCGTATCTCTAATGACGGTCCTGTCCGGAGATTAGTTATAAACCAGTTAAAAGTATAACAATTTTTTTATAAGTAATTGGATCTGTAATATTTTCTTCTAAATATTTCCAATCATTGCAATTTGATACCGATTAAAAATAATTTTTGACGAAGATCTAGTTCACCGCAAACTTCCTTTTTGAAAAAAAACTAAAACAAAATAAGTTGAGATTGTTGAGCTTTTTAAAAACCCATATAGGGATTCTGCAGCTAACACTTTTCTTTCTTAAATGTTTAGTATTCTTTTTGAAATTAACACCCAAATCAAATGAAACAGGGCAGAAGCTTTTTGATCATTTTTAATTTCTTATACGCGAAGTACAAAAGTAAAGTATTGTTTTAAGGGAATATTATTTTTTCAAGTCAACAGACTTTTAGTACGATATTTTCAGAATAAGGCGCTCACAAAATAAACTTCTTAAAAGAACAATTCCTTAGACTTCTCGCGCACTAGCAAGTTTTACTAAGCAACTGTTTAATCACTGGAATTGAACACACATAACTAATTGTAAACTCGTGCTCGGGCTATTTTTAAATCAAAGCAACTAAAAAAAATTACAGCACGTTATTTTGACGGTGAGGAAACTGTTTCCGGCAAATAATCAAACACGCTTGTTCAAACCTGTCGCCGCGCACTGCCATTTGTTGCCATTTAGAGCGATCAGAACTACGTAGTCCTATATTAATATAAAAAGAAACATGTCCTTAAATATTGGATTGTTCATTTGTGAGGTGGAAAAACGACCAGCATTTTATAATACCAAACTAAAATAATATTCTGATATTTTAAAAAGGAAAGTATGGATTAAGATTTATTGAAAATTGGGGTGAGCTTGGGACTGCTGACAATGAAGAAAAAGGTAAGTCATTTTTATAGAGTATTATTGATTTTTACATAAATTTTAAGTGTTTTGTAACTGTGGTTTCCTATTAGTGGAGTTGATCGGCCTATTTCCACAGTTTATGCTTTTAGAGCGGGACGTTTTGGAAGCGGACTCTGCTTACGTCATCAGGCTTAGTCCCGAGAAGGACTGTTTTCGCACTTGAGTCGAATTCATATGTTATATATAATTTTTTCCCAAGCACTTGACTACTCTCAGATTCGAACTTGGTACCTTTCACTTACTAGTCTGACACCTTTACCGCTGAGCCACTGAGTAATCCAATATATATTTTTTAGAACTTATATTAAACTTTTTCGTGGTTGCGCAGAAGTTTATTGCGCATGTTGCGCCGTAACTTCTTGCGCAGGTATATTGCGCTTAAGCTCTTCGCGCATTATTGGAATCCTTATGGGTTTCATTTCTACACTAGCTTGGCTTACTGGGTTTACTGCTAGTGCGATGTATGTGGCTTCTTTGAGTTTCCGACGAGTTATGTTCTCGTCCTTTGCCACTATCTGTAAGCGGTGGTCTTCGTTCCAGACATGTTCGGCGATTCTTGATCTTTCTGTTTCGCCATTGCGGACGTTGTTCTTGTGTTCCTGCTTTCTCACTTTGAGTAGTCTACTGCTCTCTCCTATGTATGCTCTGCCGCATTCGCATGGTAGGTTGTATACACAATTCTTGAAATTCTGATCTTCATTGTATGGTTTGGTTTTGGTTAGTATTCCCCTAAGCGTGGTCGATTTGAAGGCAGTTCGTATCTTGTATTTGCTGCCTATCCTTCGTATTTTGTCTGATATATAACGATTCGGTATCGCGGTAGTTCCTTAGTGTCATAAAGGGAAGGCGTAGAGATCTACTATCGGCGCCAATTCTTAATCGAAGAAGAAGAGTTAATTAAAGAGAGGCTCTGCGCAACACATAATGCTTGAAATATTGTAGAAAATAATAATGCACTTAACAATGAATGTAACGTTATACTATTACAATTGCTCAAACGTATAGCCTCTGCACTCGTATTCGGAGGTTGGAGTTGAAGAAGACGAATTATAGGAGGACACATACGCATGGTGATAGGAGCTCATCAATGGAGGCCTGAGTTCTCATGCGTGTCTTTTTTCTTTAATTTGTTTAATGGGGGTTGGGAAATGGTTTCTGAGGCTTTTAAAATCGCCCTGTCTATTTCATCTACTTCTAATAATTTTTCTTTCGTTTTCGAGCACAAGTGGAACTTGGCCCCGGTGGTGGATTTATAGCTTGTGATAATATGGTTGTTTCGCCCTCTTCACTTTGTTGACTTTCCGTATTGTCGCAAATACTGGATTCAGTATTATCTGTCTCTAAAGTGTTCAGCAAAAATTGAAGCTGATCAAAGTATATACCTTTTGCCTCGTTTATCGCCACTTTTCTTTTTAAGGGAAGTTGCAAATGCGTCTCGAATATGTTTCCATTTGTCATTGATGGCTTTTCCTGCAAATAATGTATTTCTTGGAAGATAACAATGTAAAAACAATACTTTATTATTTACAGATACGTAACTAGTGGGAATACATTTACAGATCTACATTATACCTCAACTATAAGTGAAAGTGTTCGAACGGTCTGTCGACAGTTACGGAATCATTTAAGAGAAGAATATCTGTCCACTCCTTCCCAAGAAAATTGGTTGAATATTGCAGAAAATTTTCAAAGAATGTCATATTGTCCACATTGCATTGAGCTGTAGATGGTAAACATATAAGGGTTCAAAAATTCCGGCACAGTGGCTCTATGAACTTGAATTATAAACACTATTTTTCTATAATTCTGATGGCAGTGGCAGATTCTGATTGTAAGGTTATTTATGTAGCCAAAGGAGCCTACGGGAAGGATTATGATTCTTCAGTTTTTTAAAAGCAATATTGTGACCATTTATCGCGCGCTGTACAGAGCGGGGCCAATAGTGCGTGGGTGGAAGATTGTGGGTTTATTAAGGAATACTTCTAAAGTTTGTTGATGTGATGTGGTGGGGTATCCTTAAGGCTACAAACCTAAAATATTTTCACTTGAATCGCAAAGTTTATACAAGGCGATTTATATCACAGTTGCATTTTTTTTAATGGAGCCTCTTATATATCATTGCATATTTGGATTCCTTGGTCAATTCTAGTTGGACTTTATGTATCACACATAGTACCTAAAACGAATCGTTTAGCCGCAATTCGTTATTTTTATAAAAAGTAGATGCCAGAAGAAAATTAAATATCGCTGTGATCATAAAACTTAGAAAGCCATGACTCTGCGATGTTACTAGACATGAAATGTACTATCGTAGACCGAACGGGCAAATTCGAATTCTTCTTGTGTTTAGAGAAATTACTTTGTCAATTTAGAAAATTTCAATCAATGGTAACTTGATTTTTTCAAATGGGACGGTCATTTTTTCATTTTCGTATCAAATGCGAAATTCTTTTACCTTTCTAACGATATAAATTACTCGGTATCTATCTTTTGTAGATTCCTTTTAATTTCACAATTTCTGATTAATTTGCTGTATTTTTAAATTTTTGTATTATTATTATTTTTGTATTATCTAGTAACCCGTGGAAAATAAACAAAAAACGATTCACATTATAAAACATTAATAGAACAACACAAAAAACAAAATTACGAGCTAAAATAGAAATAAAAATGATTATACCTTGATTTTTTCAAATGGAACGGCCATTTTTTCATGTTTTCATCAAATGTGCAATTTTTTTACTTTTCTAAGGATATAAATTTGTCGGTATCTATCTTCTGTAAATTTCTTTTAATTTCACAATTTCTGTTTAATTTGCTGTATTTTTCAATTTTTAGTTTGTATTATCTAATAACCCGTGGAAAGTAAACAAAAAACGATTCACATTATAAAACATTAGTAGAAAAAAACATAAACACAAAAAAAACAAAATTACGAGTTAAAATTTGCTGTATTTTGCAATTTTCAGTTTCTATGAGTAACTAGCAGGCTGTGAAAGATAAACCAATTCTGCCACTTTAACTTTATTTTGACATTAGGTACTAGTTCATTAGAGCTTTTTTTGAGTAGTTATTATTCTTCGAGAACGCTCTGGAAATCCGTTACTAGCGAGTCGAGTGTACAAAGCAAGATATCCTGACCGGGAGCGTCGCCCAGGAAAGAATCATTCAAAAATCTGTTTATTAAATATTTATTGCAACAAGAAGAGTTCATTATCTTGAAAACCAAAAAAGGAATAAACCTCCGTCGAACTAAAATAATCAACTCAATATTTTAAGTGAAGTAATAGAAAATCCCCATACAAACAACAAATTTCATTCCTATCACATCCAACTACATCAAGAGCTCAAGGAGACCGATTTTCAAAACAGGATTAATTTTTGGCTTGGGTAGAACAATGTACAATGTTTGGATAAAATCATGTTTACTGACGAGTGTACCTTCTACCGCAATGGATTTGTTAACCAACACAATTTTCATTGTTAGTCAGATGAAAACCCTCACTATTTGTGAGTTTATTGTCAAGAGAAGTGGTCGTTTAATGTTTGGGCGGGTATATTTGGTACTTCAGTTGTTGGTCCCTTTTTCTTCGACAGTATTCTAAATTCGAATTTGTACTTGAATTTGCTCGATAATATATTATTTAAACTCCTTAAACATGTACCGTTCGCTCAAATTAGGGACATGTATTATCGGCAAGATGGCTCACCTCCTCACCGTGCCCGTGTAGCAAGTGAATGGATTAATAATGCGTTTGTTGAAAAGTAGATAGGAAGGGATGGACTAACACAATGGCTAGCGAGATCTCCAGATATTTCTCCGCTTGATTTATTTTTGTGGGGGTACGTCAAGGAAAAAGTGTATACGGAAGATATGAAAAATAGAATGCGAACGTTTTTGCAACTGTCAACCCAGTAATGTTAAATAGGGTTAAAAATTATTTTCGTCGTAGAATTCAGATTTGTTTAGAACAAAGTGGTAGACATTTTGAACATTTATTAAAATTATTTTTGTTTTTATTTTACTTTTATTTTTTTACCATAAAATAATGGTTTTCTGCTAACCATTTTGCAACGACGTAATGAAACTTAATAAAATTTGGTACAGTTTCTTTCTCGGTTACACTGTTCCTTTTAACAAAATATGGGCGACTTTAGTTCATGGCCTCCTAGATTTTTACGACTATGACGTCATAGTATCATTTAGAACTTTTCCTATTGGTACAATCATAACAATTGAAAGCTGCCATTTAATAGAACATGAATTTTTTAAGAGACAAGCTCCCTTGCAAATTTTCGCTAAATTTAGTAATTTTTGAGAAAAATACGGTTTTGTGAAACCCTGCAAATCGTTAAATCGGAAAGGCTATTAGAGCAATGTTGCGTTATTTCGGCAGAATTTCCATTTTTAATTAAACAATTGTTAAATATTGGTAGATTTGTCGCTGAGAATAATCATTTTAAAATTTTGTTGTTGAATAATACTTTCATCACTGTAGCAATGTGGAAGAACGTATTTCATGTTAAACAAAAAATCTAGTGTGTATTTAAATAAATGATCGCCTTTGCAAAGAATGTATACGATCACGCATTTTTTTAAAAGTAAAATCGAAGGTGGCTTTCCTCATGTTATATCTAATGTTTTACCTAATCTGTCAGTTTAATTGTTTTGTTACTACAAGAACACATATGGAACGTTTCACGTTTAAATTTCCTTTTTCTTGTTTTTTGTTTCGAATATTCCAGTTACTATTCGTAAAAATGGAATATTCTTTAACGAACTCACCGATATGCATTTAATATTAGGAGAGTGTAGAAAGAATTGTCGAGCAGCACCACGAATGTACGGAGAAAGACGTATTCCCCATCATTCCACCTTTGCTGTAGTAGATAGACGGCTAAGGGAATTTGGGACATTGAAGAAATCCACTGCAGATGTAGGTCACCCTAATTCTGCCGAAATAACGAAACATTGCTCTGATAGCCATTCCGATTTATCAATTTGCAGGGTTTCACAAAACAGTTTTTTCCTCAAAAATGACCAACTTTAGCGAAAATTTGCAAGGGAGCTTTTCTCTTGAAAAATTAATGTGCTATTAAATGGCAGCTTTCAATTGTTATGATTGTATCGATAGGAAAAGTTCTGAATGATACTATGACGTCATAGTCGTAAAAATCTAGGAGGCCAAGACCTAAAGTCAGCCATATTTTGCTAAAAGAAGCAGCTTAACCGAGTAAAAAACTGTACCAAATTTTATTACGTCGTTGCAAAATGGTTAGCAAAAAACCATTGTTTTATGGTAACTTTGATCGCTTATATCTCGAAAAGTAAAAACTTTTTACTAAACTTTTTTTCGCTAAATCGTCTTTATTTTATCCCCTGAATCTACAGTTAAGCGTTGTCGGTGTAATACACAGGCACCCGGTATATATTGGATTAATCATGTAAATACAATACATATTATGTACAATACATAATCATCCAGCATCGTGTCGCCTTACCACTCCTAACCTCCAGACCTCCCGATCATACGCTAGATTCTATTCCAGTTCCCTTTCTCTCATGGCTGCTCTAATACCCTCATTCCACGATTTCCTCGGTCTTCCTCTTTTATTCCTCCCGGGTGGATTCTACCTAAATAACCGTTTAGGGCATCTTCTATCTTCCATTATAAACAAGTGGCCGAACCACTTTAAACTTCTTTTTCTCTATTCTGTGTGTTTTAGTTTCAGTCGCTTTGATCCTATTTCTTATTTATTCATTAGTTATTCTCTCATGTCTTGATACTCTACAACTTCTTCCTAAGTAATCCATTTCTACTGCTCTCGTTTTTCTCTTATCATCTTTTTTCATTGCCCATATCTCACTTCCACAGCACATTACAATCTCCACCATAATTTATCCAATTCTTTTCTTGTTCTTCTTGCTTATGTTATTATTCCACCATATTCAATTCAAAGCTCCCACAACTCTTCGTCCTTTTTGCAATCTTTAATTAATTTCACTTTCTCCTATGCCGTTATTATCTATCGCGACACCATGATATTTAAGTTCAGTAACCTGTTTTACATGGCTTTCATCATTCAACAGTACCTCAAACTTCGCATCTGAATTAACGACCAGATATTCGGTCTTACTTAAGCTTACTTGCAAACCCCGTTGTGCATATTCCTTGTAAAGGCGCTTCAACATAAATTTCAGATCGTATGCGTCTTGAGCACACACTATCTCATCGTCTGCGAAATGCAATGTAAACAAGTGATCTTCATTAATAGTTATGCCTTCCTTCACAGCTACGTTTCCAAGTTTTGAGTGCCGTCTCCAAATATATGTTAAAAAGTAAAGGTGACACACTACACCCTTCTCTTAAACCCTTAATGGTATAAATGGTTTCTGATAATCAATCATAAGCTATAATATTTTGGTAAAATTCTGTTATAACTTTTATTAAATGTGGGTGAGTTCCAATTGTTGTAGGGTAGCCCACAGTTTACTTCTGGGTACGTTATGATAAGCTCAGCAATGTGTGTTTCATCTCCCTTAGCTATTATGTTTTCTAGGAGTTGTTGAATAGTAAATGGGTTGTCTGTGCATGATCTTCCTGGAGTAACACCACTGTGAGCCTCTGCAATCTTCTATCCAATATTTTGTCGAAATCTCTTTTTCACTATTTTTCCATATAATCTACTAAATGTACAGTTAATACTAAGTCCGCTATAATTGTCTGGATTTTTCCTATTGCCCTTTTATACTGTGTCATAATATGCGATGTTTTCCATTCCTTTAGAGATTATTCATCAATTTAGTTATGCGATCTGTTAACGCTGATCCGCCACACTTAATTAACTCCACTGCAGCGTCTCCAGATCCCGGTGACCTCCCAATCTTCATTTCTTTAATACATTGTGTTACCTCTTCCACTATCAACTGTTCAATTTGATCTGTACCTTTACTTTAATTTTAGCTGGTAATTTTGTTTTTTGTGTTTATGTGTTTTTCTATTTAATAAATAATGTTTTATAATGTGAAACGTTTTTTGTTTATTTCCCACGGGTTACTACATAATAGAAACTAAAAATTGAAAAATACAGCAAATTAATCACAAATTGTGAAATTGAAGGAAATCTTCTGAAGGTAGATACCGACAAATTTATAACGTTAGAAAGGAAAAAAAATCCGCATTTGATGCAAAAATAAAAAAATGGCCGTTCCATTTGAAAAAATCAAGTTACCATTGATTGAAATTTTCTAAATTGACAAAGTAATTTCTCTAAACATGTCTAGTAACATCGCAGAGTCAGGGCCTTCTAAGTTTTGTGATCACAGCGATATTTAATTTTTTTTCAGACATGTACTTTTTGTGAAAATGACGAATTGCGACTAAACGATTCGTTTTAGGTACCATGTGTGATACATAAAGTCGTACTAGAATTGACCAAGGAATCCTAATGTAATAATGTGCAGGGGGTTTTATTAAAAAAATCCAACTTTAATATAAGTCGCCCTGCATAAACTTTGCGATTCAGGTGAAAATATTTTAGCTTTGTAGCCTTAAGGATACCCTACTACATTCCAGCAATAAGCTTTAGAAATATTCCTTAATAAACCCACAATCTTCCACCCTGTATATGGTATGGCTATAGCGCCGTGTGAAAACGCACTTAATGTACCTAAATAAATGGTAAACACACTATTAAACCTCTTCTCTTAACATTTAGTAGGTATGTTTAAGACAATATATGTTTTAAACATTTCGAATATACAGCGTATTTAATATATAAACGGTGATTTTAATAAACTTTTACAACCAGTTGTCATAAATACTTCTAATAGTTTTGTTAATTAACTTAACTCAAACGAAAAGGTCTTTAAAAGGTTAAGTTTATTCGATGGCAATGAAATATTACGTTAACGAGCACTGTTTGGTACAAATAAATAGTCACTTAAATAATTCTGTTCTCAGTATGCAATAGGAGCAGATACATTTTTTTTAGTTCACTTAATTAGTAAAACGGAACACTTTTTATTTTTCCAGTTTTTTTTTCTATCGTAATAGGGTATGGTGTAACCGCAGTGTGGGAAGTAGTGTCAGAATCTATAAAATTCAAATACTATTTCACGTATATTGTTTGGTATCAAAAGCGTAATGAGCAAAAAACGACTGTTGCACTAATTCTAGTAACCTACACATTCCAAAAATATAAATTATTTTCATATTACGTAATGTTTAACCAAAAAGACCTACGTTGTTCAAATTGGAAGCTATAACAATACATTCTAATTATATCTAATCCAAAATGTTTTTATTACCTAATTTATTTATACATATCACTTAAATATAAATTTAGCTGCCTATTAAGAAATTGTTTATTTTAAGAATATGCGAAATGTTATTTAACAGTATGAACAAATAACCGGTTGACCTCTTTTTATGCAAATCAAATACATATTTTATTTGAATTAAAGCGTTACATAATTAATAATTTGACTAATGATACAAAGTGAAAAATGTAACAGAACGAAACTTTAAATCGCCATTTTAAAAACATGGTGTCCCCTTATCAATGATTACTATCTACAAGAAAATGAGACGAAATTGTTTTACAATTATTACGTATTGTGAGCAAGGCAAATCCTATTTTGCTAAATTATAAAATTACAGCTGTAGCGTTTATTACGAGCGAATACGAGTGCTTGTAGTAAATCTTGCACTGGCATTGTTAACTTAAGCAAACTTGAGCCAAGGACGTAAAATCGAAAAGAAGAATTTCTAGTTTTTGTTTTATTTGAGAATTAATAGAATTAACTTGAGAAGACAACGTGACTACGACTGTTTTATAAAACAGTCAAGTACAAAATTAACATTAAAAATTAATTAACTTAATGAGCATATCAACACAATCCCTTTTTAGGTAGTTACAATTACAGCTAGATCATAAAAGAAAGGGCATGTATTATATTAATTATAAAAATTCCAACAAAGAAGAAAAATTTCAACGTTTTATTATAAATCAGGTCGAAACACCTCTACGCTTTGAACCCACTTCTTTTCTCGACATCAGTTACCTTATTTGGACATCATACATTCAGAGAAAACCGCATGACACTCAATACACATAAAATACTTTGAATGTCCGTCCGTGTCCATTGCCCAAGTATGAAAATGACGACACCTCAATGCATAAAAGGTGTTAATACAAAAACGTTGACTAATTTTTATTAATTGTCTCTCTACGTTCGTTGTTTCACAAATATTGATCCGTACACTTTCGCTAGTTTATTGTTGATCTTGACCTGCTCTTTGAAAATACAATGCTAAATGTTTAGTACAGAAAGTTACTGCTGAAAAATTCAAAATACACAGATGTCAACAAATTCGATCCGAGGAAAATGTGTTCTTGAATTTATGACATCTATACGTATTTGACCTACAAGCTTGTATAATCAATTACTGCATGTTTGTTAGCACAGATACGTCAGTAGCGTACTTAAAACATGAAAATTAATACGATAAGCTGACAAAATTAATGATAAACTAAATGATTTTAGATAATCACAACCTGATTCATCTTGATTTAATCAGATTAAATCAATATTATTTTTACTAGAAAAAGAAAGGGTTCATGTGTGTAATGTGTATGTGTATATGTAATGACACTATTTCATAAACCATATACCGGGTGAGCAAATAGGAACGGCCGTCGGACATATCTTCAGATCGGACTATAGTGCAACTTTGGGAAACACCTGGAATTTATTTATAGAATTGTAGGTCCATCACTAGAGGGCGTAATAGAATACCAAAATTTTAAAAAGTCACATTTTACAAAATTTGCCTAATTAAAGGGCATTATAAATAACGATAATCAAGTTCTACGGAAAATTCTGCGTACTTTTTATTAAACAAGATTTAGTCTATCTTCTTAAATAAGAGGTGGGGAAGAGTGGGAACCTAGTTATGAAAGAACGCCTGTAAGTCCGGTTATGCTTAATCGATCTTCACAAACTTACTCTTGTTGAAAAGAGCTCTTTTCCACCAATGTAAGTGTTATATACTCAACGCAACTTAATAAGTAACGTGCAAATTAGAGGGCGGTATTTATTATTTTTTTAGAAATCTAGTTCTCTTTGGAAAATATTAAATATAAGCGTGCAATTTTAACAATGGATTATGAAAGTAGACCAAATTAGCAACAAAACGGCGCAAACCGCATGTCGATACCTTTTTTCTATCCCGAGATATCTTAAGAAACGTGTAAACGGTGTCAAACTTCATTAGGCTGGTTAACCTTAACGGAAATCAACATTTTTAGTCTTGTTAGAAAGGCCTTGCATTGGTCTATCTGCAGTGGTTAAAAATGTTGTCATACTAATGTTACTGTCCCCGCTAGAGGGCGTTATCTAAAAGGTAATCTTTGTTAACTTTTCGTTTGGCGTACCTACAATTAAAAATAATTTTATTGTAAACGTAAAAAAAAATGCCTCTTATTATTTTCAGTTGACCGCGTCACCAAAAGTAAACAAAAAAGGGTAGGTATAGGTAAATTTCGCTACATAAAAATTGAAGTATCAGTAAAACTCGCTATTCGATATTTTTTATCAAACAATACACACCGTGTCCAAGATAAGGATGCCCATTATGGGGATATCGGAAACGGTAAGAAATGGAAGGTCGCTTAAATGGAACAAAACTTACGCATTTGAGAGGATGTATTTATGGTCTTTGTAGAACTCAAATATCTCTTTTAGTTTTTGAGGTATTTAAAAAAAATTGAATTTTCTGATTTTCGTTTTTATTTTTTCTGACCTTATTTGAAGAGCTATCAAGAAAAGAAGAGCTCATTTTCATTGCCACTTTTCTAGCTCTACTTAATTCTGTTATTCAATTTTTGATACAGGCAAATCATTCAAAGCTATCTCTAATTCATTTTGGAGTGAAATTTGGTAACGTTCAGAATTTAAGGACTCGTGTTAAATGAAAGGACCTATAATTCGAGTACCGAATATAGCAGCCCACATATTAAATCCGAAACGGTGTTGGTGTTTGGCCGTTTTGTACAGACGTGGATTTACGCTTGCCCAATAACGAGCATTTCTACAATTAAAAATTCCATTATTATTAACCATACTTTCATCGGACCATATTATTTTATTCGGAAAATATTCAATATATATAACTTTTCTTTCTATATTCTCTTAATATAACGCAAGGGAAGTTGAAAAATTAATTAAATATGAATGAAAATGGTTAAACTATTTTTTAAGTTAACATGTATCTATATCTATTAATCTCTATCTGACATGAAGTTTTGAACGCCTTTCTGACATAGATTATTGTTTTTTTTTTTACATTGTTTAATATTTTCGTTATGGACGTATAAAAAAGAGGTTGCATAGTTATACTAAAAATATCTGGTGTGGAGCACCACACGATATTTCAACCTACAAAATAGAAATTATAAGAAATGAAATAATTTTAATAACATATTTTTAAAGGATAATTATGCACTTTTATCAGAAGTTCATTACGAAAATGGGCAACATTGTAAAAACAGAAACAATAATATATGTCAAACAGACGTTTAAAACTTTATGTCTGACAGAACTTAATAGATATCTACATGCTAACTTATAAAATTAAAAGAAATCAAATAATTTGAATTATAGTTTTTTTAGGGTAACTATCCAACCTCTGTTTTGTACGTTCATAACGAAAACAGGCAACACTGTAAAAACAGAAAAATAAGCCGTCAGATGTCAGATAGATATCGATATATACATGTTAACTTAAAAAATATTCCGCCCGCTTCTATAAGATATCAATAATGCAATATAACTATTTTCATTCACATTTAATTCATTTTCTGACTTACCTTGCGTTATATTAAAAAACTGTATAAAGAAAATATACGTAAAATTAACTTTTTTTTAAATACGTCTACACTTTTTCTTATAAAATTAATCGTTATTCAGATAATGGAAAAATTACTAACACTTAAATTCTACCTCAGGACTTGTTTTGCCGCTAAATTACGTGTCATATCACACAAATTTCATAGAACATAATTAGTCGACAAGTATAAGGTCTATGTCTAGGTATTTTTATATCTTTGAAATATTTGATGAAAACCAAAATCCGTCGCTAATAAACCCCCCTCTCCGCCGCTGGATTTCTCCCAAAATCTAATGACCTCCAATCCAAATGAAAACAAGCTTAAATCCAAATTTCAAGTACGTATGTAGATAGTTTCGTTCTGGAGGTATCACACAGACACACAGACACACAGACACACAGACGCACAGACACACAGACACACAGACACACAGACACACAGACACACAGACACACAGACACACAGACACAGACACACAGACACACCGACACACCGACACGCAGACACGCGGACACGCGGACACGCGGACACGCGGACACGCGGACACGCGGACACGCGGACACGCGGACACGCGGACACGCGGACACGCGGACACGCAGACACCCAGACACCCAGACACGCAGACACGCAGACACGCAGACACGCAGACACGCAGACACGCAGACACGCAGACACACAGACACACACACAGACACACAGACACACAGACACACAGACACACAGACACACAGACACACAGACACACAGAGACACAGACGCACAGACGCACAGACGCACAGACGCACATACCCACAGACGCACAGACCCACAGACGCACAGACGCACAGACGCACAGACGCACAGACGCACAGACGCTCAGACGCACAGACGCACAGGCGCACAGGCGCACAGACGCACAGACACACAGACGCACAGACGCACAGACGCACAGACGCACAGACACACAGACACACAGACACACAGACACACAGACACACAGACACACAGACACACAGACACACAGACACACAGACAGACGCACAGACGCACAGACGCGCAAACACGCAGACACGCAGACACGCAGACACGCAGACACGCATGCACACAGACACGCAGACACGCAGACACGCAGACACACAGACACACAGACACACAGACACACAGACACACAGACACACAGACACACAGACACACAGACACACAGACACACAGACACACAAAATTCAAAGTATAAAAAATTTAAAAGAAAATTCAACATATTGATAAAAATTTGGGGTTGTTGTCCAAAATTTTGAATTTTTTTGAAGATGATCCAAAACATTCAGATAATTCAAAGGTTCGAAAAAATCAAGAAACAAACATTAATATTACTCAAAATATAGTTATTCGGCCTCCAATTAAAACTACTCAAATAATATCAGAGCAAAATGGAACAGAAAATATAAATATTTTGCAAGAGTATCAATGATACTCGGACAATATAATAATATCTATGACGTACCATCTACAAGTAAAATTGTTGTTAGACATAATTTCTTAACCTCTCATTCGGTACTAGAAAGAAAAGGTAAACGCATCATTGAACGACTTCCTTCTGCAAAATACCAAGAAATGCTACGGACAAAACAAGAGTTGAAGGACGACAAAGAAAAACAAAAACAAGAAATAAAACTGAAAAGAGAAGAAAAAGTAACTAAATGCCAGTCTATCGATAAGAAGAATTCCAAGAAGGTTCAGTGTTTCATTTGTTCAAATGATGTTCAATCGAACAAATTAACTTGCGATGATTGCAATTTTCACTAACATGAGGGTTGTATACCTGTTAAACATAAACAGCGCATACCTAGCGATGATGATTTATTTATATGCCATGACTGCTACAATTTAAAGGATAGTGGCTCGGATGATAAATTTATTTATTTATTTATTTATTTATTTATTCATATACAAGCTTTTACAAATTCACGATTGTAGGACCACAGGTATTAAACCTAAATCGATCCACATAAAACAAATTACAAAAGCAAGACTAAACTTAGATATACAACAAGAAACAGGAAGATAATAAATTAGATTAAATTTACTCTAACTCTTCACCCTGTGCCATGGTCATTATTTTATGTATGTACTTTTTAAATTGAATTTTGGAGTTGAAAAATATGGCTATATGTGGTTCCTTATTTAATAGGTTAAACAGATTTAGTGCTTGAATAAAAGTTGAATTTTTGTAAGATTCTGTGCGTGTTCTTTTAATATTAAAGAGACTCGCCGAACGTACTTCTAAGGACCTAGGAACATGTAAAGCAACTTCACTTAGTAACTATGGACAATCAATCTCATTGTTCCACTGTTTAAAAATAAACATTAAGCTAGCGACTTTACGTCGCATATCATATTTGGCGAAGATACCGAGGATGAAGATACTGATAAACTCTTCAATCAATACCAAGAAGCACAGCAGTTTTAAAGTTAAGATTATATAAATTGTACCTAAGCACTCCATTCCTAATTGACATTTTTTTTTGTTGATTTTAAATTGTTTCTAGTTTTTGAGCGTGTTAAATCAGTTGTCCAATAACTGAATGTTGGTATCCTATAACTAAGTAAACTGTCCAATGACTATAATTTTTGTAAGTATTTTTAAGTCGTTACATACATATTGTAATAAAGTCTTTAGCCTGCGTTTTATATAAGTTACAACTCGATCTGCAGAAATTACAGATTTTTAAAGTTGAAATTTTCTTGTGTCCAATAACTGTTTGGTTTACCCTATCTCCGTACTCGCAAATTTGCCATTTTTGAACTAATAGTACAATATTTATTCAGTTGATTATTCAATTGTTCAACGCTATTACGTTTTACTATTTAGATCTTAGCAGTACATGTATTTATAACCATAATGTAACAATGGACTTTTAATATCGAAATTTTAATTATACTCTAATTTTTAAATTGCCAATCCTTACATGTAGCAAAAATGTAAATTCGACGAAAAAACACTTTTAAAAGAACAAAAACACAAAGTATGAATGAACGTAATTGTTACTAATGTATAACACTACCTACGCTACATGCTTGTTTATTCCCACACGTACAATTTAAACAGTAGAACATTTATGTTATAAGAAGGCTATTTTATCTATCTATTATGAAACACTTTTTTTATATTATTAATTACGACTACGATACTGCCTTGCATTTCGTTAATTCGTTCAAGAAGCTGTGATAAACCAATTAAAGATCAAATATCTAAGATAAGCATTTAGAGTCCTATTAGTGTTTAAGTAGGTTCTGTTTTATTTTAATTGTTAATTATAAATCAAAGACCTAATTCACATTAAAAAGGAAAACATACTACTAAGTGTAATAAACAGAACATTTTGCTAACGCTGTTATACAGAATACGTTTCCATTGTCCTCGGCCTCCTTCGCAAAAGGTACACATTCATGAAAATGAAAAAGATACCAGTTTTTTTTGTAATGCAAATGTAGTATAGCGACTAGACTTACTAAAAATAGCAACACTAGAAAGAAAAATAATCTGTTTTGGCAAGAGTCGATTAAGTGATTTACTATTTGACTTTTTATTCCGTTATTAAGTAAGGCGAAAAGGGCATAATAAACGAGCACTGAGAGGTATCTACATTTTGAATACCTCTAAAAGGCCTCACGGGAATCATTATTATTCCATTTCTTCTGGTGTAACTGGAATTAGCATAATTAGGACATCTTATGCTTCATACAAATATTGCATTTTTCTTTAAGTTTTTTTTGTGTAACTGTGAAACAATATTTTATTAACAGTGTGTTAATAGCTCCAGAAATATTTAGCCGTCAAGTTTTCAGAAATACTAATTTATTGATTTAACCTTCCTGTACAATGCATCCCATTTTGGTTGAGACAGCCAAGTATCTCGGTTGTTGTTGAACCTTGCGGTTTTCGCGGTCCTGTGCCACTTTTTTGTGAAACTCAAGATGTCCTTAACGGATTTTTCTTAACTTCTTTAGTTCATAAGTTATAGGGCGTTTTTGAAAATTCACACTTTTTGGACCCTCTCCATATCTACGAAGTTTCTTAGCGATAATGTCAAATTAAAAACTTATCCCATAGAGAATTTTATGTAGAATTCAGTGGCGCACTCAATTTTTTTTTCGGGGTATGGTTATGGAGATACGACTCAAACTTATGATTTTTTCAATGGAACACCTTGTATTTTATCACCTCATTAAATTCCTTATTTTTTCCTTCAAAATGATATATAATATATAAACATAAATTCTTCAAAAATGCTCCAAAATCACTAAAACATTGATTTTTAATAGTAGGCTATGGATTTTTCATACAAAAAAGTTCAAATTGAAGAAATACTACTTGTGATTTTTCCATGAAAGGAACAAGAACAATACTAACACTAATTCACTAACAAAACACAAAACGTAGGTAACTAATAGCAAGAAATAATTAGTAATAAAAAGTTCATAATGTAGAATAAGCAACTAATTAAATATTTACTCATACTATTTCATTTCGAAATTATTCCGTAACTTATCCATTGAATTGTTCAAATTGCTGTCCATTTTCCCTAACACACAATTGACACAATTTCTTAATACGTCTTAATGGATTTTAAATTATGAAAGGACGATTTTGTAAATTCTGGAAAACTCGCTCTGTTGTTGCACGAAGTTCTTATTGTGCCTCTTACCGTATATTTTATTTTTCAAAGAACCCCACAAAAAAAAGTCTAACACTGACAAATCAGGTGACCTTGCAGGCCACCTAATGGGTCCATTTGTTCCAATCCAATGGTCCTGGAAAGTTTCTTCTAAAAACGGCACAATCAACCTCGAACTGAGGGCAGGGGCACCGTCTTGTTGGAAGTAAATGGCATTAAGATAGGCGAGGGGAACATTCTCCAGGAATTCTGGTATTACTTCTTCTAAAATTGCCAAGTACCTATTCGCGTTGAGATCTCCTTCAAAAATGCGGTATTTTATTGGTGTCCCCAATAAGAAATAGGCTACATTAAAACCAAATCGACCCTGTTGTTGTTGCTCAAAAATTAGGTGTTGGTTTTCATCATACCAGTGCCTTGTATTTTGCCTGTTAAATAAACCGGCACTGCTTATATGGGCTTCGTCTGACCATATGACCAATTACAGAAATTCACACACCTCGCTGCATCACCACGGTATAAATGCTGGACAATATTCACTTTGTAGGGTTTCAATTTGTGTTTTTTTTAATCCTTTGTACCCGTGATCTGGGAACGCGAGTGTCACTTTCTAACTTCGTACAAGAAGTCTGAGGAGAGACACGGACGCTGGCTAAGACATTTATTTCATCCACTTCATTATTTTCCTTGTTATACGTCTTGGGTCGGGGTTTAGAATAGGCACCATAATTTAGTAGATTATTCTTTAGTCGAAATATCGTTGCTCAGCTAGGTTGGCGTCTTTTCATTATGTCATATAATGTCTTATTGTAAATTACTAGCTTACCTGTTTAAATATAATTCTAATGCTTCGTCAACATTTTCATGGCATTGATTGAAACATTGTATGATATCATACTTTTCGTTGTTCTGAAAAAATCTTTCAGCCATTATAAAATTTCACAACTTAACAAAATCGCCAAACACAAACACAATAAAACGCATCAAAACTTATCATCATGACAGCAGATGTGTTGATCTCTTCACAGTCACTTGATAAAACAATGCTTCAAAAGTCAACAACAGTGTTTGTAGCATCCATGACCTACAAAAAAAATCACAAATAATAATCCCTATAGTAAAACTCTGAAATCCATGACACTCTATTAAAATTCAATGTTTTAGTAATTTTGGAGCATTTTTGAAAACTTCATATATTATATATCATTTCGAAGGGAAAAAAATAAGTAATTAATGAGATAATAAAATACAGGGTGTTCCATTGAAAAAATCATAAGTTTGAGTCTTATCTCCATAACGATTCCCCGAAAAAAAAATTGAGTGCGCCCCTGGATTCTACGTAAAATTCTCTATGGGACAAGTTTTCAATTTGACATTATCGCTGAGAAACTTCTTAGATATGAAGGGGATCCAAAAAGTGTGGATTTTCAAAAACACCCTGTAATTTATAAACGAAAGAAGTTAGGCAAAATCCGTTCAGGCCCAGGACCGCGCAAACCGCAAGGGTCTATCTTCAACAACAACCGAGATATCTGGCTGTCTCAACCAAAATGAGATGCACTGTACACTCTGTTCCATCTCTGTGTTGTCTATTTAAGTAACGCGTATGATGATCAAGTTTCATATTGAGTTATAATAATTTTGTTGAGAAAATGCCAAAAGTCATCGCAAAGAGTACAAAGTTACACATTTTAAGGTGCTATAAGGGGAAAGATCTACAAAGAGTAATTCGGCAATTTAATTCGAAAGATCAATATTTTATTTTCGATCAATTGTGTCATCACGTTAAAACAGATTTCGATTTTGATACGGGTCGAATGATCTAATGCACAGTAAGATGGGACAGAATATACGGGGTGTTCAATAAATATAGCGACAAACTTTAGGGGTGGTAGCGGAGATACAAGGTGTTGAAGTTTGTTAAAAAAAAATAGTTTTTTTATTATCAAAAAAAAAAAAAACGCTTCAGCCGATTTTAATGAAAATTTCCCAGTTTCCTTCTAACAAGGCATCTATTAGATCGATTACAGTAGATACGGCAATTCCAGGGACATGCTCACAGGGCATCACCCAGTGGTTTTTTTGCAATTTTCTTTAGATAAATCAACTAAAAACGCAACTTTTGTTTCACTGAGGGTTTTGCGTATCTTGCGTAGTTTTCGAGAAAAAAATTTAAACCATAAAATTAAGTAATTATGTACTTATTAGTAGGTAAATTTATTCTTAAAATCTAGATACCATTTACAATTTTTAACAATTATCGATGGACATATCAATTTGCTTTTCTGACAGTAATTACTTAAGTTTGCGTTTTTTTATAAGTTTTATTAAGTTGATTGCATTTTAATGAAATTATAGTTTTACAACAATTGTTCAAAATGTTGACCATTTGCTTCGATATAAAGATTGCACCGTCGGATCATTGACTCGCGGACCCTATGAAAGATTCCAGAGATATCTTCTACTTGTGTACAAGCGGCCATTATTTATTTCCTCATTACGAATAGGTGTTTTGTAGTCTAAAGATTTCAGATAACCCCAAAGGAAGAAAGGAAAAGGAAAGGCCACGTATTTTATTCCTTTCTCAAGGGGGAGGGCGAGCTGCTTGAGCTTTCCAAGCCCATTCAGCCACAATCATGGGTTCCCATCATACATACATACATAACGTATATATGCATGGTGGGATTAAGGATGGGTGCGGTCAGGATAGAATCGGAAGGAACGGAGGTAGGGTTCTGAGGGGGGAAATACTACCCCAACATTCGCGTAAATAGCCGCACATGACACGCCATACCGTCGTACTGGATGAGTTCATATTGTGATTGTCCTCCAAACGTTGTAGAATTTTTGCTGCAAACTCTAACGTACGGGATATTCTTGGACGACCAGCACCACCGGGTTGCTTAAGGTTGCCAATTTCTTTAAGGCGACGATGTGCGGAAGAAAAGGTTGTATGGTGATGTTACTGGCGTTCAGGATGTGTCTGTTCATACAAGAGCGCAGCTTCTCTACCACGACAATTTGCTGCACCATAAGAAAGGTGCATATCAGCACGTTCTTCAAATGAGTAACCCATTTTAAATAAAGAAATTTGAATAACAATCAACAAATTTTATCACAATAAACTAATGAACAGGATTAAGTTTTAAACTCAAGTAATTACTGTCACAATAACAAATTAATTTGTTACAGTGACATGTCCATCGATCATCGATAATTGTTATTGATGGTAACTGGATTTTAAGAATAAATTTACGTTTAAATTTATATTAAATAAGTACATAATTACTTCTTCTATAGTTCAAATTTTTTTCTCGAAAACTACGCAAGATACGCAAAACCCTCAGTGAAAAAAGTTGCGTTTTTAGTTGCTTTATCTATAAAAAGTTTCAAAATTGCAACAAAAAACATTGGGTGTTGTCCGGTGAGCACGCCCCTGGAATTCCTGTATTTACTGTATTTGATCCAAAAGATACCTTGTTAGAAACAAACTGAGAAAATTTCATTAAAATCGGCTGTGCGTTTTTTGGATAATAAAAATAAATATTTTTCTAACAAACTTCAACACGCTGTATCTCGAAAACGAAGCGTTTTCGGACTATGTTTATAAGGCAAAAAATGTGTGTAAGTCTAAAAATCAATTAGGTATGAATGAAAATGGCTAACTGTATTATTGATATTTTATATAAGCGGGCGGCTTTGGAATTCTCTTTAAGTTAACATTAACATTATGTCTATTAATCACAATCTGAGATGAGGTTTTAAACGTTATTCTGACATAGATTATTGTTTTTGTTTTTACAATGTTGCCTGTTTTCGTTATGAACGTATAAAAAAGAAGTTACATAGTTATCCTAAAACAATTTCATTTCTTTTAATTTTTTAAGTTAGCATCTAGAGTCTATTAACCTCAGTCTGGCATGACGTTTTAATCGTCTGTTTGACATAGATTATTGATTTTGTTTTTACAATGTTGCCTATTTTCATAATGATGTTATTATAAAGGAGGTTTCATAATTATCCTAAAAAACTGTTATTATAATTATTTTACTTCTTTTAATTTCTATTTTGTAGATTTGAAGGTCGTGTGGTAGTCCACACCATATATTTTGGTTTAAAAATGATTATAAATGACGTTCACATAAGCAGTCACGCGAAATCTCCAAAATTTCGGAAAATATTAAGAAAAAAAATTGCTTGTCTTTTAATTCACCAATTTTGAACTGCCTAGTACAAATTCCATTTTTACCAATTTAATTAAAATATTTTCTAATGACTAACGAAAATGTACAGAATTTCATTATCATTAGCAAAAGTCAAGGCTACAAAAAAGTTAACGTTGGTGTGCAAGTACATAGACACAATCATTGGGCCGAATTTTTTTAATTTATCTTATCAAGATCAGCCATTTTCTTAAATTCGTTAAAATATTGTTAGTCATGCTACACTGGTTTACATTCAGAGCACGCCTCATTTTAAGATTAAATTTTGGAAAAAATAATTTTAGATCATGTAGGGTTGTATAAAAACGAGCTTATAATTTGAACATTACTTTATCTACCTTTCATACCTCCTACTCTAAACTCAATCGACGCGCTGTATTCGTCTATATACTCGTACCCCATAATTGCTTATACAGTTTGGAATAGTCAAATGGAATAAATCATTACATCAATTATTGTCCATTTTTATAAAAAATTCCAAAAGGTCAATTTTAGATTATGAAATGGCATTTTGCAATGAAAATTTTCATTCCTTCGAATGACCCCAAAATTTTAAATGGGAAGAAAAAAGGTCTTTTCATTGCCTGTTCAAAATCTTATTATTTTTAAATCTATTGCAAAAAATAATAAAATCATTTAATTGACGGAATCCACTACAACACATGAAAGACTGCTACTGCTAATATCGTTTAATTTTTGATAAGGAGAAAGTAAACAAAAACCATTTTAATGTTCTTTTTGGACGTTATCGATAAAAACAAAGAAATAAATAGTTGCCATGGCAATGTTAGTTTTGTTTAAAACGCCTTAGTAAATTATTGTGTGCTTAACTGCATAACAGTAGTTTTCAGTGTTATACCTCGTCTTTAAATGTCGTTAATACAATTCAGAAACATGGTTTATTTAGCAGAAATACACAAATTAACAGCTCTGCAAATGGTTGGTTATGGAGATAACACACGAACACAAATCGAAGTTGCTCGCCTATTTCACGTAAAAATTTCGGATTTGCGGCCTATATCCCAAGGGACAATTAGAGCTTAGACATGTAAGGTAGATAAGAAAAAGTACCTTCCAATGCAATAAAGAATTACATTAAATTGGACGCTCAAGGCGAGCATTTTGAACATCTCCTAGATTAAAATTCATGTTTTTGTTTTGTGTTTTACATTATCAAGAACTGAACGGTATTGTTTATTAAGTTTCTAATGTGTTGTAGCGAACTTCGTTAACCAGGCGATTTTTTTAATACTAAATTTTGCAACAGATTTTAAAAGAATTTATTTTTGAACAGACAACGAAGCGGCGTTTTAAATCATGTAATAAAGGTCCCTACCATTTGAAAGTTTGGCGTTATAACACTGTCACTCGAACTGGGCCCAATGTAGGGATGATATTTTTACGTTGCAGGATGTCGTTTCATAATCTAGAATTAGTGTATTTCGGGATTTTTGATAGAAATGCCCAGAGGTGGTCGAAACACGACCGTAATTTATTAAATTTTTAAGTTTGAACGTTATTGAGGTTCATATGTTATACATACATTTTATCTTTTTGCACTTCTCCATCTCACACTCCTCCGTGCGCGCAATGTAAAAATGGGTACAAGTTTTCTCTTCACGTATTAATATACCGGTTCCTGCATTTTAGCCCCCGTCTTCTACTACATCTAAATGATTTACATTAAAAAAAAATTCAAATGGAGCAATAAAATGCTTGCTAAATAGTACATTTTAAACACATTTTCACAAATACAGAGTGACCCATAAGTCCATGCCAACACAAAATTGTATATTTTTTAATTGAACACCCTATATATTATTCCAGATTTGAATTCTCCTCGTTTCGTACATTACCTCAACAAAATTTCAGCATCTTATACCGAGTGCTTTCAAAGATATGCCAATATATTTGTCTGAATGTGTTGATCACTCTGTATCTTTCAACAACAAACGAAATTAATTTTATTAAGCATTCCCTATACCCAAACCCACTCGTGTTTTGGTTAAATTGGTCTTTATCCGAAACTGCCCGTCATTAATTAAAACTATGCGTAAAAGTTATATCTTTTGAAGGGAACACCTGTATATTTTATTCCTATTGAATGCGGAATAAAGTACACAACATCTTTTGTATTTGTAATTATACTGATATGTTTCAAAGTTTCAGAGATATTCATCAAAAGCTATTATTAGACATAGATTTCTAAAATTAATAATACCATTTACAACAAATTTTAATATTTAAATGATATTTTTTATAATTGGACTAGTACCTTTTTTTTAATACGCTCTTCTACTGTTAAAAAACGTTAGACATGAAGCGTAAACTATGGTGAATAAACAAAACTACCGTTATTATACTATTTTGGGAAAAGTAAGATAACGTATCTAATAGCTGGCCATGGAAAACAATTGCGCGATAACTGTCAAATAAATAAAGATTAACGCTTCAATTTACGTATCAACTATAAGTTTTGTACATTGTTAGTTACGTTTTGCTAAATAAGCAGTTTTTGCTGATAAAAGTGGGGTACCAGAAGTATGAGCTCGTAGATTATGATTTTTATACTAGGGGTATGCCAAAGAAACGCTTTTCTGTCAAGTCGAGTTTATGCAGAGCATTATCCCGAACGAAGACAATCGAAACCTGGAAAATGTATTATAAAGATTTATATAAATGGGACATGTAGACAAAACCAGTTAAGAGTAGACCCGTTCGAAGTGAAGAAAATGAATTGTCTGTTTTGTTATCTGTTACCGAAAATCCTTCAGTTAGTCAAAAGGTAATTAGTTCTGCTGTAGGTGTTAGGGAACGAAGCGTTCAAAGGATTTTGAAGGATAACCGTTTTCATGCGTATCATATTCAGATTTGGAGTGACGTGTCGTATTTTGCAATTGGGCTTAACCTAAAATTGATGTAATTTACAACTTTTTTGATAAGGTTTTGTTCTCGGATTCCACAAAAATGGATTTGTGAATCGCCATAAGTTTCAAAACTATTCAGATCAGAATGCGAGGATATTCAGGGAGGTTGACTATCAACATAAATCGTCAATAAATGTTAGGGGTGTAATTATTGGTAAACATGTTATTGGACCTTATTTTATTAACGTACATTTGAATGGAGCTATGTATCTTGATTTTTTGCAAAATCTATGTGCAAAGTCAATAACTGTGTGGAATGAAATGTGGCTGCAACATTATTCCGTTCACATAAGGGACCATCTTATTGCATTCTTTCCAAATCATTGGATTGGTAGAGGAGGGCCACCCCGATCCTTGATTTAACTAAACTGAATTTCTTTTTGTGGCGATATGTTAAGAAAATCGTTTACCAAGAACCGCCAACTACACAAGAAAATATGCAACAAGGCATAAAAAACGCGTTTGGCAGTATTACGTCCGACATGTTAAGAAGAGTAGCAAGGTCTTTTCAAAACCGCATTCAGTTGTGCCTCCAAGGAAACGGAACACATCGAACATAGATTTTAATTAAAAAATCTTGAAATGCTGAATTGTTATAAAAACGTTATTTATACATACGTTAACGATGTCACAATAATTTTGAAATAAAACTATTCATAAGTTTACTATGTCTAAAGCTTTATATGAATATCTCTGAAACTTTGAAACATACCAGTATAATTATTAATTACAAATATAAAAGATGTTGCGTACTTTATTTCCGCATCCAATAGGAATAAAATATACAGGTGTTTATGCCTAGTTTTAATTAATAACGGGTAGTTTCGAATAAAGACGAATTTAACCAAAAAACGAGTGGGTTTGGGTATAGGGAATGCTTAATAAAATTGATTGATTGATTGATTTGAAAATTTCGAAAAAAATCTACGATTATCGTTTTGGACCATACTGTATATGACTTCCGATATTTCGTGTAGCCATCTGTATAAAAATAAAATAGACTATATACATAAAATATCGTACTACAAATAATAATTAATTTTGTTTGTTCTTGAAAGGTACAGTCATCAACACATGTCCATTCAGACAAAGAAATTGTCATATCTTTGAAAACACTCATTATAAGATGCTGAAATGTTGTTGAGGTAATGTACGAAACGAGGGGAATTCGAATCTGGAATAATATATAGGGTGTTCCATTAAAAAATATACAAGTTT
Source organism: Vesta saturnalis (assembly GCA_036346205.1). Classification (NCBI taxonomy): domain Eukaryota; kingdom Metazoa; phylum Arthropoda; class Insecta; order Coleoptera; family Lampyridae; genus Vesta; species Vesta saturnalis. The sequence goes on from JARFJB010002054.1 coordinate 2,539,587, forward strand.
GTGTTGTCATGGACTTATGGGCCACTCTGTATTTGTGAAAATATTTTTAAAATGTGCTGTCTAGCTAGCATTTTATTGTTCCATTTTAATACTTTTTGTAATCTAGATGTTGTAGAAGACGGGAGCTAAGATGCACGACCCTGTATAGATAATACATTTATTCCATTTTGCTGTTTCACACTGTATATCGCTTTACGATTAATTTTCTACCGGTTGTGAATTAAACATTATTAATTCGGTTTTGGGTATAGTTAATTCACCAGTTTTGTGATCCCTACAAAATGATATAATACAAACAAATATTGACCTATCAAGTTTATTTGTAGTAACCGCTAACCAAAAATAAAAAAATTTTGTTTTTAATGTATATAAAGCCGGTTTTAATTATGGCTGATATGAATAATATGAATAATTGCAAAAGCAAAAACAAAAATACAGGTAAATTCTTAAATGTAAAAGTTAATTCATCATCATTTCTATAATTGGACTATTTTTAAAACGTGACTAAAACAGGTAATCGTGTGACGAATCACAAACTAACTAACGATCCTGAGGCAAGAATCTTGTAAAAATTCAAATTTTATGACGTTTATACAGCATTCCTATTATTACTATTTCTATTCGCTTCTTTAACCAAGCAATCTAATCGTTAAAATAAAATATATAAATATTTAAAGTATTGAGTTGTAAATGATTTCTTAACTGTTACTTGTTTAAGGTAAAGATGCATGTTTTGTTTTGCTTATGAGGTAAGTTTAACCATGAAACTTTGTCAGTCAATAATTTGAGCGTAATAATAATTAAAATATTGATGATGTGTAGTGACCACAATCGTTGCCACAGTTACAGTAGTTGGCATAGTAGACTTTAATATAAAATTACAATTGTTAGAAGTAAATCTCATTTCTCGGTGACTTTCCATTTATTAGGTTTGTATTCTGCTATAAGTTTAACCCTCTGACCAGAATATCGGTATTTTTCACCGCTATAGTACACCAAACGAGCGCTAGGAGCGCTCCTAGTTAACCTGGGTGGCTGGGCTTCTACGGCACTTTCAGTGCCTACCTGACAAGTGTAGTGGAATGGTGTTGCGTCGCAGACCATTGTCAAGATCGCCGTAATACATCGCAAACTTGTAAGTATGTTGGTGAAATTCACCGCTATTCCATATTTGATAACATTTTTTATGCCCGTTATTTTTACCGATATTCCAACACTCCACCCGTATTTTTTACGGGTATTTCAACTCTGTAGCCGTAATTTTTACCGCCATTCCACTGAATATTTCGTTTTGGAGAAAACCAATTCACGTTGCATTTTCTGTTTTCTACTGAAAATATTTCAAAAAAGATTAGCTATGATTCAAATTCTCTTATGTAGCCTCACTATTCTTGTTCCAAATCTCACCATTTGTTTTTTATCAGACTTTGTTATTCAACTCTTCCGTTCTTTTGGATTACCTGGTAGGTACTTGGAAAAACAAAAGAGTAGGCTTTATTTTCTATTTCTTGTATTTTTCATGGTAGTATTTTTTTTTTACTACCACTCCGGTACCTATATGTTTTTGTTCTTTGTTTCAGGTATATATAAAATGGAGGGCAAAAGGCCGCAGAATATTCCCGAACGAATTATGAGCTTCGTAGCTAGAACAGAGACTGACGACTCCGACTCAGAAGTCGATTCAGACGATTCTTATATCCCAGAAGAAGGTGAAGGTTGGGAGATCTCCGATCATGACACAGTTTTCATAATTTCTGAAGGTGAGAATTCCTCTGTTAGAGGACTCGGATGAGGACGACAAGGAACATCTACCAGATGTTCCTGGTACGTCAGGAAGTGAATCACAGAGAACTGTTCTTGACGCCGCAGAAGATGCTGTAGTAACTGACGACGTCTTAGTTACCGAACAAAACACGATCGAAGAATCACCTAAATATTTTGGGAAAAGGAACTGCTTCACTTGGGAGTCGGTACCCCAGTGTGCCCGAACGAGTAGATTCGGTAGAAATATTATTCACGCAAGAATCTTAAAGCTTAAGGGACCTGCTCTGGATCTGGGATATGCACCAACGCCAAATGAAATTTTTCATTTATTTTTCATAAACAACATGATTGAAGTTATCGTTCTGCATACCAACCAAAAACTTGCTATGATGAGAGAAAACCTTGAAGACAAACAAGATTTATCATACAAAGATACTAATATTACAGAAATGCACGCACTTCTTGGTATTCTGGTTTTTTGTTGCATTTTCAAGCCGAACAGAGAATCCTTGGCTTCACTCTTCAGCACAGAAGTATGGGGAAGGCCAATATTTAGGGCAATCATGTCTCTGAAAAGATGTGAAGTCCTGCTGCGAGCACTTAGATTTGATGCGGGTTGCAGCCGCAGTGAAAGGTTGAAGGAGAATAAAGCTGCCGCAATTTTGAATTTGTTTGAGTCATTCATCAATAATTTCAAGCAAAATTACTCAATTGGTGCGTATGCTTGCGTGGACGAAACGCTTGTGCCATTCAGAGGTAGATGCAGTTTCCAAATGTACATGCCGAAAAAACCTGCTAAATATGGAATCAAACTGCTTTATATGACTGATGCTACAAATTATCAAAATCTGAACTCGTGTATTCGAAGCCCACACAAGCTATACTTAAATGGGAAAGAGACATGATCAGATACAAATTATCAGGAATCTGAACTCGTGATAATTCGAAGCCCACGTCAATTGAACTGTGCGGAAGTACTCTGGGAAAGACATATCAGACACTCAACTTGGAACTGTCAAAGCAAACAAAATAATATGGCTACACGTCAAATTGACACTGTTGTCCGAAGTACTCTGGGAAAGAAAATCGGGCTGACACTCATTGAACTGTTCATCAATGCAAACCATAAGGCATATGGCTACACCTTTCAACGAAATTTACCTGAGATTGATGCGTTGTATAACCAAAGACAAAGGCAGGAGCTTGATCATTGCACTTGACATGAAATGCACCACTACTGTGCTATATCGAAAGACCAGAAGATGGTCAACGACAATCTTCTGATATGATCGTTGCCGCTGGCTATAACAAAATCAAAGGCAGGAGTTGATCAACTTGACATGAAATGCAGCAACTACTGTGCTAATCGAAAGACCAGAAGATGGTCGCGTGCAATCTTCTATCATATCGTTGCCGCTGGCTATTCCAATGCTTTTGTTTTATGTCAACACTATAAGACGAACAAGATAAAACGTTTTGTGTTCATGCTTCAGCTTGGGATGTCATTGATCAACGCGCAATTACTACAGAAATTGGAGATCCTAAATTTACGTATTGAGCTAAAAGAATTGATCCAAAAAGTACTATCTCAAACCCCAGAGCAAGAAGCAAATCGAACTATATCTACCTCGACCAGTGCAGGGAAACCTACAGGAAAGAAAAAACAAAATACACAAACTTCAACCCAAAATTCAGCCAAGTTGCAAAAACAAATTTATTTATTTGTTGTGAACCTACCTTAGCGTATGTAGACACACAAATGACCATTTGATCTATCATTTTTAGAGTTTATTGACTTCAAAGAGTGTGTTATATACTTTGTCAATCTTACATGGTATTGGTTCCTATAATTACCCAAAAAAAAGTATTGTGTTTTGTACCAAATTATCATTTGTTCTTTTAGAAATGCTTTGAATGAAACGTTTTGTGGTCTTACTTTGTGTTTTGATGAGCTACTGATTGTCTAAAGCATCATACTGAGTTAGCAAGTTAGAATAAATCGGTGGGTGTAAAAAATACCGCTATTCCAACTCACTTGGGGTAGAAACTACCGATATTCCGATAGAGTGGGTAAAAATCACATTCCGGTCAGAAGGTTAATGTTGATTAAAGTTGATAACAGTTAAAACATAACGTGTAGCTTTCGTTGCATTTCGCCGTTGCATGGATGTTCTCGCGTAGATAATTCTGTTGGTTCGAGAGATAAGCGAGTTTGTTAAAATATTCTTCATGAGCATTGTGTTAATTATTATGTTTGTTACTTTTATAATTTCAAATAATTCGTATGGAAGGGATTATTTAATTAGAAAAACCATTTTATTTCATTAATAACCTAAAAATACATGGGTGCCAACTACCATGATCGCATTTTACTCGCGTCTCAGTAATTGGCGGTGGTTCCAATGACTAATAGAGCTGCATTTTGATGAGTTACAGTGATTGGCATAGCTATGTTTCTCCGTTGTTATGAATATCGCTATCCAGCTACTTTTTTTTTGAGTTTTCGACTCTTTTTTATACGGAAAAAATGGCTGAAAGAGTAGAAAAGATTAAAGAAGCCCTAAAGGTAATTGAAGAAAATGGAATGTCTAAAAAGAAGGCTTTCATGACGTTTGGCATGGCAAGGTCGACTTTGCAATTCCGTATGGGAAATAAATTCAAAAAACCTCGGTATGGACATGCGGCTTATCTATCAAAAGAAGCAGATGCTACTTTAGTAAAGTACGAAAGTTATTCATGAATTTACTTTATTCTCATTTTTGTTTCTGTTCAAAAATGTAGTCAGATTTTTACATGTCATCGCAAAGGATTTCCATGGCGTATTGAAGACCTACAAAACAGTTCAACATTTTGTGAAAGAATCTAATCTCCATTTGCCAACAGCTTGCCAGTAAAAGGCTTGTATCGTGCTTTCTGCAAGAGACATCCGGAGTTATGCCTAAGAACTTCAGAAGAACACAGGCAAGCGCTTGTGTAAGCGAATCTCACATAAAAAAATGGTCCATATTCGTATAAAAAGAACTTGATGCCCTTGGGCAATGGAATGTTATTTTTAACTGTAATAGGGTCTTGTTGCACATAATAAACGAAAGACTCAAACCCTATATACAACCTCAGATGCCAGCTGAAGAAGCGGGATTTACTAAAGGTAGAGGAACTACAGAACATATATTGAATTTAAGACAGATAATCGAAAAATCTGGCGAATTCAACATCCCCATGTTCGTATGCTTCAGTGATTATAGTAAGGCATTTGACAAAGTCAAATGGGGATACCTATGGACCATAATCACTGAAATTGGTGTTCCGAATCATTTAATATCCTTAATACACCAGCTATATATCTGCAGCAAAAGTAAAATTAAAGTAACTAACACACACTCTCACGATTTTCATCCTCAGTGTGGAGGCAGACAGGGATGTATACTATCGCCTCAACTGTTTAATATTTATGGGGAATATATTATGAGGAGAGCTCTGGCAAATTGGAAAGATGGAGTGTCTAGAGACGTCCAAAAAATCAACAATTTGAGATTTGCGGACGACACAGCTCTATTAGCGAGCAATGAACAGATCATCTTGAAACTTATACAAGAGTGGTGAAAGATACTGGGCTTGGACTAATGATAACGATAATGATAATTGATCGAATTAACGATAACAGACCACATGTAAAGATGACAGACAGATTTGAAGTGATAGACCGGTACATATAACTAGGATCGCTAATTACCAACACAGGCAACCTAGAAGTAGAAATTAAACGCAGATGCGACCTCACAAAAATAGCGATGACCAAACTCACCAAACTATGGAAAGCTCAACACCTGTCCAGAAATCTAAAAACAAGACCAATCTACTGCCTAATATTTCCAATACTGATCTACGGTTGTGAATCCTGGACGTTACGACAAAGCGAAAGAAGAAAGGTAGACGCTACGGAGATGATATGTTGGAGAAAGATGTTAAACGTATCCTGGCAAGAACACCGCACTAATACTTCCATATTAGACGTACTCAATATTAAAAAGAGACTCACAAGCATAGTTCAACTTAGGATACTGAAATACTTTGACCATACTATGAGAAGAGAACCAAATAACACAAAACTCACGATTCAAGGCAGAGTAGAAGGAAAATGGCCACGTGGACGCTCTCCAACAAGATGGATTGATCGTATAACCCAGTTGACTGGCAAGCCGATGTATATACTAGCTGAGGACGCACGAAACAGAGAAAAATGGTGGCAAGATATTAATGCGATCACGAAGACTACCACATTCCTTTTAGGGAATGAGGACTGAAAGAGAGAGGGTCTTCAACGGTGATGAAACAATTTTTTACTGTGTGGAAAAAATAAAATAGTTGTTGCTATTCGAGGAGCAAGGAATGTGCATGAAGTAGACCAAGCAACAGCAAACACTTTCATCACCGTAATGTTTGCTTTTGGAGCCAACGGTACCCTCACTCCACCAATGATAATTTACCCCTACAAACACAAACCTCCAAATGAGACAACTGAAACCGTTGGTGAAAAATGGAGTATAGGTTACTCCGATAATAGTTAGATGAAACAATCATCAGAAAAACCAGTTATGTTATTTGTAAACGGGCATAAGACTCACTTAACCTTGCAGATAAACACATTATGTAACGATCTAAGTATAATTCTAATAGCTCTGTACCCAAAAGCAACCAGAATATTGCAACCTGTCGACTTTGCTGCCTTGAAACCACTAAAGAGCGGTTGGCAAAACCGGCATGCTCGAGTGGAGGAGGGAACATCCCAATTTACTATTTACAAAGGAAAACTTTGTCTTGAATAACATAATAGACAAGCAGGTTAACTCAATCACCATTAAAAAAGGATTCAGACCCACTTGTTTATTTCCCTGGAATCGTGATGAAATGCAATTGATTATTTCAAATGTCGCGGAAAAATGAACAGTACTGCAAATAACACGAATGTGGGAACTATACAATGGAGGGTTCTGAACTTTGAAATCTTTAAGTCAATAGTAAGACATGAAACATTGGAATGTCTTAACAGGAGGGAGTCTAATGAAGGCGATTTGACTTTGGAAATGAAATGTTTGCATCAAGTCTCCAATTTTTTCGCTGTAGGCAGTGAAGAAGATGTGTTCGACATTATTAACTTGCCTGTGGGTATTTCAATCGATAATGTGATAGAAGAAAAAGATATTACTGGTAAAGGTGGCAATTATAATATCAAACTTCCGCCTTCAGATCAGATAATTGAATCTATAAATATAGCTGAAGACGATGAACTAAATAATACTTTGACAGTATTCCACAGTATTATGGAATCAACATAAAATGATATTACGGTCACACCAGGTACCTCGGTAAATTTAAATGAGCTGGAAAGTTTGCATCAGTCCCAATACCCCTTGCATGTATGTCACCTAGTTGACCTGTAACTTTAGATCATAGAACATCATCAATTAATACAATACTTTTTTACCCAGAAACACCCAAGAGAAAAAGTTTAAGCAGTGAAGTCTATATCGAACAAGTCTATCAACATTCTACGAAACGTAGTCCTGAAGTATTGTTCAGAAGATAAAATTGTATCAAATTCGGAAACAAGTATTATCAATTCTCCTAGTTTGATAACTACTGGGTCATCATTGAAGGAACCACTTCCAGAGAAGAAAAATTTGACAACTGCAGGAGAAACAATTGTTGAGTAATCTCCAAAAGGGAACTCTATTCTCACCAAAGTCACACTAAGACAGTAACTAAGGCACAAGTTGGAGGTTTTCTGCCGGTATTTCTATGTATCATTGGAAATGCCAACGACTATGCACCTTCGGTGCAGCTTTTCGAGTACTGCATTGCATTACTAAAGTAGGTTGTTAGTGTATGTAACAGACTACAAAGTGTTCAGTTTTTCTGAAGTTTTCAAAGATTATTTCTGAATTTGTTTAGATTTAAAGACTTAAGGTATAATGGAAGTTTATTGTAGGTGTTAACGATGCAATAAGAAAACAGCGCTTAAAAAATGTAGTTTTATGAATTGGGGGTGTTAGTAAAGCCTTAAATCTGAGATTTAAGTTATGTACGACAGTACGAAAGAACACTTTCTAAAAAGATAGCATGGATATCTATTGATTATTAATTTATGATAAAAGCAAGCAGCGTGTAATAATCGACGATTTTTCATGTTTAGTCGGTTTAAATGCAGGAATTTATGAGAAATTTTATCATACTTTCTAATTCCGAAAATTAGCCGCAAACAAAAATTCTGCAGTTTTTGAATTCGTCTGATGTCTGTAGAGGATATATAAGAGCCGTAAACCGTATCACAGTAATTAAATCGAGAAATAACTAGAGTTACATAGTCAAGTTTTTGTGCTTAAATCAAATGAGTGACTATTGTGATACATAATTTTAAACTTTTTAACGCATTCAGTTATGTGTTTGTAAAACCTCAAAGAATAATCTATATAAAGACCAAGAAAGTAAAGATGTATTATTTATTTTTATGCTTACGTTATCTATTATAGCAGCCCTATTGTTTCCTTTACCAAATAGAATAACAACAGACGAAGACCATAATCCATAGATGTTTTTTTTTACATTATCAAGATCACTATTTATTAAAGGCGCAAGCTTCCACCAAAGCAGACTTCGGAAATGAAAAATAAATTTGCGTATCGTTAGCATAAAAGTGAGCTTTGTACATTTTCAGACAATGAATAAAGTTAAAGGTATAACTAGTAAACAATAAAGGGCCTGGAATCGTGCCTTGTGCTACACCTCTACTTACACTAAGAAAGTCTGATATTCTATTATCCACTTTCACAGCTTATAATCTATTAGGTCGATAGCTGATAATTAAAAACAGAGACTAAGGATTAAAACCTACAAATTGTAAACTAGATAACAGAAGAGAATGATTTATAGTGTCAAACGCTTTAGAAAAGTCGAGTGCGTCATCCGTGACGTTCAAAAGCGCTAAACAACAGCTGTAACTATGGCGAAAGCCCGACTGAACCGTAGGGATTATACTATGTAAGTACAGATGCCGACGAATTTGAGTTAGAATTTTTTCTAGTACTTTAGAAAGGTTATACCTATTGGTCTTAAATCTGAAAAAGATCCAGGTGGGTTTGCTTTGGGTAGGGGAATTACAAATGCTTGTTTCCAAATATTGGGAAAGACAAAATTTCTGATACAAAAGTTAAAAATATGAGATAAGATCAGAAGAAGAAAAGTTATAGAGTTGAATAATAAAAGAGTTAATCCCGTCTATCCCGGTAGCAAATGACTTTATGGTACTTATCGTGTGTAATACTTCCTGTTCCGTGACTTCGATATAAAAGAGAAGACTGAGGTTAACGGGCAATGTGAATTGTTATTGTAATAGTTTATAAAATTATTATTGGTGGACAAATTTGGTATACAATTAATGAAGTAATTATTGATCTCGTTTTCGTAAGAGAAGTTAGGTGACAGAGTAACATTTTTTGGTTTTAGAATATTTAAATTTTTAAGCGAGTTCCAAACGCCAGGTTGGCTTGAATTTGTAAACACGTTCTTAAAATATAGACTTTTTTCATGTTTTAAAGGTCAAGGTAGTTAAATCTCTATATCACGTGCTATCTGCTGTTAAACGAGGCTTTTTAAATTTGCGGTACGCTTTGTCCCTTAAGTACATCAGATACTTGGTATTCGCATTTAGCCATGGTGTCGGTGGTTTTTTAAAGCGTGCAGTTGTGAATGGCGCGTGAATATCTAATAATATATTTATATGTTCATTCAAGAAGTTAATCTTACCATCTAGACCTCGTATATCTTAAATATTATGCCAGGGGATATATTGTAGGTCTGCATTAAATTGTTTGAGTTAAGGTTCTTCAAATTCCTAAAAGTTCTAAATGAGGGTGCTGTTGTAGTTTGCTTTAATTCAAGTTTACACTGCACCAGATCATGGTCAGACACTGAGTGCAAGCCAACTACAGTTATACTGAGTCAACGATCGAATCGTTAGAAGCTTCTGGAGGAAGTCACCGGCGACGATTTTGAACCCTTTAAACCGTTACAACTTTTTGGACTAGAAAAATCGCTTTCCCTCTCTTTTCTAGTTAAGAAAGGTATACCTTATTGGTCACTAGGGTCAACGGTTTCCGAGAAAACGCATCTAAAAGTAATGATGTACGTCCTTTTAGTGTTACTGGAAGTATTATTTCTTTGTGTTTGTGGATAGCAGTCAAATACGTCAATAAACTAACTTTACTTTTAGATAGTTTGTATACATCATCACTTTTAGATACGTTTTTCTCGGAAACCGTTGCCCCTAGCGACTTTAATAAAGTATACCTTTCTTAACTAGAAAAGACAGGGAAAGAAATTTTTCTAGTTTAAAATAACATACAGGGTGAAACAAAAAGGTTGTAACGGTTTACAGGGTTCAAAATCGTCGCCGGTGGCGTCCTCTAGAAGATACAGCGAAATAGATAATAAATCTGAGTTTCTTATCTCAAAAAAGCCCCATATAAGAAAATTCATGAAGTTATCTGGAAGTAGTCGAATTATATTAAAGGAAATGTGATTTATTTTTTCGACTTTGACACCCTGTATCTCCGTTAGTATCAACTTTTGGATTAAGGTAAATTTAGTCAAATCGGCTTATTTTAACGTAAATAATCTCCAGTTAACGTACGGCCAATTCTTTTTAGGACACCACGTAGAATTCTTAGTTGTAGGAGGCTGTCTCAGCAGACGCTTAAACACATAATAACTAATAGAAATATCTATTTGAGCATAAATCAGTATAAGTATTGTATTTTAATACTGTGTGCACAGATTCGACCACTTAACGGATAAATTAATTGCAGATTGGTTACCAAAGCTTTTGTGACGCACCCCGTTTTTAACGTTTATGTTAGATGTATGATTTGATCAGTGTTGCATTTATCGCCATTTCCTTCCATTTACTTGGGAGTGTACTAATGTGTTTTGTTATATTTTATGATTTATTTTGTGCTTGTTAGAAGGTGTCACAACTTCTTTTAAATATTAAAATGACATTGTAGACTTTCATGATTTGAACTCATAATTAGAATTACTTATCTTTTTTTGGGTTTTAAATCTTGTATTTTAACTTTCTAAGAAAAACAAACTTTATACGTGTCGATAAGTAAGAGTTATCGTGGCAGTAGTAGTGACAGATTTAAAAAGAATTAGTGAACTGTCAAAACAAGTCAATACTTTCCATTGTTTTGACACAATTTAGCAACTTTTGACACTGCAATTACATTTTTTAAATATGTCACTACTACTGACGATGATAACAGTACTTGTTATCAAAAAGTATAAATTTTGTATAATTTATCTTAAAATACAGGATTTAAAAACCAAAAAAAGATAAATATTTGTAATCATCTTTTAAATATTATCAGAGAACCTACCAAATTTTAGGAAGATGTAAACTTTCAGCTAAAAAACTCTTCTAAATTTAAAATTCCTCGACCAAACTATTCTTACAGATCACTTATTGGCAAGAAAAACTATCGATCCTCCTGTATAAATATAGTTAAATGTTTGAAATACAGATAATCCCAATCTATTAAACTGAAACAACTACAGATAAAGTTTATATACTTTTATACTTAATTAAGTCGCATAGGTCTCAACTAAAAAATATGAAAGAAGGAGAAGGAAGTAATTTCTGAAATAATCTTACTTCAAACGTAACTACATCAATTGTCGCTAATTTTAAATAATAGTTTAATTTGTATTTTCCTACGCTTGAATATCATCTAGACATTACAATATGAAACACTCGTAAAGGTTAATTTAGATTTAGGTTATTTTAGTAAGCACTGAATTAAAGTGACACATTTTGTAGTGGAATAGAAGAAAATAAAGCGTAACCTCTAATTTTGTTTTCGAACTTGAAATCACGCCAAATAACTGAATCATTCAAAAGTTTTTATTTCTACACATTCGAGGTTCATTTGCTTAAATTATCGAACTGTTGGTGTAATTTGATAGTACATGCAGTTTTTCTCGGCTGCATTGAACGGGTTAAATTAACTTTCTTTTTAATTACGAATTAATGGTCAACATTGAGTTATTACATTCGAATGAATTTTGAAATTAATAGTTTTATGTTCATCACTTAAAATGGGTCGATTTTCTTCTCACGCCGCCCGCTTTAACCCCTACAAAGTAGATGAACTTTTCCCAAAGGTTTAGAAGGTAATCATAACACAGACAATAGCTCATATAACCCAATAAACTAATTTGATAAATTGAAACAGGAAGACGGCACACCTTTAATGCTTTGTAATGGTGCAATATCAAAATCGATTATTAAAAGATGATGTATACCCTACTACACCACTTCTTGAAATCGAACGAGGATACACTGTTAACGGACGTGTAGAGATTTATATACATACACGTAACCCTTCTTATTTCTGATAATCATTAAATAATGTTGTAAAATCCTAAACGTTAATCAATTTTCACGTGTCTTTGTGATGTAGGATATTTTCAATATTTAATATCCGGACCGGAAGTTCTCTACATGATAAAGTACTTCTGTCAGAAAGTGTATTTCATTTAATGACGGTATGACTGTAACGGACGTATCATTAAAAGTAATTACATTTTACATTAAAAGTTTTTATTTATTTGTTATTTAATGTGAATACTCAAAGATAACTTTATGTTTTACAGATAAGCACAGCCTTTAAGATTATAATAAATTATTTCCTTCATTTTTATATAAAAAAGTGTTATTATTGCATAAAGTTCAATGTCTGTAGAATTAAATACAAATCAATTTACTCTCAACAATCTTTTTTTGGCAAAATTGAAACTTGTAGATCATTATGATTAGGTACCTATTAGACAAAAATAAGTAGATCTAGTGATTTGAATCTCGCAATTGAATGGCACACTCAATTAATTTAAAAAGTTAAAAATATCTACTACTCAGTGTAAATATGAATACACCATATAAATGCACTCCACAGGTCCCTTTTTTCCATTCTGACAGTATTTTATTTCATTTCTTCTTAACCGTAAGTAAAGTGACATAAATGTGATTTTATGATTTATGTAACAATATATTGAGGTTGTACATACGAGTGCTTTAAAGTGCTTTGCGTGAGAAAGATAATTTGAATTTTTTTGAAATTAATTGCGGTCTATGTGACTTTTCTACTTTCACACATACACAGATATCTGAACGTTTACTGTATTTTGATTAATTATTACTAGATAATTGTTGCTTTCTATTTTACGCTGTGTAGGTAGCAGGTACATTACACATACAGGGTCATTCAGGTCTGTAGTATCCCAAAGTACTCTATCTTTAAAAGTGTAATTTGAATTTATTCACAATAATGCAAATTCAAGAACAAGACAATCGCTAAGGGATGTATCTTGACTTTACTGATAATAATGCTACTATTACTCAAATTAATTGCATCCCTTACATTGACTTTCCTGGCAATAAGTCTGATATTTATTAATTACTCGTAAACCTCAAATCGGATCAAAAGAATTGGCCGTCTAGTAGTAGCTACGTCGTGTTATGTGAGTGAGATTGGATTGGATGAGATTAAGTGTTGCGCCATATGGGACAGGTAAGCAATGAAACTACTCAAATTAGAATTAACGAGCTTTGCGCAATGATCTTTCAACCCGTTAATTTACTAAGCTGGGAAAGAACCACCAAGAAAACCTAATTTATTAATAAATAAGTAATTGCACAAGTACATTAATAGATAAAAGAAAAAAAACAATGGAAGGGTTCATTATATAACAAAACACCATTAAATTAGGTTAAAGTGCGTACAAAATTATAAAATTAAGTAACAGAAGAATAAAAAGCAGTTTAGCTATACATAAACACAAACAAAAAATAAACGGCGAAGTCACACCCACAATTGTGTCATAGAGAAATAAGATTAAAAATTATAATAGCAAACATGTGACCCTGTACAACCGATCATGTCGGTCTTTAGCAAATAGGAAAATAATAATGCAGATTACGGTACATATAAAATATAACAGACAGTAAAATTAAACAGGTAAAATAAGGTAACTGCAATTCAGTTTAACTACACTTAGACAAGAACAAAAAAATCTGGCCGATGGACTTCGGCACAACACTTTCTCGTGTAAGGAAACTAACTGTTGCCCGCAGCAATTCCTAACTCCATATAACTTGCAATATAATAAGATATACTTACCTACATAATTTTTTTTTATTCACCCTGTATTTTGCAACTCACTGTATAATTTTCCATATTAATAATAATAATAATAATAATAATAATAATAATAATAATAATAAAAAAGTAAAAGGAAAGTTATTAGTAGAATGTAGGTCAAATTTACAGTCGAAGAAGTTGCTAACTGTTAAAAAGATTAGTGGAAATGAATGTAGAGGTATCGCCTCACCCTGCGTTAAATCAGTGTAAGGGAGTTATTTACTGTCCTGATTTATTACATGCTACGCTGGAGGAAATAAAGGAAGGTCTTAGCCACGAATCCGTAACAGATGTAAGGCGAATCAGAGTTAAAAAGAAGGAGTGTGGATCGATACTCCAAACCACATTATCACATTTGGGAAAGACACTCTGCCCAAGACAATTAAAGCGGCTATGTACCTCCTAAAGGTCAGGCCGTACATACCAGCACCGCTCAGGTTCTATAATTGTCAACTGTTTGGGCATACCGCACCGGATGCAAAATCCAAAGATATGCGTGTGGTAAACCCTCACACGAGGGACAATGTGAAAATCCAAAGCAATGCCCAAATTGCAAGGGTGACCATTTAGCTGCCTGGAAAGGGTGTCCTGAATTTAAAAAGAATCTAAAATCAAGAAATCATGGTTTTAAACAAGTAACTTACCGCAGGCTAAGCAAATAGAGGGATCAGCAGTTACCAGTCAGGCAACCTTCGCTCAAGTCACAGCTGCATCCAATAGTGGTACTACGTTGAATAACATAATTCCAGAAATTAAAAAAATTATTAAAGAAGAAATAACCTTACTTAATAAAAATACGAGTCCAATTCCACACTCCCTCCAAAAATCTGAAATAGTTAAAGAAATCAGAAAAATAATAAAAGAGGAATTAAGTGCATTACACAATGCTCCATCTACATCGTCCATCATTACAGATGTGGAAGGAATGGATGCGGAATTTCGAGAAGAAAAAGGAAAACCGAGCCCCAGTTGCTCCTCACCCTCTGTGTGTGACGAGGACGTAAACCCCATCTCGGAGTTTATAAACCCAGCCACCCGCAAGGAAAAGAAAAAGGTCGGTCGGCCTAGGAGCAAAACTAGGAAGCAAGTAGTGATATTTAAACTGTGATATGTTTAATTGTCAGATCGATCTGTGATATATTTGTGTTTGTCTTCCAATATACTTGTAAATTTGTCCGTTGTCATATAATATTTATCTTCATTTATACAATATACATTTCATTTGTCCGTCCGTCCTCACATAGTATTTATATTTATTTATTATTTATGTATACAATTTTAACATTTTACATTCAAATTCTTGCAATGGAATATCAATGGCTGTATTAAACGATCGGACGAATTTAAACTCCTCATAAGCAAAGAAGAACCAATAGCGATCAGTTTGCAAGAAACGCATTTCAAAAACACCGATTAGTATATACTCAGAAATTATGACTTTGTTCGATTGGACGCGTCACACACTAGCAGAGCGAAAGGAGGGGTCGCCATTTTCTTACGCAATAGCTGTTTGTTCAGTGCACTAAATTTAACAACAAACATCCAAGCAGTTGCAGTCAATATACGCTATCCAATAACCATTACACTATGTAACATCTACCTACCAGACGGTAATTGGACAAAGAATGAAATAAAACAACTGATAAACCAGTTACCTCATCCATTCATTTTACTAGTGGATTTTAATGCCCACAGCCCACTGTGTGGTTCTACAAAGCAACACTCTCGTGGAAAGGAAATAGAAGCACTGTTGAATGAAATAGACATGATAATCCTAAACAACGGAAAACCCACGCACTTTAATACTAAGTCAAACAGCTTTGGTGCAATTGATCTATGCTTTTGCTCATCACAGGTAGCAATTAATTATACCTGGGATCAAATACCAGATCTTTATGGAAGCGATCATTTTCCTTTAACTATTTTTATGGACAAAACAAAAAATGAACGTGTCCCCACAAGAAAATGGTTGTTAAAACAGGCAGACTGGGTAAAATATAAAGCAAACATCACCCCCATAAATAAGAATCAAGAAACAAAATGTTTAGTGGATGATATAACAACAGTTATAACAGAAGCAGCGGAAAAATCAATACCACAAAACAAGGCAACCCAACAGAAACGTGCGGTTCCTTGGTGGAATGTGGAAATTGCAAATGCGATAAAAAATAAAAAAAAGGACCTTCAAATATTCAGCAAATATCCAACTATAGAAAATCTAGTAAAATTTAAAAAGTCTAGAGCACGTCGACTAATACTAGACAGTAAAAGAAGATCCTAGCAAAAGTACGTAACAGAAATGAATACCAAAATAACGAACACGGAAATTTGGAATAAAATCAAATCGGTGGCCGGGAAAAATTCAAATAAAGCATCACTCACCCTAGAAGAGAATGGAAATCTTATTACCGAGCTAACGGACGTATCTGAAAAACTAGCACAATACTTCGAGAACGTTAGTAGCTCCAACCAATATACAGCAAAATTTAAGGAAACGATGCATAGCAGAGAAATTTGCTTAAATTCTACTGAACAACCGGAAAGTTACTACAATTCAAAATTTACAAAGGAGGAATTAAAACAAGCGTTACGATGTGCAAAAGACACTTCCCCCGGTATTGACAAAATCTCATACTCGATGTTAAAAAATTTGCCTTATACTGGAATTGTAGATCTTCTTTACGTGTTTAACAAAATATGGGAAGAAGGAGACTATCATTTAGCATGGAAAACATGCATTATAGTACCTATCCTAAAATCCAACAAGGATAAACTAAATGCATCCAACTATCGTCCCATATCACTCACCAGCTGTATGAGCAAAATATTAGAGAGAATGGTCAATAAAAGGCTAATAGAGCACTTAGAAAACAACGAAATTATCGACAAACACCAAGCAGGTTACAGAAGAGGATATTCGACAAGAGATAACATAATGATTCTCTCAACAGCCATGCAGGAAACATTTAACCAAAGAGGACATGGCACTGTAGTGTTTTTTGATCTTCAAAAAGCGTATGACACAGTATGGCGCTATGGGGTACTAGAAAAAATCCATCGTTGGGGCATTAGGGGAAAAATGTTTAATTTTATAAAATCCTTTTTAACCCAAAGACATTTCGAGGTAAGAGTTGGCAATCATCTATCCTCTAAACACCGACTCGAAAATGGCATACCGCAAGGGTCACCGATCAGCGTAACCTTGTTTATTATTGCAGTAAACGAATTGACAAAATCACTGCCTCCCAAAATAGGCCGTTGTATGTATGTGGATGATTTAGCCGTATACACTTCATCTAAAGGAGATACGTCGCATAATGCAACAATGCAAGCCGCCATTAATGCGGTACTAAAAGAAGCGGAGAATGTAGGATTTCGTTTCTCCCCGGAAAAAACGGTATGCATGCATTTTTATAAACTCAGACACCCGCAACATCCTCCAAACCTACTTATAAAAGAAAATAAAATCAAAAGTGTCAGAAACCATAAATTCTTAGGAGTTACATTCGGCCACACACTAACATGGAAAGCGCATATAGAAAATATCGTAACTAACGCCCGAAAAAGGTTAAACATTATCAAGTTCTTATCCAACTCTAAATGGGGCGCAGATAGAGAGATTCTAATAAGGGTTTACAAAGCATTAATTTTAAGCCTATTTGACTACGGATCTACAGCTTATGGATCCGCTGCAGATTCCACCCTCAAACCCTTAGACGTAATACAAAACTTGTGTATAAGATACGCAATTGGGGCTTATCAAACTAGTCCGATAAGTAGCGTACATATAGAATCCGGAATGTTACCGCTAAAATTAAGAAGAATGTGGCTGCTACTAAAATATGTAATAAAAATAAGAAACCTTCCAAACCACTTTATAAGTCAGATACTTTTTACTAGTGAAACTGAAAAAAGGTCAAAAAAACAAAGTACAATTGTTACTAATCTAAAAAACATATTACAGCAGCTTCAGTTAGATTATCCACCCGAAACAAATGATATAGAAATAAAAAACCGGGTATGGCAAGAATGGGAAAACGAATGGACTGCAGAAAACAGGCTTCTAAGATTACATATACCGAAACCCAAAGAAAGAAAAAGGTATCCCCAAATGACAAGAAAGGAAAGTGTAGTACTTACCAGAATACGAATTGGCCATACAAGTTGACACACTCACACTTATTAAACAATAAACCGCAACCAACGTATTGTAAGTATTGTAATGAAAAGCTTACCAATCAACACGTTCTTGAATCCTGTAGAGAGCTAATAGACACTAGAACAAAATTAGGAATTAAGAGCAATATGCAAATAGACCTTGAAATCGATAAAGAAAAATTACCAATGCATTACAGTATCTGAAAGAGATAGAATTTTCCACCAAATATAGAATAAAATAAAATGAATGAAACATAAATAGTGTACTGAAAGGCTAATAACCTTGCAGTTACAGCCAAAACAAAACAAAAAAAAATAAAAAATAATAATAATAATATTTATTTCTTTTCGACACATATAAAGGTGTATAGGAATTGTCTTAATGCATAGGCAAACTTATATAAAAATAACACGAGAGACTAACAATAAGGACAGCACGATCCAGTTACACCTGCAGCGAAGAGCAAGCAACTAATTAAAAAGAAGTCTCAAAATATTCTTCCAAAGAGTAAAAGCCATGTTGCAAAAGTAATTCTTTGGTATGAATTTTAAATAATTTTATTGCAATAGTATTCCTTATATTAAGAGGCAAATGGTTTTACAACTTAATACTAACATAAAAAGGACCATCAAGGCCTAATGAAAGTCTATATTTGGGCAAATAAAGATCGTTAAGCCGTCTAGTATTGTAACAAACGTTGACCGATTTGCACTGACGAAAATTATCCAAATGAGACAACATAAGAAACGCAATTAGGTATATACATTGATGGTAACGTTAAAATTTTTACGGATTTAAAAATTTCTCTACACGATTCTTGGCTGTTTTTGTTAAAAATGATTCTAACAATTTTCTTTTGAGCTATAAAAGCTTTAGAAGGGGATTTGGAATTACCCCAACACATTATATTGTAGTTTAAATGGGAATACACGTATCCATACTACAGCATCTTGAATATTTCCAAACTTACAATTTTTCGCAATTTACGAAACAAAAAATTGTAAGTAGAAAGTTTGTTAACTATCCAGCGAATATGGTACGAAAGAAGCGAATCAAAGTGGAGTCCCAAAAAACTGTGTCAACAACAGTAATAGATTTTTGTTTAGTTTACCTAAAATACTCGAGTTTAGTGGTTTATTAATGGTTGTGAACTGTATAAGTTCAGTTTTTTCACAATTTGGTAACAGACCGTTATATATATTCCATTCCAGGGTATTAGCTAAAACTTAATAAGGAATTTAAGTTGGGACCACCAACAGATATGGATCTATCGTCAGCAAATAGAATTGATAGCTGTTGGACGTATTCAGATCAATGTCGTTAAAAATAAAAATAAAATAGGACCCAATATACTGCCTTGGGGTACCCCTGATTCAATTGTAAGAGGTCTAGAAAAGAATATTTGATTATTCTGTACAATTTTAACGATTTGTGTCCTGTTAGATAAGTATGAACGCAACCACTCAAGAGCAGGGCCCCGAATGCCATATCTAAAAAGCTTATCTAACAATAGTTAATGATTGATGATATCAAATGCTTTAGTCAAGTCAAATACAAGTCCACCACACTTGTACTTGTTGTCAATGAAGTTAATAATAGAGTTGTGGAAAGTATGGCAGCATCAAGGGTTGATGTACCTTTGGATAGCATGAGAAATTAACTTTAAAATACTTTAGAATTGTTTTTGAAACTTAGATATAAAATATTAAAAAAAATTAAAGTAATAACTTTTTTTGTTATTTTCGGCAAAACTGGAAGCGCTAAAAATAATCAAATATAGCAGTTTAGTAATTATGTATGTAATCCCTTCATTTCAAGATTTCATTTTTATTAGAAACATAGTTATAAGGGATTAAAAATTTTAAATTTTAACATTACTATCTCCGATCCAGTATAAGATAGAAATCTCATAAAGCTCATTATATTTTCGTTATATGTGAACATAAAATATGTAAATTTAAAAACATAATAGGATATACTTACCTACAAACATTATTTTTTTCTTATTCACCTTATATTTTGCAAATCACTGTATATTTTTACGTATTTGGATAGCATGAGAAATTAACTTTAAAATACTTTAAATTTGTTTTTGGAACATTGACATAAAATATTTAAAAAATTAAAAAAAAATATTTGTTGTTATTTTCGGCAAAACCGGAACCGCTAATAATATTTCAATGTAGCAGATTAGCAGCTATATATGTCTACTATACAGGGTGTCCACAAACTCTTTTCACAAAAGAAAACTGCAGATTCTAGAGCTGATTTTAAGTCGATTTAATGTAGATTACCTTAATACAAAAATACTTTCTAAGCGAGCTGGAGCTCTTGCAATATGGCGCCCTAACATCGGTTTAATTCAAATATCTTCAAAATGGTTTCCCCTTAAATGATAGCGTTCTGTACATTTATTTAGTGGAATGGCGTGAATATAATTTTTTTAGTTGTACTCATAAGCTGTTCGTTTGGGCGGGACATGGACACTGTTATTCATAAGTTTTTTGCTTTCCAAAATTTCGCAATTTTAACATAAGATTTAAAAAATTTCGATTTTTTCATAAAAGTATGATAGTCTGAAGTCGCTACGATGCACCGTTTTCGGAATAAATCGATTTGAACTTTTTAGGTGTTAATCATACTTTTATAAAATTAACTAACGAATTAATTTACAATTATGAAAGATGGCTATGGAAAATAAACAAAATAACAATTGCGTGAACGTCAAAATAACTAGTATTACAGATACTAGTTGAGGTTAAAGTGTCAAATAAGTCAAATAAGTGAAAGATTTTTTATTGTTTAGTTACATTACCGTAAACACAAAGGTGAATATTCTTAGAATGGTTTCGTTTAGTAACGAAGAAAACAAAAGAATTAGGGAAACAGGATCGGTAATTCCTAAAAATAATGAAACGGGAAGACATGCTGATGTAATGGAAGAATATCAGGATGATATTTTAATGGAAATTGAGTACAATCCCGAAATAGGCGTAAGAAGGTTGGCTGCAATGTATCCCATTGTGTCAAAATCTTCCGTATCGAACATTCTACATAAGGAAGGCTTGCATCCTTTTCAGTTCAAAACAGTCCAGGCCTTGCAAGCCGGTGATTTTCTGCTCGTGTTGATTTTTCCACTTGGATGTAAAATAAAGAGAATCAAGACCAACATTTTTGTAATATTTTGTTTTGTGATGAAGCCACTTTTACAAAAGATGGAATTTTTAATATGCACAATGCACACTATTACTCCTATGTTGATGAAAACCCTCATGCGATAAGGGAAAATAAACATCAGGTTTAGCATTAATGTATGGATATGTGTTCTTTGTGATAATTTGCTTGGACCTGTATAATTGCCTAATCGTTTAAACGGCGAAGAATATCTCAACTTTCTAGAAAATACTTTATCGGATTTATTAAATGATATTAATTTGAATATTCGGCGGAACTTGTGGTTTTTACATGAGGGTTGTCCGGTTCACTATACCAGAACTGTTGGTACTTTTGTAGGTAACAATTACCGAGAGCGATGGATCGGAAGAGGCGGTCCGGTTGCTTGGCCAGCAAGGTCTCCAGATTTAAATCCTTGCGATTTTTATGTTTGGGGATATCTAAAATCAATGGTTTATTCCCAACCAATACAATCACGCGATCAGTTTTGGAGAAGAATTCAGGATGCCTGCGACGAATTTAGGACCAATAAACGAATAAATTTGTACATAGAAACGAATGGTCGTCATGAGGGGCATCTTTTGTAGATCCAGTTTTGTGTTTCATGCTTTCAGTTATTATTTTGAATTTTTTTTATTATTAATTGTGTCAGCAACATTTTTTTGTATTAAAAACGATTATTTTTTACCCGAGTTTATTTCTTACTTTCTAAAGCAAAATTAATTTATGACATGAGAGGAATTTGACGTTCACGCAATTGTTGTTATTTTGTTTATTTTCCATAGGGATCTTTCATCATTGTAAATGAAAGTTAATTTTATAAAAGTATTATTAACACATGAAAAGTTCAAATCGATTTATTTCGACAACGTTGCGTCGTAGCGACTTCAGAGAAGAGTATCAATCATTCTTTTATGAAAAAAATTGAAATTTTTTATGTTAAAATTGCGAAATTTTGAAAAACAATGTCCAATGCCCCGTCCAAATGAGCCGCTTATGAGTACAACTAAAAAATCTTATTCACGCCACACGATTGGGCATATTCCATTAAATAAATGTACAGAACGCTATCATTTAAAGGGAAATCATTTTGAAGATATTTGAATTAAACCGATGTTAGGGCGCCATCTTCCAAGAGCTCCAGCTCTCTTAGGAAGTATTTTTGTATTAAGGTAATTTACGTTACATCGACATAAAATCAGCTCTAGAATCTGCAGTTTTCTTTTATGAAAAGAGTTTGTGGACACCCTGTATAATCCCTTAATTCCAAGATTTTATTTTTATCAGAAGCATAGTTATGAGTGATTGAAATTTGAAAATTTCTAACTCCGGTCCTGGATTTTGAAAAAAAGGGCAATTTTAACCCCGTAATTAAGGGCAATATTTTATTTTTTTCAAAAATATTATAAACCGTTCGAAAGCATGTATTTTTATTTACAAGTTACGATTTTCAAATTGCAAGTAGCTTTTATGGTTTCTTAGTAACAGCGCAAGCGCCGAAATGTACTAAAATTGCCATATTGGCCGCCATTTTGAATTTAAAATTCTTTAAAAAATTTTATTCCATCGGAGTTTAGGGTTAATAACTTTTCAACCAAGATATACTTTCTGGCTCTGGTTTTGGAAATGTACCCCCAAAAAAACCACCCTTATTTCGCCCCCCATTAATTGAGAAGTCCGTTTTATACATAACTTTCAGATATAGGGGCCCTTGTATAATCTCATTAAAATCGATCAAATAGTCTCGAATCCACACACAGACACAGACACACACGAATTTTTTTTTCGCGAAATCGATGTTTTTCGATTCAGGGAATACGAAAACGTTGAAATCCGCGAAACAAATTTAAACATTTTTTTCGGTTGCAATACTTTCTCTTAGTAAACGTAGTATACGAGAAAGTAAAAAATAGGCAAGGAACTTACACATACACAATGTGGTTAATAAAAGCACAGAAATACATACGTTCAATTACAATAAATTACATATATAAAGAAAAATCATTTCGTAGAGAAACAATTCTAAATAAGCTACCTGAATCAAAGACACAAAAAAAACTCATGAAAACAAAGCCTTGCCAGGGTAAGGTACAAATAAATTATAACAAAGTGACCGGTCCTATCCGCAAGTTTGAGTGATTGCGTTAGAAAATACAGCATCTCTTTCTCAGCTTACACATTCATTTATACAAAACAATAAGAACGGGTTCGTTTAACAGGAAAGATGGAATTTGAGAAGTTTTTAATGTCATCTGGACCCGTGTCTGTAAACCCCGGTCTAGTTTATAACGAATTAACGGAGGTCTATCGTGCCACGTTTTGTCCGCGCATAATTTCCTCTACACAAATATTAATAAACAGTCAACAATGCCAAGTCATACTAGCAATGAGGAGGGGGACGGTACTATCTGAAGCGGACTACTTTTATTTTAATAGATTTCAACTTAATGAGCCTGCGTGCGTAATTAAATAGATACTTCTTGGAAGGCAATGATTGATTTTTAGTACGTTACTTAGGCTTGTTTAATTGTTTGCTGCGAGCTTAATTTACATTAAAATACCTACTTACGTTTGAATATAATTCTTTAATTCATCACTTATCCACCAATGTTTAACGGGTTAAGATACGCCGTTTAAACCCAAGACGATAACGATTATTTATAGATATATTGTTTACACGCCCACTTATTAAAACCTAGAATGAACTTACATTAAAAACAATCCAGAAAAGAAAAAACACATTCGCGGATTTAGTTTTAGTAAAATGTACACTATAAAATATTTATAGACAGAACGGTTTACAGTAAGGGTTTTTAATTAAAAAATCAGATCGATCCAACCAGAATCGAAACGAAACTGCCACTACTGCCCTTACTCTCCAAATTCACCCCTGTTTTTAAAAGTAAAAAAAAACAACAATTATTACGTGGTAATATTGTCATATTTATTACTAAAAGAAGTATTAATTTTTTAAATATGCATTCATCCTTAACAAACTCAACCTCTAGGTCTCGAATTTCGAAGTACCCTACAAAGATGTCTTTTGACTTTCGATATACTCTGATGTAATTAATTACTATCTGCGACGTGTTTACCCCAAAAACATGTTTATAGAAATTTTCAACGATTCGTTATGGTCTTTCGGTAAATGCAGTTTCTAGAGAACACCTATTTTCTACCCCAACATATGTTTTTCTTTTCCTTTTTAACCCTTACTCAAATATCGTTTACATACATCCAAATATTTCTTACATAAAATAAAATATTCCGAAAAACATTATCAAATTACAACTTATTATCAAGATATTAAAAATCCATCAATCATCTTTTCTTTCGCGGTAACAATTGCGATTTGAAAATGTTTATTACAATAATAAAATTTTCTCGCACCGCTACCTACAGGTTTAATCTTGATAACTTCGAGAATCGATGGAACACTTCAAAATAATGAGCAATTGTCTTATGAACAACTGTCCTAAAACGCGTTGTTACCAGTGGTAAATGGCGCCAAAATTTGAATTTTTTAAATATTTGTTCCTAATGTCTCCTAAACGGAAATAGGTACGACTTCTAAATTTGGCAGGCGCACTAGATGGGCGATGACCATTATTTTGTAGCGATTTTGGCGCAGTTAGTATACCAAGTAATATTTCGAGGGGGGTCGTGCGCCCTTCTATCCACCCGGTGCACCGATTGTCTTTGAATCTGTCTGCCATTTGTTATCTAAAAGTTTACTTTAATATATATGGTTTAACCTTTCAACTACCTGTGTTGTTATATAATTACTATATAAATTATCTACCAGTTTTAATGTTGCATAAATTATTAAAATACTTTTTGGGTTTTGTATGGTGTATTTGTATCTTTCAAAAATTTTAAAAATGGTATTACTACTGACGAAGATAACAGTAAGTGTTATCGAAACGTTTAGATTGTATAACTTAAACATAAAAATACACCATAAAAAAAACCAAAAAAGATAAGTATGTTAATATGTGTACATTACATTATCACAATACATGAATTCTCAACGAAATTAAACAGTTACCTTTATAATGTATTTGGTGAATGCATTATGTGATTAATATTACCGTAAATGATTTCTTGTATATTTTTATCAATTTTATTTTAACTTGTTTAGCATTTATTCAACCATTAGAAGCTATTACGTTTGAGTTTGGTGAAATCAGCAGTTGTTTTTACCAAATTCTGTGTGTTGCCGTACACACTAAAATGTACGTTCTCTCTAAATTTGTTAATGTGTATTGAATTTGTGCTATTGATATTATTTTGTTTACAATATTAAAAACTATTATTTACCCCTAATATTCTTATTTCGAGCCAAGGATTCTGTGATGCTGAGATTTTCTTAATTTGTTCGTTTTCGATGTTTTTTTTAGTTTAGTTTTGATATTTTATACTACATACTCGTACCCAACTACTTTCAGTATAATAAACACATCAAATGGTTTCACTGTAAGACCCTGCTCTTTTGGGTAGCTATATTACCTTCACCGCCTCTTCGTATCGCCCTTACTTCGCTGCTTAGTAACGGCGGAACCGTGCTAAACAGCGGTGTTGTTAGGAACGCTGGTGATGCTAAAGGTAGGTTTGCATTCATTTACAACAAATGTGTATTCTACAAAAATATATTATCGCTTTTATGTTATTAAGCAGTATACATATTAAAGTGATAAAATGTTAATGGGCGCATTGTTACATCCACAATATAAACTTCGTTAATCAACCAGACATGCATATATTTTCAATGTATAATCCAGATTTGTAAGGATAAGTACGTTTAGTTACCAATTATATGTTAAATTTCAGCTTATTTTAACATGAGTAGTTGAAACTTACAAATGACAGAAACCGTTATATAATAACGTTCTGCGATCATTATGCTTTTCATGTGATTACACTATAGACATAACGTTAGACAAAACCAGTTTCTTAATGTTAGATACTTTACTGGATCTTTTGTAGCTAATGTTACATGAATTGTGAAATATCCTCATCATATGTTCAAACTAGTTTTTCAACAACTTAAACATTGAACATCACCTAAACTTGATTAAACCTTTTGTCATCTTTGGCTGACATTTTTCATGTGGAAAAGTTAGCTTTCGAACCTTAGCAGAGTAGCTTCTGATTTATCTCTAAGACAGTTTAACAATATTTAATTTTATGATCTAGATTATTCTTTACTAAAAGTTGATGCTACCAGTTGCTTATATACTTTCTCAAACTGTTGATATTAATATGTCTAGGTTATATTGTATGTTTCTAGATTGTGAAATAAATTGTTCCACATCATTTAAATTTCCGACTATAATTTTAACATGAGTAGTTGAAATTAAAATGAAAAAATTATATAAAACAGTCTGCATTATGCTTTTCATTGTTAAATAGCACTTGCACTTATTGACAAAACTATTTCTTTGTTAGATTTAACTGGATTTTTTGATCGATGTCATGTTTATATTTGTGAATACTTCTATCAATTTCAAATTGAAGTTTTTCACAACTTTACACTTACATCATAACTTGATTAAATTTTGTTTTTTGGCTGACATTTTTCATTGTTAGCTTTCAACCGTTAGAGGGTGTTCTGATTTGTCATCAGTTTAACAATATTTAATTTTTAATGATCTAATTATTCTTTACTAAAATTGATTTCTACAGTTGGGTTTATACTTTTCTCAAACTGTTGTATTAATAGCAGGTTTATATTTATGTTTTAATTTTTCAACTTTCACAAAATTGTTTCAACATCTTTAACAATTTTAATAGATAATTTACTACTGACGAAGATAACTTAGTGTTATCGAAACGTTTAGATTGTACACAAATACACGATTAAAAAACCAAAAAGGGATAAGTACTCTATTATGTGTAATAATGGTGAAAGTTTGCATTTTCATATTGCCATTGTTATTCATCATCTTCATAGTTTAACATTCTTTAAGTTTTTTTCCAATATGAAGAAGTGAAGAGATGCATATGTTTGTAAAAATTCATTTATCTTGTAAAAGGTCCATTTTATTTAACTTAACATAACTTCACGCCATTCGCTTGCGGTGTAGGCAAAATAATCCCTGCCTCTTATATCTTTTTCATTCACAATCTTTCTCCATGCTTTTCTATCTTCGCATACCTCCCTAGCTTCCGCAAGATTCATACATTGTCTCTGACATGCCCTTTTATTTTTAAAACTCTTTATCTTTCTTTCCTTTATCATACATTCTACTACATTCAGACAAGTTTTACGCGTCCTACCAGGCCCAGTCTTTCCTCTAACCTCACCCACATAATTTGATTCGTTAATCTTGCGTTGCCCATTCTCTCAATGTGACCAAACCAACCTAATGTACTACTTTTATATCTATTCCATCATCGTCTTTTCCTCGCCACGCTCCGTCATTATGCATTCATTATTTATCTTGTCCCTTCTCGTTTTACCGCATGCGCTTCTCAGGAATCTCATACCCACGGCATTTAATTTTCTTTCGTGCTTTTTTTCACATACCCATGTCTCACTTCCATACAGTACTGACGGGAGAAACACGCCGTTATGTATTGCTCGTTTCGCAGCTAGGCTCATGCTTTCGTTTCTCATTGTCGTCCACATATTTCCCATCACTTTCCTTCCAGAATTGACCCTTCGTCCAATATTGCCCTCCATTGTACCATCTACAGTAAACATTCTACCGAGATATACCAGCTCGTCCACTTGCTCCACAATTTCATCTTGCAGAGTGAATACTCCACTCTCCTTTCCACATTCCCGATTGTACACCACAATCTTAGTTTTGTTCAGGTTTACTTTTAGGTCTATGCGCTCACGGACTGTATCAAACTTCCTCAGAGTGGTTTGTAGCTCATCCGCACTGTCACTTAATAAGACTGTGTCATCTGCATATACCAGAAGTCGTACATTTACGTCTTCAACCATTACACCATTTGTACTACTGCTTGTACTTTATCATGTGACAACCATTACATCCACAGCCTTGTCGCACTCCTTGCTCAATATTAAAGTATTCACTCACATCTCGTCTCACCCTAACACATGCCCGACTACCGTTGTATAATGCCCTTATTCCATTTATTAGACCTTTATTTACGCCATATTCATTTAATATTTCCCACAGCTTCTCCCTATTCACTCTGTCGTATGCTTTCTCCAGATCTACAAACTCACGGTACAGCTTCCTTTTTACCCTTAAACACCTGCTGGAGAGCAATCATCTGATCAACACATCCTCTCCCTCGCATGAAGCCGCTCTGCACATCCCAAATCTTAGTTTGTGTAGTTTCTCGTACTCTATCAATCAGTATTCTTCCATACTTTACCGGACACGCTGAGCAAACCTTTTCCTCTGTACTTCTTACATTCACTCTTGTTCACCCTACCCTTATATAGTGGTACAATGATCTCGCTCTTCCAATCCACTCGTAAGGCATACATTGAATAATTCACATAATATTCGTATAAGCTTTGCACTCCCATACTTTAGCATTTCACGAGTGATTTCATCTACGCCTGCTCCCTTTGCCATTTTTCAACCTGCCTACCGTTTTCTCTACCTCATTTATCCCAATATCTCAGTTTCGTTCATCATTCCTTCTACATTGTCCTTATTTAACTGTTCAGTCTTACTTTCCTCACTATTGTACAACTTTCCGAAATATTGTTTTGTATTTTTGACCCATTTCCAGAAGAGTTTTTTGTTTCCCTCAAAATCATTCTGCGTTTTCTCTCCTTCCACATCAATCACTTCCTCTTTCCTTATTCTCACTGCCTCCTTCGCTTCTTTGTTTCTTAATCTGTACACCTCATACAATCGCTTTTTCTCAATCTCATTTTTTGCAGCAACCATTGCCATGTTCGCATCTTTTTTCTTACATACTGCCTTTTTTACCGACTTATTCCACCAAGCACATTTTTACTGCCTACTTACAGTCGCTCTTCCACATATCCGCACGGCACAATTGACAACACAGTTTTTCAAGCTTATCCATGCACTTTCAACGTCGGTGTCTTTTATTTGTTCGTTCCACACTGTTTCATTCACCTTCAACTCTTTACTCACAGCATCTGCGTATTTTATTCTCGCACCATTATCCATTAGTTTGTCTACACTAATTCTTGACGTCTTGCTTTCCTTCTCCAGACCCACTTATGCCCTAAACACACACTAGATATAACCAGAAAGTGGTCCGATCCACACTCCGATCCGGGCATTACTTTTGTGTCTTTCGCCAGCTTTCTAAGCCGTTCATCATTCACTATCAAGTCTATCATACTTTTGGATTCACCTTTTTGCCATGTATACATATGTACATTTTTATGTTTATACCACGTATTGGATACAAACAGGCTTCGCTCCACACAGATGTTCACCAGGCGTTCACCATTCTCATTGACTATTTGGTCTCCGTACTTTCCTAGAACGCGTTCGGTATGTTCTCTCTCTACACCCACCCATCCGTTTATATCCCCCACAATCATCACTCTTTCGTTTGGCGTACAGACGTTCAACACGTTCCCTACTTCATTCCAGAAGTTTTCACGCTCCTGGTCTCTTTCTCCATTCACCAGTGCATATCATGCAATAAGAAAAATTCTTCTAAACTCCACTTTCATTCTAACCCATATTACTCGAGGAGATGCCAATTCGTACTGTTTAAAACATATTTTAGCTCTTTCACCTACGATCACACCAACTTCGTTTGCGCCATGCACTTCAGTCTCAACTCCTGACCATAGTGCTAGGCTGCCATCCTCCATCTCCGCAGCATCCTTTCCTTTGCGATTTATCTCCGACACACACAGAATATCAAGTTGTCTTTCGTACATTACATTCGCAATTTCAAATTCTTTACCATGCATACCTCTAACATTCCACATACCGACTCGCCATTCACTCCTTGCATAGTCGCCAGCAACGGGGCCAGTCTGTTTCGACCTTGACCGCCCATTGTAGCCAGGTCCATCCGAGGCAATTGTATTGCTCTCTTGAGTAATACCATAGCGATCAAACCGGTTACTGGTCAAGTCGTGCCCTGGACGATGTAGCATTCCCTACTAACGGTATCGTTCTCCTACCGGACAGTTATTTGTCTACTGCCTCGACATGTAAAGAAGAAAGAACTAGAAGTGTGGACAGAGTCAAGAAAGATATAAATAATAGATCGTATACTTACTGTATGAATATCTCAATGTACATATATACAGATACATTTTTCACTTACATACCCTACGCGATTCCTGGCTCTGCGCCACTCACCGGACTTGCTGTTATTTATTTGCGACCAAATGCTTCAATTATTTTTAATTTAGCTTTCCGAGTTATAGTTATTTGTTTGTTATTCAATTTAATATTTATTTATCAAATCTATTTTATTATTGTCGCGAACCGTGACAACTTACGTTTCCATCCTCTAAGTTTCTTTTATTCAATTGCAGGGTAACAATAAATAACGATAATCGCCCTGTTAGCTCTCCAGACATTAATTGTTTACTTTTAGTGTTAACCAATTACAGTTAAGAGCAAACATAGTAACGAAATCCAACGTTAGCTTAAAGTTTGAATTTGCAATCAAGGAAGAATATAGGTACAAGACAATATGCAACGCAATGTTATAATTAAACTTAAAATCACATATACAACCAATATAAAGTTATATATATATATATATATATATATATATATATATATATATATATATATATATATATATATATTATTTGTGTGTGTGTGTGTGTGTGTGCGCGTGCGCGCGTCCGTGCGTTCGTATGTGCGTGCGTAATTTCTAAAAATTATATATTGGATTACTCAGTGGCTGAGCGGTTAAGGTGTCAAACCCGTAAGTAAAAGGTATCAAGTTCGAATATGAGGGTAGTCAAGTGATTATGCAAAAATAATAGTAAATGAATTCAAGTGCGAGATCAGTCTTTCTCAGGACGAAGTCTGATAATGGAAGCCGAGTCTGTATACCGTTATAAAAACACTTATAATCCAGAATCTATAGCATCCTAATATGTAAATTATCTAACCTTAATTGTTTAGATGGTTTCGTAGATACAAGTTTGAGTAAAAAAAAGGAGACGGTAAATAGAGGAGCATAGGAAGACGTAGAAGGTTCCGATACGCTAGCAAGAATTTATGTTAGATAAGAAAAACGAAACTACTGTAACCTAAACAAAAGTAGATTAGATAAGCAAAACTACTGTAACCTAAGAGGAAAAAAATGCACGAGTCGGGAATCGAAACCGCACGAACAGCGTGGAAGACGACTCCTTCCACTACAATACCAGCGCTCTAGCAGTTTGACATTGAAAGTGATATTTAAACTATTTATAAAAATACCTATTTATGTAGATAAGGCATGCGCAATTTGTCATCGACAGCACATACTATGTCTTCTTATGTTCCTTTGTTTATCGCCTCATGAAAAAAAAGGTTAATACTTGTTAAATACACAACAGGGTTGCTACCATAAGCTCTAAAAACTGATGAGTAACTAGAATAAACTGTTAATATGTAATATTAAAAAATTTTCCCCATAATCAGTTTCGAACCTTACATATAATTTAAAAATTAAGTTATTAGATAGCATTTACTTTAAGTAACACCTATTTCCCTATACTTATTGTGGTTGTACTATTTCATTCTCGTTAAAAAATCTAGTGAAATGTGATTAGGCTCAAATATAATGCTTTTTTTCTTTACAGGCTTATAGTGGGTGCTCCGGAGGCACAGAGCGAACAAAACCTCGGTATAACAAGAGGAGGAGTTGTATTCAAGTGTATAACAACAAACGACAATGGTTGTGATGAAATTGTATTCAATGACGAAAGGAGTAAGTCTATAATTACAATTATTATGTTTCTAATGGTACTTAATTTTTACTAATAAATTTAATGCGCACCTGTAGGAATTATTCCTTTATGTAAGTATTTCTTAGGAAGCACGAAAATACAAAGTAGTTTGTTATATAAGGTAGTTACATATTTTATGTTAATATGGGTATCAAGTTGGCAGAGTCTTACAACTATCTGTGACGGACGCCTCTGACCTGTTCATGACCGCATTGTATGTAGATATCAGCACGCTTACTCTATATATAGAGATATATTTTATTACACCGATTTTGTAATATCGTAAAACTGTTTTCCTTTTTCGAAGAACTGCGCTTTATTTGAATTTCAATCTTTATTTATGCTAATTTTAACAACTGTATAAGATATGTATGTGTGTCGTACATTGCAATATACGCTAAACCTTTTTTAATTTATTTGGCAGTTACGGTGTTAATTATTAAAGTAGCATATTATATATTACATCTGATTTGAATTTAGGTAGTTACACGCAATATGGATTAGTTTAGCAACAAACAAAAAATAAACCTTGAAAGGGACAAGAGAGTAACAATAAATTTCTAAACTCAGACCTATCTGTTGGGATAAACATTTTAAACGCAAATCAAATATTTTCAAATACAAATAATATCCAAATGATCTGTGTATAATTTTATCATTATAAACTTCGATGTAAACTGCTGAGATCTTATTTACAATACAATTCAATACTAAAGGGTCTTTTACGATCAGGTACTTAAAGTTAATCGAAAGATTCGATAAGACAATGTTCGACAGTGAACGGTTTAATTAAAACGATTAAAATGCAAACAGTTCCAATAAATAAATAGTTGGTGATCATTAATTAAGACGTGTACATATGGTAAAATTGTTAGTTGCATATTTTGTATATACTTACGGAGTGTAAAGCATAAGATAATATTGATTAATGAAGTTATTAATATTTGATCATTTTTGAATATCTTGAAATGTTATATATTTGTTTTTAAATAAATTCTGGGCACATTTTCCTGATTAATCAATTATGAAAGAATAAGTATAAAAAATACAAGATATACTAATCTCCTCATACGCTTCATTAAATTACAATTAAGCGTTCTGATTAATACCAGGAAAGGTGTTAAGGTAATAAAAACACTTTCACAAACAAGTACCTTTCATACAAAAATACAATTCTTACTGTAAACAACATAAATAAAATTTTTTTTACCCTCTATTTTCGTGCCAAGGATAGATACTGTCTGCTTAGAATGCTAGGGGTACAATAAAAATGCAAAACGTATTTTTTTTTCTTCTTACCAACGTCTCTGTGAAACGTTGAATACCAAATGAGCCGAAAACTACATTTCCAGATGGAACACAATGTATACTTTCTACATATTAAGATTCTACGCACTAAATGTACAATATTGAACAATTAAATCTCAATTTATTATAAGTTTTGTTATGAACGAATAAGTTCAAAGGTAAATATGTAATTAAAAATTATTATTAATTTTATTAAATACATAAATAAATAAAAAGTTACCTTGAGTAGGATTTGAACCTACGACCTGAACTTTGCTAGCATACTGTGCTAACCCACTGCGCTATCGAGATTCAAGCCCAATCTGTGTAAATTTTGTCTTTATGCATGTAGAACTGATGTGAATTCTAAATATAATGAGATTACGATCAAATTACTTACATTAATAGAATATGAGCCTGCAATATCGGAAGGATTCACACATACCAAAGCAACTTGACTAATATTAATTTATTATTAATTACTTAATTTGATTTCAAATGTGTGGGTGTTAAAGGGTATAAGGGTGTGGGTGTATGAGCTTGTGAGCGTGCGCGTGTGCGTGTGCGTGTGCGTGTGCGTGTGCGAGTGCGTCGTGTGTGTGCGTGTGCGTGTGCGTGTGCGTGCGTGTGTGTGTGTGTACGTGTGCGTGCGTGTGTGTGTGTGTGTGTGTGTGTGTGTGTGTGTGTGTGTGTGTGTGTGTGTGTGTGTAGTGTGTGTGCGTGGTGCGTGCGTGGTGCTGTGTGTGTGTGGTGTGTGTGTGTGTGTGTGTGTGTGTGTGTGTGTGTGTGTGTGTGTGTCTGTGTGTGTAAGTGAGTGAGTGTGCATGTATGTGTCTGTGTGTTTGAATGTATGGATAAACTAAAATTTCAGAATTGTGTTAACACTGCCTATTTTCGGTGGGATAAAAAATTTTATGACAACTTGATTCAGTAGTAGCAAATTTTTACATTGAAAGGTTTGAGGCTACAAGGTGTACCTCGAAGAAGTTTAATTTGGTTGAGATATGTTAATGATATTTTTGTAATTTGGAGATATGGAGAAGCACTGAATGATTTTTCAGTTTTTGTAAATGGTATTAATGGAAGCATTCAGTTTACTGTGGAAAAAGAAGCTAACGGAAGTTTACCATTTTTATATGTATTATTTTCTAAAACAAACCATCCGTCTTGGTCTTTCAAAGTTTTCCAGAAAGCTACACATACAGAAAGATACCTCCTTAAACTTCATCATCCACGTAAAACATCGTGTAATCAAAGCACTTCTGGATCGAGCTAACCAAATTTGTGATCCATCATTTTTTTAACGATGGATCTGATCATTTAAAAAGCTAATGGTTACTTCCACAAAGAAATAATACTATAACTAAACCTATTAGACCTACCGTAAAGAACCACTACCACTAAATGTGGGTAGAGCTTTTTTTCCTTTCCTAACTAACGTTACAAAATTGAAAAAATATTAATTAACCATGGAATTGGAACTATTTTCAAACTTACAAGCAAGATTAAAAAGCATTTAAGGTCACCTAAGAATGCCGGACCATTATTAGCTTTTGTGGTGTATAAGCGATCCTGTTCTTGTGGAAAAATATAAATTGGACCACAACACATTTCTTTGATACTAGCCGACAAGAACATACGGGGAGACTGAATGAACCAGAGAATGAACCTGACCATGCGTTAAATAACTTAAATCGGAATATAACGTAATATGGAAACTTTATCAAACCAAACTCATTATATAAATATCCTAATAACTTAAACAAACAAATGGTTTTGGCATCTTGTAATTAAAAAAGACAAAATGGTATGCCTTAATTTTAATTTTAACTGTTGGAATGTCTGGTAATTTGATGTGTATTTCCTAAACCTCGAAGTAAATGCTTTACCAATTAAACATGTTAAGTTACCAGAGTATTGCAGTGACAATTTATTTAGTTAAAATTAAGATAAGACTAAACATACACATCGTTTTCATTGTATAACAAAGATTCTTAAATATTTATCAAAAAGTATTTGTTGGATTTGTTATGATTTAACCAAATATCTAATTATGTTAAGTTTTTTAGCTGTAAATACTTTTACCACTTTAAAACCAGAGTTTTTCATAATTTTAGGCTTATATTATAATTTTATTAAATTTTGCTAAATTTGTTTCTTGATTGTGACATTTTTCATTGATTACCTTCGTCCATTAGAGGATGCTCGGATTTGACATTTTCAAGGCGGTTTAATAATATTTCTATTAAAGCTCTAGCTAACCCTTACTAAAATAAAATTGAATTCCGTAATTGGTTTTTATATACCTACCTGAATGATTATAGCAGGCACATATTTGCGTTTTCAGGTTTCATATATTTATTTGATATTTTAATTAATTGGAAAAAAAACTATTAGCATTTACTGAAGCTGATAAATGTAATTATTATAGAAACGTTTAAATAATATACATGGCTACTTACCTAAAAGATAAGTATTCTAATCATACTGTCCTGTTCTATTTTCAAAAAAAGAAAAAAAAAACAAAAAACAAAAATATGGTGTAACAATAACGATCAGCAAAATTTATTTCAAAATACGGATTACTTAATTGTTTAAAAAGATAAATACCAAGTATTATATGTTTGAGAAACACTTTAAAACAGGCGCATTAAATAGGCTGAAAATATATACGGCGCCCCATTAAAATAAAGAGATCGTAAAAGTGTAACGTATATTTTAAACCTAATTACTCTTTCAAAATCTGCGTTAAAAGTTCTGTCGATACCAATTTTTACCTTCTTAATAATTGAAAAAAATCAATTTTCCCCCATATTGCAAAAACGAAGTAGGCCATCCTAGAAGAACCAGCAATTAATTTTGCAAAAAATTTACACAAATGGTCCAAAAACTTTATACCTAAAATTCCCAGAACAAACGTGTACCTGGTGGATCAAATTAGACACTTTCTTCTTGAAACACCCTTTATTTTAAGAGATAGAAAAAATGGACCTAAGCAGAATTCAGCTATCTCTAATCGTTTGGCCGCTAGGGAGGCGTCTCTCGAATTTAGTCGATTTCTTTAATGCCCCATAACTTTCTTAATATTAAAGAGCACTCTTTTACGTAGACGTAACAGACAGTTTTATAAAGGGTGTTTGGTTTTCTTATACCATCCTAAGCTACATTTTTTCATACGGACCACTTTATATATTTTGGGGTTTTCGAAAAGAGCGTAAAATTTCCTAAAATTTGATATATCACTGTTATATTTATGTTAAATATTATTTGAAATATTGCATTTTAAACAACATAACAAATATAACAACAAACAAATATTATAAATAGCATAACAAAAGTAACTAATTAATACTGTTATTTATAATACTTGCTTGTTATTTCAAATTAAAAATATTTGAAGCGAATAAAAATTTCCAGATGACAAAGAAATTATCATTTTAAATCATGCTGCCATCTTTTGTTAACCATGGAAAAAGGGAAAGGGAAGGGCCACGTATTTCATTTCCTCACCAAGGGGGAGGGCGGGCTGCTCGAGCTCCTTCAGCCACAATCATGGATTCCCAGCATACATACATACATTACGTATATATGCATAGTGGGAGTAAGGATGGGTGTGGTCAGGATAGGATCGGAAGAAACGGAGTTAGGGTGCTGAGGGGGAAAATACTACCCTAACATTCGCTACATGTGTATGAGGAAAACGCCTTGAAAAAACCTCATAATAAGTAGACGGTAACGGGAATGGAACCCATTACCTCCCGAATGCTAAGCAGATCGTGTCACCGCTACGCTACCCGCCATGGAAACCTAGGTGTCTGCAAACAAAATATTTTAATGTATAAAATGCCATTTTGCTAATATGAAACGTAATTATAACAAGTAATACATCAAAATGTCAGAAATTTTTACGCCCTTTTCAAAAACTCCAGAATATACAGGGTGTTCTAAAAATCCATTAGAAAACTCAGGGAGGAGATTCTACGAGCTAAAATAATAGCAGTTTGTAAGGAAATTTTGTTTCGGATTGTCATTTGTTTGCAAGTTACGGCTTATCAAACACCGATTTTTTAAAATTTTCTTTTTAAATAACTTCTGCAGTTCAAGGTCGATTAGTCTCTCATTCGACATGCTTACTAATTAGATCAAGTTCTATTGGAGCAGTTATAAAAAAGTTTTATTATGCGCCGTTAGAGGGCACTTTACCTAAAAACATCGCAAAAATATGAACATTATAATAAAGAGAAACAATATTAGAAAAAAATGATGTGCTCTTTATTCAAGCCGATAAATGCAACCGTTTAGTCAGAAATCGCTATTAAAGTTTTATTAAAATATCAAATGTTGATAATTCCATTCGTTAATTAACTGAGTTGGCATGCTTCAAATAACTATTATTAATACTCTTGATACGAATTATCACGAAAATTGTTTAATCTTTGTATAAGTTTGATTTTTTACCATAATAATTTGGAAAATGGTTCAGAAATACTCAAGTACTGAATACCGTGACATGCATTTTTGTTATGGACAAGCAAATGGTAATGCAGAACAAGCGCGCCAGAATTACATAGATGCATATCCTGATAGGAAAATACCACATGCACAAACATTTGTTCACATTCACAGACGTCTGGGGGAGCAAGGTTCTTTTAGAAATATTTATGACTCAGAAAGACCAAGAACTATGAGAACTGTAGAAAAAAAAGAAAGAGTGCTGGAGACAGTAGAGGCAAATTCGGCGATAAGTACAAGAAGAATTGCCGCGCAGGAGGGTATTGCCCATTCTTTAGTTTGGAATATTCTTCACGAGCAACTTCTTTACCCATTCCATGTGCAAAAGGTACAAGCACTTTATCATGAAGATCCCGTGTGTCGTTTGCAGCTCTGTAATAGCATTATGGAAAAATATGACGTAGATAATGCATTTATTAATAACATTTTGTTTACTGACGAAGCCGGCTTTACAAGAGATGCTATTACAAACTATCATAATACTCATCGATGGTCTGATGAGAATCCACATGCATACCAGGAAACAAAACATCAACGAAGATATTCTCTTAACGTATGGGCTGGAATTGTAGAAGATCAATTACTGGGTCCTTACTTTTTTAATGGAGTGTTAAATGGAGATAGTTATTTGGAATGTCCTCGAAACGATCTTCCAGATTTAATTGAAGATGTTCCTCTAAGAACAAGAGCAAATATGTGGCTTCTACAAGATGGCGCCCCTCCACATTTTAGTTTGGATGTTCGTAGATATTTAGGTGAGGTATTTCATAATCGTTGGATCGGACCAATAGCTTGGGCACCGCGATCGCCAGAACTTAATCCAATGGATTTTTTCTTTGGGGGCATTTAAAGTCCATAGTTTATAAAACGCCTGTTAACGACGTCAATGATCTGCGACAAAGGATTATTGGTGGGTGTGAAACAATTAGAGACAATATCGGTGTTTTTCATCGTGTCAGACGATCATTTCTAAAACGTGTTAGAAAATGTATAGAGGTGAATGGAGGTCATTACGAACATTTGTTATGATAAACTTGTAAATTGTTACTTACTCTTTGTTACTTTAATTCAATATACAATAGTTTTAGAAATGTTAGTAACTTATAATCCTTATGTTATGTGTGTAGTATTTCTCTTGTATTGGTGTTTATGTATTTAGTTTTTTTTCAGTTTGTCCTGTAATTGGTACTTATTTCTGTTGGACAAATAAAATGTATTATTATTGTTATTATAAAATAGGAGAATCTGTCATACTTTGTTCGTGTAATTCCACTATCTAACGCTATCTCTTTGTAAAACCAGAATCGTTAATAAATAAAATAAAAATTGGTCTTTGACAAGCCGTAACTTTTCAAACAAACGAGAATGAAACAAAATTTCCTTACAAACTGCTATTATTTTAGCTCGTAGAATCTCCTCCCGGAGTTTCCTGATGGACTTTTAGAACACCCTGTATAATACATTAAAATTTAGGAAGTTTTACGCTCTTTTCAAAAACTCCAAAATATACAGAGAACAAAGAAAAGGATAACGTATTACGAAAACTGTATCTCTCCAGGTCCCTAGCAGCCACCCTACGAACATCAAAATTATTTAAATTTTTTCTCATGTGTAGTTTTATTACGACTTTTTTTCCCAAAGCTCTGTGATAATCTGTTACCAAGCTACTGCCTGACGCCTTAGTGGATATTTAAGTATCACAATAGTTTCATGGGTGCTATTAATACCAAAAAGGACGCATTAAAACGGCTCTATCCATAGACCTAACATTAATAAGGTGTATGGTGCTTCCTCTTTTATTTTTCTTACACAGTGGTTGTAATGCACATATCCGTAGCTATGAAACTATTATAGTTAGTACACAGATTTACTCTTCTAATACGCAATACATAATTTGAAGTGGGGATACACAAATTTATTTGTCTTTGTGAGGAAACGGAAGTGGGTACATTATTAAAATTATATGAAATAGCTGTAAATATTTGCAGTTTATTGCATGTTGTAGTGTCACTCACGTGTATACCAGGACATTCACTTACAAGAGCGATTTGTCCATGGTTATCACTTGACAATATAATTCTTTTATTTTTTACACAATTAGACATAGGTCTCGTTTCTTTGAATAAATGTTTGAAAATTTCGGGCAATTTACAACGGTAGATTTAATTCAGTGTATTTAACACAATGAAGCTTTGTCATCACGACCAATTGCCATTTTTACGCATAAAACCTAAAATGCTCTTTGAGTTGCCTTGTTGTAAAGGCATTTAACACCTCTTGCTAAAATAATTTAACCATAATCTAAACATTTCGCTAAATTTTAATTTCTTGTTATTCAAGATTTTATTGCTATTAACTTAAAAGATACATGTATGTCTATGGAACAAGATTTAAAAGTTCCAAATAGGATATTTGCATAATTTAGAACATTCCTTATAGGAAATTATGAATTCACTATTCCCTAAATAATAAATGTAATAAGTAGTAATAAGTATAGACTTGTCAATCATTTCGTTTTTTCTTTGCGTCTGGTTTTATTTGCAACTGTACATGTGGTATTTAAAATCATTGCCCTGGCTATCTGTTTATAAAATTATAAAAATAACAAAGTTTTTATATATTTAACTATCATGTTTGGTAGGATATTTATACAACTTTTTTATTGTTATTTTATGTAGGGTGTATGGTGTTAAAATTGGGTATAAAAATAAATTTTGGTTATAACGTCTCTTGCATATTAATTACCTACCATTAATTAAGCTCGGAAGTTTAAATCCTTTTCGCATTAAATCGTGCCTAATAATTATTCCACCCGCATATTTTAAAATGTATTATTTTCTATTTCAGCTGTATAATAAACCATAAACACAAAAACAGATAAATATGAATGCGTTTTTTGTTTATAATGATAATAGACACAATGCATTATTATCAAGAAAAGACACTTGTTCACAACTGGACCACATATGTAGGCATATTCCCGGAACTGCTTCTATTTTTGATTACTTTCTTAATCTGCATAAAGTTTAATTTGTATAATTAGATTAGTAATGTTTTACGAGGAAAAGGTGGTGATTGCGCTACACCTTAAATGTATAAATAGGATGTTATTTTTCCGCCAATTAAAACTGTCTTCAGTATAAAAAATACGAATATATAAAGTTAAAGTTCATCTAATTGTTCTTTTTAATTATACAAATTACAATTAAAGGTAATGAGTATTCTATAATAGTAAAGTAAACATACGAGGGCAAGGTTAAAAACTGTTTTTAAGTATAATAATTTATTTTTCTACGTCAGTGCACTTTTCCTCAGAATGGTTTTCATCTCTGCTGTGTGATTCTGGATGGTTGTCAAAATAACCAAGTTCCTATTCATTTAAGTGATAGGGTGCCAAATCTGCTAAATAGTTGATATCACTATAATTTTTAGTTTTAACGTTTGCCAAAACACTTTTATAAGCACGTGCATTGTTCTGTTATTGTTTTGTCCTTCTCCAGTCATTAAAAGGGTTTCTTTTATATCTCAGAAAACACTGATCATGGTTTATCAGGCAATTTTTTTTTGGCGTCGTGCCATAAATTTCATCCCAGTGTCATGATTGCTGATTCGTTTTTGTACGTAATGAAATTGTAAACTTTACCATACTCATTTTTCTGGTGTGTCTGTATCCTCACATATTTAATCCTCTAGTGCCCCAATATTTTTTAGTGGTATAAAATTCAGAACTATGTTGCTTTATCATAGGTAATGCCTAAAGAACTATTGAAAAATAAAGGCGGACTTGGGCATTTGCTTTAGGACAATTTTTATGCTCTGATTATTGATCAACAATAAAACGAAGATTTGTTTTTTATAAAATAAATTGTTTATTGGTGTATATTATTATTGTACATTGTGGAAAACAAAAGAACAATTTTTCGCAGCTGTACAGGTTGTCCCATTTTCGTATGTTTTACGGGGTATCTCGCTTATTTTTTAGGTTAGAACCTTGCGGTTTTTGCGACACCGTGCTATTTTTTAATGAAACCAAAGATGCACTAATCAAATTTGCCATAGCCATCTTAGTTTGTGTGCTACCGAGTGATTTTGGAAAAATTGTAACTTTATTATTGTCAGACATATTAAAAAAGTAAAAACTGGTATTTGTAGATTTTTTTTTACGTAGAATCTAGTGGCGTACTCAGATTTTCTTTAGAGGTCACAGTTTTTGAGATATTGACATAACATACTTTTTTTTATGGGACACCCTATATATTTTTTTAAAATCTTTTTCCCCTTGCCAAGAGCTTTTCAAAAATATAGCATAGTTTATATTTCTTTTAATAAATAACGTGACAAAATGATTTTTTTCTATAATTTACATTGATAATAGTAGATAGCCGTGGGTAACCATGGTAACGCAAAAAACAAAATAATTAACCATTCTGCCATTACTTAGGTATTTGATTTTTGAACTTTCTGCTTCTCTCAAATTATTCCTGGTTACATTTTCCCAAATTTAGTGCTGATATTTATTGTTATTCGTTGTTTTTGTTTATTGTTATCGTTCTTGTTCTTGTTCTTGTTGTTGTAGTTGTTTAATTATTTTTTAATATGGCCCGAAACCAAAAATTT
This sequence comes from Vesta saturnalis, assembly GCA_036346205.1. Classification (NCBI taxonomy): domain Eukaryota; kingdom Metazoa; phylum Arthropoda; class Insecta; order Coleoptera; family Lampyridae; genus Vesta; species Vesta saturnalis. The sequence goes on from JARFJB010002054.1 coordinate 2,582,245, forward strand.
GAAAACTTATATGATATGAATACCTGCTTCATATTATCTAATGAAAACCCAGACCAGGCCTTAGAACTCTATCTGAACAGGTCAGTTAATCTTTACCTTAGAATTTGTATTTATTTTATATACCTGTTTTGTCATATAGATATCCCGAAAGAAGACAACCCGACAGAAGAATATTTCAAAAATTAAAATTTAATCTTTGCCAACATGGATGTTTTGACAAACATCGACCACGAGTTTACAACAAAGAGAACGAGGAATCAGAGATCAACGTTTTAGCAGTTGTTCAAGCCACTCCTGAAACCTCGTGCAGGAAAATAGATGAAGAGACCGGTGTGTCTAAAACAGCAGTTTGCACTGCTGTTTTAGACACACCGGATTTAAAAAAAAACGTAAATTCAAACCCTACAAGTATAAACTTGTTCATCATATGCACCCTGGTGATGCTGAACGTAGATTGGAGTTCTGCAATTGGTTTATAAATATGAAAACTCAGGCCAATAATTTTGAAAAAAAAAAATAATTTGCTCAAACGAGGCACATTTCACAAGTTCGGTAATTCTTAATAGACACAACTCGCGGTTTTGCAGTCAAGAAAACACCCACGTGATTTTTCCTAGAGAGCGTCAAGGCAGGATCGGATTTAATGTCCCCTGCTTTATTTTTAACTGAAAAATAGTTTATAAGATTTATGAAGAAAACCTAAACTCTAATGGGTACTTACAAATTCTACAAGAAAAAGCTATGAACATTTTAGAAGATATTCCACTGGCTCAACTGAACGATATATTCTTCCAGCAGGATGGGGCTCCAGCCCACAATACTAGAATAATACAAAACTGGCTAAATGAACGTTTTCCCAGGAGATGGATTGGAACAAATGGACCTGTTCGATGGCTACCACGATCACCGGATCTCTAGGTTTTGGATTTTTGTTGTGGGGGTATTTAAAGAATAAAATTTATTCAAGGCAATATGTCAACATGCAACAATTAAAAATTGCAACGGAAAATGCTTTTGCAGAATTACGAAAACAATCATTTATTTTGGAAAATGCTATTAAAAGAATTCATAAACTTTGTGAAACTTGTAGGAGACATAATGGTCTGCAATTTGAATAATATTTGTAATTAATTAATTATTTTGTTTTTTATTAATGTAAATTATAGAAAAAAATCATTTTGTCACGTTATTTATAAAAATAAATATAGACTATGCTATATTTTTGAAAATCTCTTGGCAAGGGGAAAAAGATTTAAAAAAATATATAAGGTGTCCCATAAAAAAAAAGTAAGTTATGTCAATATCTCAAAAACTGTGACCTCTAAAGAAAATCTGAGTACGCCACTGGATTCTACGTAAAAAAATCTACAAATATCAGTTTTTACTTTTTTAATATGTCTGACAATAACAGAGTTACAGGGGATGACTGAAAATGCAATTTTTCCAAAATCACCCTGTAGCACAAAAACTAAGATGGCTATGGCAAATTTGATTAGTGCATCATGGTTTCATTAAAAAGTAGCACGGTGTCGCGAAAACCGCAAGGTTCTAACCTAAGAAATAAACGAGATACCCCGTAAAACATACGAAAATGGGACAACCTGTACAACATAAGTTTATCTTGCATTTTGAACACATACACTGGGTTTCTGACTTACATCCAGGTAATCTACACTACCGTTTTCCTGAACGATCTAACCATTCTGGCCAGTGATTCAACGCGTCAAATCTGATGTCTGCTGAGGGTAAATACATTTTCTTATGCAGCTTTCTAGGAGGTTTGTTATTCTGCACGGAACTACTTCTAGGTCGTCCAATTGTTTTTTTAACCGAATTGTCCATATTAGTTTTGCACAATATAGCAGCTACTTGTCGACTAAAAACAGGTTAACTCCAAATTTAGCTTATGTGAGTGCCCTGCATTTATCCATGAAATGGTGAAACACTCGATTGGTCCACTTATTAGTTTTCATTCAGATGCGATAGCGACCAAGAAGACAATCCATTAAGTCAACCCCACCCATATGTTTCCTTAATGGTAGTGTGGTATAATAATTGTCAAAGTATATGATGATGTGATTTTGATGATTAGGTATTATCTGTGATAATCTTGAAACTAGATTGGCTGAAGCACCCAAATCCGAAGCACCGGCCAGTGCTACATTATCACCCGCACCATTGCGAGTTGTGCAACGCTGTAGCCTCCGCCGCGTGTGTAACTTGGAGTGTTGTTTTCCAGATATCTCTTCCATGCCCGATTTTAGGAACACCTTGACACACCCAAACCTCTACGGACTTCTTACGCAAGACACCTGACTCAATCAGTCCAATACAACTTCCCATAAGCACGTTTTCTAGTCGAGGCATTTTAATTTAAGTAACAATTATTTTGCAGTATAAGTGACAGACGTGTCAAACAATTGATCAAAAACGTCAAAGAATCTTGTCTGAGCCAACTTTACATTACCTAATTTTGTTTACCAAGTCGAAACTTACAAATTTAAACGTAATTGTTTTTCAATTTATCTCTTGATCTACAATAGACCTAAAATTTAAAAACTGGTATGATGACGACAGGTAGCTATTTTGTTCAATAAGACTGGGACACTCCACTGAAAAAAGTTAAAAAAATCTTCTCACGTATATCACCCTGTAGAGGCAGCGTGTGTAGAAAATATAAGTATTTTTAAACTGAGTAATTCTGAATAATTTAGAAAAAAATAATTCAAGAATCGATAAAATTATCAATAAATAAAAAAGTTACGGCTTTGTAAACTTGATCGATATTTAGAGTGGCTCACTTCAAATTCGGATCTGTGTAGTTTAATAAAAAAATTCTACATAGAGCATCAGAAAAGTTTTCAGTATACTTCAGAGACTTTCCAGAATGAGCTACTGTCCATTATTGGGGAACAAATTAAATTGCACAGTGCCAAATAAGTTAAAGAGGCAAACGTTTTTGCAATTAGAGCTGATGAGACTCAAGACATAGCAAAGCACGAGCAAGTAGCTATTGTCTTGAGACACGTTAATGATAAGTTAGAAGTTCCTGAATCATTTGTAAGGTTTTACTGTGCTAAAAGAACTGAAGGCGAAACACTGGCAAATGAACTTAAGAATGTTTTGATTTCACTGGACTTGAATATTGAACATCTGGGAGCTTGTGCTATGATGGGGCCTCTAACATGAGGGACCCATACAAAGGAGTGGGAGCTATAATTATTCAAGAAGCCCCTATGGCAATGTACATTCACTGTAATGCATATATATTGAGCTTGTGCATTGTAAGCTGTTGCAAAAGCGTGACTTCAATCAGAAACACGGCATTTGTACTTCAAAGACTTCACAACTTCATTGAGAAATCAACTAAACGACATGATGTTTTTTAAAACACTGAAAAAAGTGTAAAAAAGTTTTAGTGGCGGAACGTCAACATTGAAGTCTTTGAGTGATAGTAGATGGGTTTTCCCTGTCGAAGCAGTGCGTTCATTATTAGATAATGTTGCTACCAATCTTACGACTCTACGAGAGATTTCTGAGACACACCCTGAGAGCTGTGGACAAGCCAATGCGTTGTTGAAAAATATAGACGGCTTGAACTTTGCATTTGATCCAGGGGAGTTCTAGCACACTGTGACATACTGTCAAAGATCCTTCAGTCAAGCAGTGTGATCTACGAAGTTGTGAAGTCTGTAAAAAATAACACACTTGAAGTATTACAATCCTTCAAAACAGATGTTTTTCATAAAGTTGTGCAATCACCTCACAGAAATCGCTGACAAGTGCGGATTTTGAGCCGCCGAACTTTACTCCCTCCCCCAAACTTTGGGGAGTAAACTCATTGGATCTGTACAGTAATACAAAAGTTTCAGTCCTCTGGCCAGTTATTGATATCTTAAACGAGGAAATAGATGATGTAGACACAGCCAGTGTACAATATGTGTGTTTTTGTCTGAACCTAGATGTTTTACAAAATGGAAGAATCAAGAAACAAAACTATTCAAGAACGACTGACGTTTTTGTATATAAATCTTTGAAAAGTGTGCTACCTATGCTTTTGAACGTTTTCGTTTGTTTTTACGATTATGAACTCGACATCCGTGAGATGTCTTTTCGTGTTACAGTGGTTAAAAACATACACCAGAAACACGAATCGCCAGGAGAGATGTTCTCGTTAGCTCTTTTGGCTATTGAAAGAATTGTTGAAGTAAACAGCTATTGGTGACTTTAATTCAAGCCAGACGAGAAGAATTCATTTTGGGTAAAAAACTTGTGTATACTGACATTAAGTAACAGTAATTTTTTTTGTATCATGTTTATCATAAACAAATGGGCTGAGCATACATAAATTAAAATTAGTGAGTGAACGATAATTTCTTTACGTGTGATTTAGTTAACAACTCAAGTCATTAAAATTATTGTTTTACTGTAAATTGTTTGCAATTAAATTGTTGCAAAATAGTCTGAAAGTTTCAAAACTAACAAATTTAAAGCCGATTTTTAAAAATTTTCAAGCTTTTACACTTTCATACTCCGACACCCAGGTAGGTCTTGCCACCCCAGTTAAAAAAATGAAATGAAGCCTATGACAAACGGTATAATAAACAGGGTTGCCAACTCATAGTTTCTATTTTTTAATATAATGTTAAATAACATTGGAAACAAAATAAACTAATCTTAACACTATATGTTAAACTAATTTTAGTTAAGGTCTTTTCAGGGCGGATCCAGACTTGGGGATATTAACTGAATATAAAAAATGTTTATTCGCTCTTATTATATTACATTCCTGCTTTAAATGATCATCTTTAGAAATTTAGAATCACGTTAAATTCTACGATAGTATAGGATACAACATTACAACAATTATTAAATTAGAAGTTGATTTAAACTTATTTACTAAGTGCAAATGTCGATAGTCACATAATTGGCTACGTCTGAAATAGGATAGCTCTCTCATCTGTGGGTCGAAGCAATTAATACCTACAAAATATTCATTTTTGGCTATTTAGTTAATAGAATAATAATAAATCAAATAATAGTTCTTAATCATATTTTTTAGAATCTCAAGTTCTTAGATAATATTTTATATTTAATTTAATTTGTTTAACAAATTGAGTTTCGTAAATTCGTAAATTATGTATCTAAACTATTAAAAATGTTCATTGGTTATTCATGACATGCCCTGGATCCGACTGGGTCTTTACACCATGTCCGCCATTTTGAAAGTGATATTTTGGAGTGTTCCCATGGTTGGATTTTGTCTGATTTTGGGTATGTTATAAAGCAATAATTTCTAAATAAAAAGAATTCTCAAAAGCTTCTGTCGCAATTTTTCCCTGGATAAAGGTATACAGGGCGTGGCGCGAAGAGTTTTGATTAAAAGTAATGGCAGATACAGTTATGTTAAAAATCTGAAATTACGAAGTTGTAGGTTTTGGATGATGCTGAGTTCAAATATAATATTGTCCTGATGTGGCACTTCCGGTTATACCGGAAGTAGACGTCAACTTTGTTATTTTAAATGGAACCTAATATTTTTATTTTATTTTCGAATTCTACATGAAATTCTAATAAAACTTGTGCACAATATCCTATACCAAAATGAAGTATTTTCAGATATTTCGATTTTTAAACATTTTAAAAATTGTAGTCCACATTGAATAACGATATCTCCATTAATAACGAAGCTAGTGACGTGAAATTGTAACCAATAAACAACAAGCGCTTGCCCGTTAACTCCATATATCCATCCCATTTATATTTCATACAGGGTGTTTTAAATTAGCCGCCAACATGCACGATTTAAATCATTTATAAGTTGCTTACTTTAAATAGAAGACCCTGTATTTTATTACATTTGCCGCTGTATTTTTTTAAGCCAATTCGTTTGGTATCAGTATTCTCTATACCTAAATCCAACCACTTCTGAGATATTTCATTATCTTAGTTAAAACATAACAACACTTAATTATTTCAACATTAGTAAAGGGTAGGCCATGGCTCAAAGATTTGATAGTTAGAACGTTAATTGTTTATGTTGTTTTGACAGTTTTCTTTACCAGTTTGTATTTCATAGTAAATAATGGCAAATGTAGGATTTACTAATGATGATTTTTTACGGAGTGTAATAGAATTGTTAAACGGACTTGTGTTTTGCAGAAAGATATCCAAATCGACCAAATGCAACTGGTGATATTGTAAGAAGATTGCTTAAAACTGCCGTCAGTTTGGTCAATTTAAGACAAAATTAATAAAGATAAACCACTAGTGGACAGTGACATAAACGAAATTAATGTTTTGGGTTATTTTACGGTCTCTCCAAATGCCTCCATTAGAGATTGTGAGAGATCTTACTTTGTCGACGAGAACAATTCATCACATTTAAAAAACACAAATGGAAACCATTTTCATATCATTTGGTGCAACACTTACAATTAGGTGATCTTCCTAGAAGGTAGAATTCTGTGAATGGTTTTAATGAAGACCCAAGAGGATGAAAACTTCATAAAAAAGTTATATGGTGTTAAGAAGCAAAGTTTAGCAAAATGGATTATTTAATCGACATAATTCCCATTTTGGTCTAATGAAAATCCACATGTTAGTAGAGAACGTTATTTCCAAGATAGTTGGAGTTTTAATGTTTTTTGTGCAATAAAAGACGATAAAATTTTAGCATTAAAATTTTATGATGAAAATTTAAATGGTACAAGATATTGCCACATTTTATAAGAAGCCATACCGGCGTTACATACTTTAAGAAATGGAGAGGCGGTTCAGCTTGGTATCAACAAGATGGAGCACCTCCTCATCACTTTGGGCCTGTTGCTCAGCATCTTTACGATATGTTTGATGATAGATGGATTGCCAATCAGGGTCCGTTTCGTTGGCCAGCTCGCTCTCCTGATTTGGCTCCTCTAAATTTTGGTATTTGGGGTTACATTAAAAATCAGGTATTTTCCAAACCTGTTATGACAAAGGAAGATATGATGCAGAGAATCTTAGTTGCTTTTAATTCTCTAACACCGACCATATTTCCAGAATTACAAGACATAACTTAATGAAAAAGATTCATAATGTTTAGAAGTAGATGGTGCTAACTTTTGAACATTATTATAAAACTTTAATTGTTTAATATTACATTTAGTTGTTTTTGTTTGTAAGTTATCTAATTAAATTAATACAAAATACCTAGTCAACGTTTTTAATAATATCCACAATTAATAATCCTTTCAGGCTATTGGTTACTTTTCAGAATTAATAACTTATGAAAAATAACAAAATATCACCTTAAATAATGGAAATCATGGCCTACCCTTTACTAATGTTGAAATAATTAAGTGTTGTTATGTTTTAACTAAGATAATGAAATATCTCAAAAGTGGTTGGATTTAGGTATAGGAATACTGATACCAAACGAATTGCTTAAAAAATACAGCGGAAAATATAATAAAATACAGGGTGTTCATTTAGTCACTAGCTTCGCTATTAATGGAGATATCGTTATTCAATGTGGACTAGGATTTTTTAAAATTTAAAAAAATCGAAATATCTCGAAAATACTTCATTTTGGTATAGGCATGTCACAAATTTTATCTATAATTTCATGTAGAATTCGAATATAAACATAAAAATATTAGGTTCATTTAAAATAACAAAGTTGACGTGTACTTCCGGTATAACCGGAAGTGCCACATTCAGGACAATATTATATTTGAACTCAGCGTCATCCAAAATCTACAGCTTCGTAATTTCAGATTTTTAACATAACTGTATCCGCCATTACTTTTAATCAAAACTCTTCGCGACCCACCCTGTATTAATTTTAGTTTTCTTGGACTATTGCAACTGACAGAGAGCAGATATTGTCGCATCTAGCAACAGGTCGACATAGCAGATATTGTTTTTACTTAATAAAGTAAACAAGATATTAATTTGCAGTTAGTTGTCAATTTTAAATTGTGTGCAACGGAAGTCTAGTGCTAACTGCATGAAATACCAATATTTCAAAAAATGTCAGATCACCGACGATATATTAAAATGCAAAGTACATGTCGTAGGTTCAAACCCTACTCGAGGTAAACTTTTTATTTATGTATTTAATAAAATTAACGATAATTTTTAACTATATATTTACTTTTGAACTTATTCGTTCATAACAAAACTTGTAATAATTACTTTTAAATGTATTTTCGATTTTTGTTTTAAATACAAGGCATTGTGCAAGCACCTACTTTAATATTTGAAAGTGCATCCTAAAAATTATTAAAATATGTATTAAGGAAAAAGTGAAAATTCTTTAGAAACTTGTAATTTTTGTTACAGAGTAGAATCAAAGTGTTGAACGACGTGTAAAACATGAGATCAAAGAATTTCAGTTTTATTTTTGCATTGTACGTATTGGTTTATTATGTAATTATATAAGTCCACTAGTACTTTTGGGGTGTATACGGAAATGTTGAGTGAAGACACTCCAGATTTTTTAATAATGTGAAAATATTGGTTTTGAAGGTATCCAAATGATTCACTCCGAGATATTTCAACATCCTTATGATACTAATAGCGAAATCGAGTAGTGTAAAAAATTTTGATGTCTGAAGATAAAAGGGAATTCTTTTAGAGAAATACAGTTTTGTAAATATTTAAAAAATTACAGATGTAATAGTTAAAAGCAGCGCATAATTTTAAATTGTGGCTTCAGGTTTCTTTACAAATAAAGGTTACTTACGTAATGGTTCCACTACATTAAAATGGTACCGAGGCTTGTGAAATTATATGAATTATATATATATATATATATATATATATATATATATATATATATATATATATATATATATATATATATATATATTTAATAAAATTCAAAATCCAGTTTTATGAAAAATGAGCGTACATACATAATGGTAAAATAAAATTGTACCAGGTTAAATTTTCTCCGGAAATCTTACTTTATAAGCACTAGTAAACCACAAACCACAATATGCGTACTCGCACATATATGTTGTAGAAAGTGGTTAGAGATTCTAAAAATAAAAATACCCCAATTATTGATCACCTTTTAATAAAATAGTAAAATTTATTCAATCAGACCTGCACAGTATGTGGTCGAAGCAGTACATCAAAACCATGTACACTAAATTAAGATTCTCTGAACTAAAATCGTGATTTGTAGATTTATTTGACAGTATACAAGAATGTGATTAATTTTAATTATTAGCTCTCATGATGATTTATTCAGAAATAATTAATATCTGTAGGTACCTACCAATCATGAAAAATAACCGGCTTAGTTATTTTTTTTTGCGAGAAAAAGCAGTAGCATTTATCTGATATCTGAATGAACAAATTTAGTGGGATGAATATATTAAATTCATTGACGCTTAAATGTAGGTTTATAATATATGCAGCCTCACCTGTTATTACCTAACAAGGTCGGTAAGATATTATATAAAAACTAATAGTATTTACAAACCCAATGGCGCCATTGCACAGCTACTTTTCGTATGTAATTAAGGCATCTGAAGACTCACGTTACCGTTATTTATACAAAACAAAATTAAATCGGGATTAAAATTTCCTAATTTAAAGATTAAGGGATTTAGTTTTGTGGGTAGATCTTTTAAAATTTAACTTTCTTATGTAAATGGGTAGGTAGGTAGATCGTGGGATTTAAAAATGCTATGTCGTCACACTTATAACCTAATTTATTTGTTTCTCTATTAGTGCTTTATTATCCTTCCGCTATTTTTTATTTTAACCGTATGTTATGCATGATATTTTTTACAAAATGTTACATATACACTTTAACATTATAAATTTAATTTTCAGGTGAAAGGGAGAAAAAACCAATCGACGATAAAGATTACCAATGGTTTGGTGCAACTGTCGGCAGTGCTGGACCAGATTTGCCAATTGTGGTACGTCCTTAACTTTATGGCGTTCGTTCATTACTGTGTGACTTAAAAAATAATACGGTATATGCGTTAATTCAAATTTCTATTAGGTATATTTTGTTTTTACTATTCGTATCACTCCATAAATAATAGTGACACAATTTCTACAATTGTTTAAATTCTTGGAAATGAAATGATTCTCAAACAATTGCTAACCACTAATTTATATATGGACATGAAACCAGAATATTTCCATATTGGCATTACCGTTTCATTATATCACTTCAGTACGTTACTATAACAGGTGTTTTCTATCCCCTCTTCATAACCTTTAAAACGCGAAAAAATATGTACATTATGTATCCTTACGTAAAATATATTATAGAACAGAAGAATGACCAAAATATTAGTAACTATTACGCGTACAAATGACAATATCTTAACTGACCTATTAAAAAACAATTCCCCAAATTTATAAATTATGACAAATTATTGCGATAGTGTTATATTGCACAACTTTTGAATACTGTATTAACTTTAACACATTAAATGAATAAATTACATAAACGATTACATTTAATAAATTACTCAACAATGAAGATTGCATTTTGTGTCTTGATACCTATATATTAATCTGAAACGTGTTTTTTTTCTGTGTACACTAAATTGAGAGAACGACTAGGTGTAAAAATTTGGTTGGGGTGTCTAGAAAAGGTCTTGGTCTGTAGATAGAAAAAATAAAAAAAAACAAACGGTTCAGGCGTGGCGGACCGCCGAAGGTGCACGGGCTCGAAGCTGAATTTACGCGAATGCAAGGTTAAAAAATCATGTTGCGTTAACGCTACACTCGGAACTAGCAGTATGAATTTTAATGAAATTTTATTGAGTAGTTCATAGGTATAAAGTTTGTTAATTGGTTTCAGTGATTTACATACAAAACATTTCCGCTCGAAGGAATGAATTAGCTTCGTGACCAAAATTAATTCGATTTTTAATCAATTGTGTGCTATGTTTAGCTACCATACCTTGTTATACCACAAACAGTATCAGTAAAACAAATCTAAAATTCTGGATCAAAGATATCAATATCGTACCATCTCATCCATGAACGTTACTGTAGCATGTGCTACGTAATTAGAGTGCGCTTCATACACATTTGTAATTGATAAGTTTTCAATCACGCTCATTACAGACGGCAGTGAGTTAGGACCAGTCTGGGAAGGGGGTACCACTGACATTAAAAATAATTAATTTTACATTGAACATGATGAGATTACAACTTGCAAATAACAATTAAAAATTAACGATATCTCATATACTCAACATCCTTCAAGTAAGAAAATTACTTAGGACCAATCAGAGAGGGTGAAATGCATTCTACAGTTTGGAGTCAGATTAGATCCTAATTTGCAAATGCGAGTGTTTCGCAAAGATAGCCGGAGATGGTATCAAAGAATGTAATTCACCAGCACAATAGCCGTTGTAATAACGATAATACAAAGAAAGAACTGCAACCATCCTTCTATGCTCAAGGGACTGCATGTTAGAAGTTAAGGACGGGTCATTTATAAGCCTAATCGCTCTCTTTTGAATACGATCAACGATATCGAGAGCGTATTGGGAGCACTAACCCAAAGGTGAGAATTATATTCCAGATGAGGCCGAATTTGGGCCTTATACAGCAGAAGGAGTTGAGAGGTAACGTACTGCTTAGATCTGTACAAAAAGCCTATTTTACGAGCAGCTGTTTTGGTAGCTGACAGAAGATGGTCAACCCATGAGAGATTTGAAGATACTGTCATACCCAACAGAGTAATAGAGTCTGAAAACTTAAGAACTGAGCCATTCATACTTACAACAGGAAATGATCGATCTTTTTTGGCGGACATAAGGCAACACTGAGCTTTGTTAGCATTAAATTTAACTAGATTATTGCTTCCCCATTCGAGAATACGTTGAATGTCTTTGTTGATTGAATTTGCCATTTCAGCTTTAATTTCTTGATTTGACATAGAAGGTGGATTATCACTATGAGTGGACTGAGATGAACTACAGTGAAGAGTGCTATCGTCAGCAAAGCAATGGATGGGGTTAGTTGTTGAAGAAATAAGATCGTTTATGTAAGCAGAAAAGTGTAGGCGCTATAACGGATCCCTGTGGTACGCCCGCGCTAATGCTAACTTCTTTTGAAAAAAAGCAATCAACTACGACACGTATTCGTCTTTTATCAAGGAAACTAGAAACCCAGTTGATGAGCGTATCATTTAACCCAAACGAGGTGAGTTTGGCAAGTAAACACTTATGCCAAACTTGGTCAAATGCCTTTGAGATATCTAAAGCGACTACAACTGTTTCACCGGACTGCTCTACTGTATTGTTCCAAACTTGGGTCACATAAGAAAGAAGATCGCTGTTGAACGACTTTGCCTAAACCCAGATTGGTGGTCACTAAGGAGTTTGTTAGTTTCAAGGAACGTGAGCAGTTGCTGATTGATGGCTTTTTCCATGATTTTAGACAAAATGGAAGTGATGGCAATTGGTCTGTAATTTGAGGGATCGGTCTTATCACCTTTTTGGGAATAGGTTGAACATTTGCTAACTTCCATGATGAAGGAATTCCCAGAAGATATAGAGATCGTATAGAGCTTAGATAGGACTGGTACTAGTTCGGGGGAACATTTATTTAAGACAATAGCTGGGATACCGTCTGGGCCAGTCGCCTTATTGAGATCAATCCTACTGATGATCGATTCCAAGAGCTTGTACCGAAAATGAATTGGATACATAACTTATGAAGAAGAGTTGACTAGGGCACATCTTTTCCAGAATCATTGAGACACGAGTTTGATGCAAAAAATCCACAAAAAGTTGGCTTTGTCTACATAATCAGCAACTACCGATCCGTCAATAGATGTCAGGGGAAATGAAGATTTTCGAATTTTTTTAATTTTTGTTTTTGCTTAAGACCAAAATTTACGACTGCCTAAAGGAGATGTAGCTAGTTCATTGCATTTTCGTTGTTCGAACAACTTTTTAGTTTTAGTGATGACACTTTTGCAGATATTTCTAGCACCAACGTATTCTACATGACTGTCAACCGATTTATTAGATTTCCATTTAATGTAACATTTATTTTTAAAGATATTGCATCAGAACAAGCCTTATTGAACTAGGGTTGGGAACGTGAATGACCTACACGGTACTGTTTTTCGGAATGTATAACTCCATTCCCATGAGGATGATTTCAGATACTGAAAGAGCGATGTCCGAAGAAGAGGACGACTTAAAACAATATTCACGCCATGGAAAGGTTGCAAAGAAATCCGTAAATCACTCCATCGAGCTCACTTAAAACACCACAAGGTTCTATCGGTTTTGCGAACAACAGTGGAATTAGGTACAGTGATTTTTATTAGACAATGGTCGGAAAGACCTAAAGGCGAAAAACGGAAGTTTTATAAACAAGAGGGTTTGATGTAAGAAAGAGATCTAGAAGATGTGGAGTATGGTTAGGGTTAACTTCTTTTCAGTGTAAGGTGACCATTTATGTAAAAAGGAAATACGGGACATGGACGCATTACTTGAAGCGTCTGATGGGTACCAAGTACTTCTCAGTAAGGGGAAGGAGTGGGAGAAATTTCTTTTTAAGTTAGATACGAAATTATAGGTTATAGTTGTCAAAGTGACAAATGTTTTTAGGCGACCCATGTCATAATGCTATAATGTCAAAAAAAATAATTAAAAATATCTATTTAATTCTGTATTTTATTTCGGTTTTTAAAAGTACATAGTTAATAAAATAGCGAGCGAAACGTTACACATTTGTATAATTTTCTATTGAATCCACCGTTCGTAAAATATTTGGGGGATCTTGGAAATACTTAAAAACTCGAGGAAATTCAGTTTAAAACTTAAGTTTTCTCATTAAAGGTTCTTACAGTAAAGTTAGCTTTTTCGCTGGTCCAAATTGTATTCATATAGCCGCAACAAACATGCAACACAGCATCGTCGCATATCAAGTATGGACGCTAGTCCGCAACTCCGTAACAGCGTAACATCGCAGCGTCCCACCGGTTGTCGGTCTTTCAGCGTCGCATCAAATAAATGTTACGCGACTACGTTGCACCAATTGTGTACATGTTTGGACAGGTTTGCGAACATATTTTATATTTCTGTTTCCTCAGTAAAATCTAGATATCGGTGCAGCATGGAGTGGACTGAAGAAGTAACCCTTCATTTTATCGAAATGTATCGAAGCAAAGAGATTTTGTGGGATACCAAAAATTCCAAATATTATAATAAAATTAAAAAAAAGGATGCTTGGCAAGAAATTACCGAAAATTTTCACACAAGTGCTGAAGAGTGCAAAAAAAGATGAACGCTTCACTCTCGGCGCTTAGGCGAGAAAAGGTAAAAATATAAAAGAGTGGAGGAACAGGAAAAGGTAAGTGTAATTAAATAATAATAACAACGGATAGTTGTCAAGTAAAACGATGGTTATTGGTTTTCCTTGCTTTCTTAGATTAATAATCATTAATGGGTAATCATGTTGGTTTGTTTTCATTGCAAGACGTCGTGATATCTATGAAAGCGGTTAGTTTGTCTTCAAGAGCTTGCTATTCATATGGGACAAAAATAAAGTTCGCGATACACAAAGCACTGTAAGTATTTATTGGGAAAAATTGTTTGTACATGATTTATGCATAATTGTCTTGCCAGAAAAGGCGTCCTTCCTTTTAAAAAATCCGATAATTCGTCCCGAATTACTTTAGCGTCTGTAGATCGTTTTCTTGGAATATTTCTTAAAGGAAGTAACGAGGACATAGGCTTATTGGTTCTATATGCTCCGTCTACTAAAGTCCCATCTATTTTTGTATCGAATGATCCATTTGGGGTATAAAGGTAACATGATATAGAACTCTTTCTTAAAAAAATATGTAAATGCGCTATTGCTATTACCATAAGCTTAGCTTTGTCGGGATCTAGCAACATCGGTTTGCGGAGTACTCTAAAAATAGCAGGGGCAATTCGAAATACATTTTCCACAACGCGCCGTGCGCGAGATAATCTGTAATTGTAGATCCTTTGCAATGATCCTTTTGGATGTGTCCCCGAAAACGGTTTCATTAAACTGTCAGTTAGCGCAAATGCTTCGTCTCCAATAAAAAAAAATGGAAGATCGCGTTGTCTATCACCCAAAGGTTCTGCTTGTGGCAAATTTAAGTTCTTTTGCTGGAGTTGTTTATACAAGGAACAATGTTTGAATATACCACCATCTGAAATGCGTCCCTGACCTCCAACATCCACATACAAAAAGTTGTAATGAGCATCAACCAATGCAAAAAGAATTATGCTAAAGGTCGATTTGTAATAGGAGAACTCGCTTTCTGAATTAATTGTTACTTGCAAAACGACATGTTTGCCTTCCAGTGCTCCAATGCAATTAGGAAACGTTCCAAATATCATTATATTCTTTTGCCACATCTAACCATCCTTCTGATGTATTGGGTAACTATAACGAAACCATCCTCTAACAAAAAAAAATCCTCTAACAAATTTTGTCTCTAACAATGCGTTATTTATAAATTGGCATCATAGAAGGCGAAGACGAAGATGATGCAGATGATGATCACTAGGATAATTCTGCTCCGGTAGAAAATACTCAGGGGTCTGAGGAGAATCAGCAGTCGCAGGAGACGCAAGATACTTCAGTGTCTGTGGAAAGACATCCTCCAGCTCAAATGGCTCCTGCCCCTACAACTCGCAAAAGGAAGTGTGCAGCTGATGAAAAGTTGGATCTCGCTTTTGCAATATTAGCAAAGGCATTGAGGGTGCATGCACAGCAAGAACAAAATAAGTTCACGATATTTGGACACCTTGTGGCTACGAAACTTTAAAAACATTCTAGTGTAGCGCAGACTGCGGTGTAACAAGCCATTACGAATGTTTTATTTGACGCGGACAGGGGGTTCTATGATCAACGTCCCGCTCCACATGGTCCTCACTTAAATGTAGTGTATCATCAACTGCATTCCTATCCTAGCACCTCCAGCACTCCTCAACATTCTATTCCTCACGATTCCCGATTTGCACAACCAGATTCTGGTTACAACCGCTTTCCTTTCTCACAATCCCAGACTCCCCAGTATTTACCACAGCCATCTCCATCAAGTTCCCATTATTCCAATATATCAACTTATTCAACATCTGCCAGCGTTACCGCCCATTCCCCACCAACTGTCACGGAAAATTTTGACATGCCCGCCATTGAGTAAAAACAGTTATATTGAACTACAGTTAATTATGATTGTATTTATTAAATACGAGTAGTATTTTTGTTATGTGTGTGATTTAATAAAACTACATACCTGTATATTTTCCTTTAATTTGTCTATGAGCGCCTTACACACTTCTGGAACTATGGCATTTATCGATTGTTTAGATATTTTGAAAAGATACTGCAGGCTAGTGAAGGAATCCCCAGTCGCTAAAGAACGAATTGTTACTGCTAACCTTTCTTGAACAGAAATAGCTTTTATCCACTTCGTATCTTTCGTGCTATTTTTGGTCCAATTTCATTGATCAAATACTCAAAGTCTGTAGGGGACCTCCTTGTAACATTTTTGTATAAACCACTAACTGCTTGAAATTTTAGATCCACAAATAAATGACGCCCACCACACCTAGTTCTACTTGTATATAATTCTGTCTGCCACCAACGTCTTTTCCTACGTTTTTTGTTTTTCACTAATACAAGCTGAAGCAGCAATATCCATCTTACTGCTTGAAGGACTTTGCATGAACTGAAATGGGACACCACTATGTTTCGCACTGATGATACGCGGCGATGTTGCGTTACACCTAATCATCTTTCGACCACACCGCAACTTCGTCGTGCAACAGTCACTGTTGCGCAACGAAGTTTGCATGTCTATACGCACCTTATCAGAACAAATTCTTTTCGTGGCGGCTTTAGATCTCGGTAAACACATGCACGTTTCAACAATTTTTAATACGCTGTTTTGTGGTATATCTTCACTTTTGAAGTGGTTAAAAAGCTCGACCCATTGTTTGTCAATGGAAACAGAAACTTCTTTGCACTCTTTTATTTTTTGACTGGTTGTATATCTCTTAACGTACACAATTTTATTAGAAAGTTCTGAATCATCTATATGAATACCAGGGTCTTGTTTTTGAAAAACATTTAATGAGTTTCCAACATCTGGCCGCAGAGGTTCTTTTTTTAGCAATACCCAACGAAACGCTTGTGTCCATTCATCCATGTAGGCAAGTAGTATAACACATGGTCACTGACGTTTTAAATTGAATTACGACTAGGTGTTCTCCTTGATTTATTAAAGGTACTACCTTAGTGTTAACTTCGTTTGGCAAAAAGACTTCATTTTTTGGTTCCATTAATTGTTGCTTTAAATTTGATAGAACCTGCTATGTTCTCTTATATAAATTGGTTACATTTCTATAATCTCTTCTCTATGGAATCATTCGTCTTTACTTTTACCGTCGGATGGCGTACAAATACATTTTACTTAATTCCTATTGGTGCAATTGTGTTCCTTAGTCTCGAACCCTTGTTTCCGTTTTTTTTTTTTAGTTTTTGTTTCCTGCCAGTTAGTGTGCCTAGAAACTTGAACCGCTATTCGTTTGATGCGATTTTCTTATAAAACGGATATTTCCGGATTTATCGTTCAACGACCAAATAGTTTTGTGCCTGAACTTTATGCTAGTTCTCGTCACTTAATTAACGTGATATTTACGTCTTTAAAGCATTCAAGAGTGTTGTTTATTTTAATATCTACTTAAACGCTTGTGGCTACCACCTTACAAGGTCAGTACTCCTTTTTGTATAATTTCGTCACCTAGTGTCCTATTCTCTTCCGTAGCGTTTTACTACGTGTTTTATCTACTTTTTTACTACTTCGCTACGTCATCAAACGCCGTCATCATCCAACAACGCCGCTGCCATCTTAATTTTCCATCGATTCACGCTTCGACCGAAGAAATTCAATTTCAACGAACTACAACCAGTAAAACTGCAGTCCTTTCACCTCAAGATTGCTAATAATTTAGTATTCAACTATTAAGTAACGCCGAAATTATTCATTTTAGTAAATTCTCATTTTACTTCCTTAAGTTCAAAGATTGCGGTTTACGCCATCTATACTGTACAGTCATAATTTATATTTCAAAATCTAACTGTAAATATTTGCCTATTTATTTCTATTCTAAATTCATATTCTTAAGCTTGAATTGTTACTAAATTTGTAAATCACATTTACCTTGAACATATGTCGATTCTAAAGTCAAAACGCATGACACTGGCTATTTAACCTCAAATTATTCTTCGTAAAATCGCATCGTGTTTTGTAGTTATAATAATATATCTTTCGCTTCGTAATTTATTAGTTTCCATTGCATTTGTAAACAACAGTTTTTTTCAAAACTATTATTATTAATATTCACTATTACGAGGTAAGTTTATAAATGTATTTCCAATTGATTGAATGCATTTATTTATTTTGCAGCAAATAATGATGTCATTAAAAGGTAAATCTTTGAAAAGCCAAACTCTAGTAATGTTAATGAATATACTGCATTATTTCGAGATGGAACGCGATAACGGGAGGCCAAGTTTACCTTTAACTTCCATTATCCAAGTACGCTAATAATTTTCACTATTTAAATTTATATTTATGTAATATTATGTTGCAGCGAACTGCTCTCGCATGCGGCATTTCCGAGAAAACCCTAACTTGGACAAAGGCAAGAAAGGCTCTCGCTTTAGAATCTGGGAAATCGACGCCGGATTCACCGCAAAAACATAGGCTACGTTTGAAGTCGAAGTCAGAGGATGTCGACGAATACGTGAAAGATGTTTTGAAACGAAAAGTTTATACCATGCATGGAACTGGTAAATAATTCAGAAATTATTGTTGAAATGGAGTTAATCACTATTTAATTTGAGGCTCACATGTTACTATCGAAAAACTCCAAACTGAACTTAAAGAAGATAAAATATTTACCTTGAGTAACACGAGTTCGAAACAATTGTTACACAAAATTGGTTTTGAATTCAAAGTTGACGATGGAAGAAGGCGTTTAATGGAGCAGATTCATATTGCTGGTGCTCGAGCAACATTTTTGCGAAAATATTTTGCTAATAAAAGTTGTGAAATTAGTTACGATCCTATCTTTTTGGATGAGACGTGAATTTTTAGTCGAGGAAGCGTTCGAAAATCATGGCATGATAATGATTTGAAAAGCACAAAAAAACAAACTGCTAGGAGAAGGGAAACGGTAATTAAAATAGTCCGATTTGTTAAAAATATTTTTAACCGAATAAACAACATGGATGGCTTTATACCTAATTCATCATTGGTATTTTCCAGTAAAAGTAAGACGGCAGACTACCATGATAATATGAATGCTGATTTATTCCAAAAATGGTTTCAAGAACAGCTTTTAC
The DNA here is from genome assembly GCA_036346205.1 of Vesta saturnalis. Classification (NCBI taxonomy): domain Eukaryota; kingdom Metazoa; phylum Arthropoda; class Insecta; order Coleoptera; family Lampyridae; genus Vesta; species Vesta saturnalis. The sequence goes on from JARFJB010002054.1 coordinate 2,601,625, forward strand.
CAAATTTAGAAAAACCAAGTTTGATAATTCTTAACAATGCTAGTTATCATTCTACATTAGTGGAAAAATTATCTTCAAGAAGTTGGAATAAAGAAGATCTTCAATTTTTAAGAAAACACAACGTTCCTCATTCGAATGATATCCTGAAAGTGGAATTATTACAAATTGCGAAGGATTTACAAGTTCCAAGAATATATGCAATTGATGAAACAGCTCATCAATGGGGACATCAAATAATTTTACGTTTGCCTCCGTATCACTGCCAATTCAACCCTATCGAGTTAATATGGGCAAATTGTAAACAGTAGTACAACAAAAACGTTGGAAGACAGGGCTTCAGGGACGAGAATGTTTTATCGCTATGGAAGGATTCATTAAACCAGGTAACTGGAGAACTGTGGCAAAAGTGTATTTTACATCCTGAAAAGGAAATGAGCCAGTGTTGGGACGTTCAAAAAAGAGCTGAGTAAATGGTAAAACCTCTAGTAATCAATGTCGGAGAGTCGAGTGAAGATGATAGTGAAAGTGAAGGTGATGACTTTTAATTATTAAATGTCCAATATTTGAATTTAAAGCAAAAATTAGAATCTTAGTTACTCTATAACATTGTAAAGAATTATTATATTTAACATATGCCTCTGTACCTGTATATATATATATATATATATATATATATATATATATATATATATATTGACAAACTGTAAACTGAGATTTCTAAAATCGGTTATATTGTTAATTATTAATAAATCTCATTTTTAACATCGAACACAGTGTATTTATTTACGAAACAACAATCATATATTTATAAGTGGTTTTGATAACCAAATTACAGTCTTGACTCGTTTAACGCAGTAAGACCTGTCGGCTAAAAACTATCCTCCACAATTAACCAAACCTTTCGCACTTCATTCGGGCACTGCCTACTGCTAGCTAATTCGTTTCTTATTGAAAATTGTTGATATAATTAATTTGTAAAACAGATCCAAAGCGAAATTTTGTTGACCCGGTCTCGATTCTGATAATCGTTTACAGTTGTACAATATATTTTTATCATATGACTACCCACACTCGATGGACTTTACATGCCAGAATAAGTGCGAACAGACCTTTATTTATACGAGTGGATTTTTAAGACCTTTAGGATGCTAAATTCCGAGATATTCCAAAAATAATTTTATTTAAATTTGACAGCGCGGCTTAAATTGGAAAATAACCTAGAAACATTGACGATGTTTTGTTGGTATTCAAAATTACTAACTGTATGAACCAATAACGACATACGTTTTTAAAATTTTAAACCATGCTTTACTAAAAGATCAGTCCTGAGACACCTCTCGCCGGCCCGACTATATAATTGTTTTCACTGTAAAATGATTTTCAACGCCGAGAACTTGTTTCAACTTGGTCGTGGTCTTAACTCATTAGCCTAAATAAAGGAGATGAGATAAATTATTGTTAATTTTTAAAAACCATTTTAAATTGTAATCGTGTCATGTTCATTGTGAAGCAAATTATTCTCAGCGTCGCGTGTACTGCGACATAAAAGTATGTTGGGGGTGCATTTTACCCCCTCACATTGGTGCTAACATATTCTTGTATTCAGAGGATGACATGAATTATTGTTAAACCGTACAAACTGTTACTCTAGTATTTCACCATGTTATCTGTAAAATGAATTATGTTCAGCCTTGGGGAGCCATTTAATCCTCTAATAGTGGTCCTAAATCATTCTAGTAACTAATTATCGTATTATGAGGATGTGATATGAATTATTGGTAGCATTTAAAAGGTATTTTCATGTTGAGACCTCGTCGTGGTCACTGTAAAATTAATTCGTTTTCATCCTCGGGGGTGCATTTTATGCCCTCACACTGGTCCTCACTTATTCACGTATTCAGAAGGCATGATGTGAATTATTGTTAATTTTTAAAGTATTCTAATTATGTAGAACATGAAACTCCTGCTCAAGAGTGCAACAGTATGCCTATCTCTCATCGGGTGTCTTTGGTTTGTTCTACTACTGAGTGTTGTACCAACTTCACGCGGGTTGGAGAAGACGAATTAACTCCACTTTCTTTAGTTTTAGAGTGATCCGTGGAGTAGAACATGGACGCTTACCCCCATCACTTTTGTTTTGATGTCATATTAATTTTCAGTTTTTTCTGACTATACAAATGCACAGTCGGTCTCAGATTCTCTTTCTGGTGACATAATAAATATGGGTTGCTTTTAAAACAAATTAATCTGTAGTTATATTCTAAGGGTTTGATGGTAGTGTCGGGAGGCTTCATCCGGCTAGCGATCAATCTCTTCCGATTCTTTATAATAGACGGGTTCTGATTGGTTATCTTATTGCGTGGACCTGATACAAGTGAAATAGATTATCTCGATAAATATGAATATAAATATTTGGCTGAGATTCAAGTTGCAAATGCTGTAGATTATTATTAATACCTGCAATGCTTCACCCGAATAGAATCATCGGCCCAGAGATGTGTTTAAAAAAATTTTAATTGGAACAGGAATTTTTAGGTTTGGACTATATTCCTACAATTAATTAATATGAAACAAGAAAAAATACTCTTAAAATCACAGACGTGTTATCAACAAATTTTACAAATTGATTACAGCAAACAACGGTTTTTTTAAATTTCAAAGGTACTCATTTTACAATAATATCGCGTGGTCTAAGTGCGTTTCGTGGTGGTTTGGCTATAAATTTCAAACATCCCAACACCTTCCCCTGCACTTTTGCAGAAGGAAAGCTTGTTTCCAATACACACAGTTTGTATTTCCTTTTTACATTTTTTAAGCAAAAGAACCAATAGGAGTAACCTCTTTCGTTCATAATAAAAAAAGTTATTAATTTCGTGTATGAGTGAAAATGTGCACTTACGACATACATAAAATTTTGACAATTAGGTTTATAACCTCCTAATCTTAAAAATATTACATTACATGCCCACTACGCCATTCCCTCCCCAGGTATACAGAAATCGTAGTAGCGTCTTATATTTACCTATTATGAACAAATTACTTTCATTTGTTCTGTATTTGCGTACCACTTTCGGTTCCGTAAGATTCATGTACTGATTTTGACACGTCATTTTATTCCTGAAACTCCTCACCTTTCTTTTGCGAATCTCGTTATGCAGGATAGACACGCTACCCTCTTTGATTTCCCGCATTAACCACTAGTTTGCCTTTAGTTTCATACTCTCACAAGGCACATCAGGCTTCCTCAGCGCTATTTGGAGGTACGTCGCATTTTGCCTAGTAGAAATGAATCACCGGCACATACCAGAATCCGTAAATTCATGTTACTGACCGTTATAACATATCGGTACATTCTTAGATTAATGAATATGCTAAACAGCCACGATGAAATCCTGCAGCCTTGTCTACTCTGAACTCTATTTTAAAGTATTTACTTAAGCTTCCTGTTAACCTTTTCACGGCTACCGTCATATACAACTCTTATTCTATTTATTAGACATTTACTCACTCTATACTCACTTAAAATGTCCCAGAGCTACATCCAGTTCATATGGCCATACGCTCTGTCCAAGTCTACAAACGCACAGTAATAGTTTTCTCTTCATATTTAAGAACTTTTCAATCATCTACTGGAGAGCAACCATCTGATCTCGCATCCCTTCCCTGGCATGAAAGCACCTTGCCCATCCCAATCTTACTTTGTGTTATTTCACGTACCCTATATAATTAAAACTCTTTCAAATACCTTACCAGGTACATACAACAAACTTATTTCTTTGCAGTTTTTACAATACTACCCTTACTCCCCTTGACCTTACACATCGGAACAATAATCGTACTCTTCTAGTCGATCGGTACTTTCCCACGTTTAATACATGCATTAAATGTATTCTTAAACTTTGAACATCCATATTTCAGCATTTCGCTAGTAATTCTAATTGCAACTATTCAGCACTACTACTGTGTCCCACTTTCCCTCAAAATTGTTATTTATTTTCCCACCTTCTGCCACCCTCAATTTCTCTTTACTCATCGTTACTACCTCGTTCGCTTTTTTCTTTCCTAATCTGTACATTTCATATAACCCCTTTTTCTCTGCTTCACTTTTTACAGCAATCATTGTTGTTTTTATTATACAGTACATTTTTTACAAAGCCACTCCACCAAGTGCTCTTTTTCTGCTTTGCCACAGCAGCTCTTTTACATATCTGTGCAACACAGTTCTCTTCTCAAATTTTTTGCACACCTCATTCTCACATCGTCAGCTACCAGATTTTCTACTTCCACTCTAGAGACAACCAAAAAGTGATCTGTTCTATTCCGCGGCCTACGCTTTACTTTTGTATCCATAACCAGTTTTCCTTCATCCTAGGCAATGTAGTCAACTAGGTCTTTAGATTCACCTCTCTGACATGTATACATGTAAACACTTTTATTTTTAAAATATATAATTTATATATATATATATATATATATATATATATATATATATACATATATAATATGTATATTTATATCCATCACACCTTCTTTGTTGCATGAATGTATCACGAAATTTGAGGTCATTAAACCACGACCATATAGGTCCCTCAATACTTTCACTACCACTTGGTATGCTTTTTTATTTTTTTTTATTTTCCTCCCAAATTTCTCTTTTAATTTAGACCACGTCCGCTCGCAGATATTTGCTGAAAAAGAAAAAATATTTAAAAATAAATACTTGAAAAAATTAAATGCTTACGAGTAGAATTTAAAGACTCCGTCACCTCCCGCCAAGCATTCTCTTTCCTTACGTTGCCTTTATAACATTTATTCTTTTCATCATAAAGGTAGGGAAAGCTGTTCAGTAAATTAATGAGGAGCTCTATATCTAAGTTTTCATCCTCCATCACATGTTAAATATTACTACTTACAAAACCACAATAAACCCCCAAGGTATGCAACAATGCGATATAACAATGGAATTGTAACACTTACAACTTTGATGTTGATGGAACCACAAACTAAATGAACTAGTTTCGAAATGTAAATTTGCACGATTTACAAACGCTGCTGTTTCCCCGACTTAAGCTCCAAATTATATCAATGCCATTTCACATGGAGCGTATGATCAGGACGGATCGTCAGGACGTATAAGCAAGTACCATGTTCTGTATTATAAGTGTTTTGTAACTGTGCTTTCCTATTAGTGGAGTTGATCGGCCTATTTCCACAGTTTATGCTTTTAGAGCGCGAGGTTTCGGAAGCGGACTCTGCTTCCGTCATCAGGCTTAGTCCTGAGAAGGACTGTTTTCGCACTTGAGTCGATTTCATATGTTATATATATAATTTTTTCCCAAGCACTTGATTACTCTCAGATTCAAACTTGGTACCGTGTGTTTAAATGAGTAATTTCACATGATTCGCGTACACATAAGAAATACATAAAGATGAGCTACGTTCAACTCATAGGTTCAACTTGACGTATTTCTTATGGGCGGAGGTTAAGGTACATAAGGAATACATAAGACATAAGAATTATGTAAAGACATTGTGAACACATATAGTGAAAGTGCATTGATTTAACTTTATGTATTACGTATTTTTTTGGTATTTCTTACGTCTTATGTCCATTGTGAACGAGCGCTAACACCCTTTTCATGTAATTGATGAACTAAGCGTCTTCCTTCTACCTGCATCATTATCTTCAATACTGTGCTAGTCTTTAAACCTATTCAATGACATAATGACAGTTTATTGCAGAAATTGATTTAGCAGGATGTCAATCAAAGGTACCTATTATAAAAATGTACTTGCCGGCTGAAGGATGTGCCGCATTAGGTAAGAGGCAATACAAAATTATATTTTTTTTTATTGCAAATGTTTGATATAGTCTGTAAAAATAAAGATTTTCTATTTCGGCTTAGCGCTTTATTACTCTGAGACAATGGAAATGTAATCCTATTTCAGAAGTTACCAAACGTTTTCAACGAACTCAGCCCGGTATCTCAAATACTTTTCCAGATATTAAATTTCGAAATTATCAAATTTTATCTTTTTGATAAGGCCAGATTTTTTTTATACTTTCGTTACGGCGGTATTCGAAGTTCGTTTTTTAAAAAGATTTTGTATTTTGGGGTCTAAATACGCAAATAACCACCTATTATAATAGATTAAATAATGAGGAATTGATTACCACTTTCATCACTTTCTACTAATTATCCCATTAGGTATAAGTGCATTCCTATATAATATTTGAATGTACGTTATGTTCTGCATGTACAATTAATGTCACTATTAGTAAACAATAAAAACTGGTTTATGCATATCAATTCCTTTTTAATTACCAATTAATGCTTTCGTTGTTGCACATTTCAAAATAAATGAATTATATTAAGTAATAAACCTCTGCATCCACACACAAAAAAAACTTTGCAACATAGTTAAAATTAAAAATCGTTCAAAACGTTTTATAATTTCTGGAATAGAATTAAAATTCCATTGTGTTTACCTCTCGCGAGCGGTCTTAAGTCATTGAGCAGGTAATTTACGCTTTCACTTAAGTCGCGTACGTTTCTATTGAAACCCAAACGTTAAAAAGAAACGGCTGTATATTCCCAATGTCTCAGAGTAATAAAGCGCTAAGCCGAAATAGAAAATCTTTATTTTATTGTAAACTTTATTGAATTCTTGATTAGCCATGGATAAACAGTTAACGAGATACTCAAAGAAGGTTTTCGATACCATCCAACCTATGCCCGATCTACCAACATAAAAGTAGGTAGGAATAGAAAAGGCAGCATACGGTTATAGATTCTTTTTCTGGACCACTGCTTATTTCATAAAAATTCTTGTAGAAATTTTCACGATTTTGGGCAAGATTGTTCTCCCATTTCGTCTGCATGATACATTCTTCTAGAATCAGTTACCACTTCCTCGTAATTTTTTTCTTTCAAGAAAATTTTGAACTTTCCAGACCATTTACGAATACACTCTTCAGTCACTGAGGGTCGAGCTTATTATATTATTTCAGTGTTTCGTTTTTTATTGCAGAATGACGATTTAGAGAAAGCTTTTTTTTTATCTTCTTCACTTTTATTCAAAATTGTGTTTGGCCCCAGTCTCCTTTCCATCGGCGTTAAACCTCTAACTTTTTTACTTAAAGTCGCTTTTGGTACTCCATATTTTTGGGATACACTATTTAAACTTTGACTTTCTAGACGTACACTTTCGACAGCTTTGTCTAAATCTTCTTTACTATATCTAAATCTTTGGAACTTTTTATTTGGCTCCATATCTGAAAACAAAGTAAAAATGTATAAATGCATTGTCTACAAATAACGTTAGAAATTACTTAACAGAAAAAGAAACGTTAATTACAAGACCAAACGAATATATCCAATGAAAAACGCCGTTAACCCAGTAAATAAAGTGAGTTGCTTTACTAGATCTGCACCTTATTTCGACAAAAACTGACATACAAGCTGTAAGCAAAATAATATTGTATTATGACCAAAATAAATCAGAATGTAAAATAATAATGAAAATCCAGTGAAGGAACGCTTTATTCCTTTACTAGATTTTATAGAAAACCAATACAGCGAAACACAAAGTTTTTATCATTTTTTCTACGGGATAAACCTTCAGTTAAAAATGAAAGATAAGCATTATAAGACATACATCATCACCTACCTTAATTTTTGGCTCACAACCTCAAGCACGGTCAACTTTGAACTAAAATATAATCCATTTTTTTTTATTTGCCCCCTAGATTTAGGAGTTATTTCTACAAAGTTGGTATAATATTTTTCACTAACGTCAAATTTGATTAATTTATTTTCACATATGATACATGATATATATTTAGTTGTATCAAATTATTTGATGAAAATCTTTTATTGCAATTGAAATATACCCCAGAATAAATTTATGGGTAAGTTACAATACGGCGGAACCCTACTTCGTCATTCAAAATTCAATAGGCTCCTTCTAGTATTATTATACAGTTATCCGTGGTTAGTATTCATTTCTATTAAATATGGCAACTGTGAAATTAATTTTGACATATAATCAGATTTGAGGTTAGTGAAGACCGTCTAATACTGGCATACTTTTGGTATAATAATAAAACACTAGGGAGCAAATAAAAAAATAGATTATAGTATAACGAATTGCATGATTTACCATGTTGCCAACTACGGAACTAAAAGAAATATTGAAATGAGGCGGGAATTTTAAAATATGTAGTTTGAAATCCTTAATATTACTAAAATTATGCGCATTTGTTCCTTCACTGGTTACTGTTCTTCCAATGGTGCAATCATCCATAACAATTATAATTAGGCATAAAACCTTCACGAATTGCGGATTAAGCATGTATATAAGTGTGTCTAATACGATTATTTTCGGTAATTTTTGCGTAATAAGTAGCAATACGGCTAAGGCAGTTGCATTAATAGAACTTGAACACAAGTTAAAATTATTATTGCGAATTCAATTAAAGATGTGTGAACATGTAATGCGTTTGATGTATCGAAACCAGCGAGCAATACAACAGAAATTAATTGTTGAGTTTAGTAGACTTTCTTTTAATTTATTGATTATGAATGTAAAATATTTAACATTAAATAAGCTTCAATTTTGGTAATACTTGTACATTTTAAAGGAAGGCAAGTGATCAAGCAATCCAAACCTGGGCTATTTAAGTTCGTCAATAAATTGACAAATAAGTTCTTGTGTAAATATCAAATTAATATCTTAATTATATGCCTTAAAATGTAAGACAAGAAAATGTTTAAATTCAGAACGTATTTATTATTATTACTAGTGCATCGTAAGAAATATTTTAAATAGGTTCTATGTGTTATGGTGACTTAATATTTAAAGAACAAAAAGATCGTATCAACAAGAATGTTGGTTACAAACTGAATATTTGTAGGGATGATTCTATCTGTATATATTTAAATGATGTACCCAACCTTTGTTTCATCTATTTTTATGAATAAGCAATTTATAGTAAGTAATATCTACCACCAGCGATCTGGTTTCGTTGAAAGAACGTGCTTTAAGTAGTATTAAGACACTTAAAATGGCCATGAAGTGCCTTAAGCAGGATTAAAGGAAGCACGTGCACAAGCCTAACCTCCCTCGATGATATCTAACGAGATGTAATAAATTATTTCACCTTTCTTCAAGTCCTTGTCAGAACGGTAATAGTGAAAGATGACATATATGTTTTTTATGAAACCTGTGATTCATCTAACAATTGATTCTTACATGTACGTAAGCTACTATGAACAAGAGGTAAGGGTCATTCGGGTCAGATATTTTGTACTTGTTATGGTCTTATTGTTACGCCCAATATAAAAGCGGCAGAATATACAAAGCGGATGGAAACATAACGGATAAGTTTATCTTAGAATTAATTTTTTACTCCATTCTCGCCAGAAGAATAACGCATACCAAACTCAAGAATACACCCTTTAGAATAATAGTCGCCGTTTTAGGAATCATGTAATCGCATAGTTCGTGTCCCAACAAATTGGTTTAGTTTAATTTGTTGTGATGCGGGTTATTTGTCAAGCTGCATTTTTAAGATGCGCTTACTTTTTTTTTGTGCCGAAACCAGTTAACTACTAAACCATAAAAGGTTTCTACAATACAATATCTCTTACCTAGTCAAGGGTGAATCATCCACCTGTTGTTAAAAGAGAAAATAATTTACGAATGATTAATTATTTTTGATTGAATTAGGAGATAAATTGAATAATTAACAACTTGTTTACGAATATTTATCGTTTAAAGATTTTGGTTCCGGATCGGATAAAATTAATTCATAGGAACCGAATTAACTAAACTCCGTTTAGTGACATAATGACTATGATAGAAACTTAAAAATAGTATATTTTACACAGTATATATCTACATAATTGATAATATGTACTTTTTAGTTATATTGGTTTTTGAAAAATTGCAAATAATGTAGCTATTTGTGTAAAAAAACACTAAATTTTTGTTCTTAAAAAACTATGATCATTCTTACAATAATATTCAGGTATTGAAAAAAAAGATGGTTTAATAGTATATTCTGTAATGAGGTTAGAATGAGAAAATTCGATACGAGTGGAACATTCCGAACGCGAGCGTTAGCGAGCGTGAGGAACCACGAGTATCGAATTTTCCATTCTAACAGAGTAACAGACTGTATTTTCTCCACGACAAGAAAATATGAATCATTAACAATTACACTAAATCTGAACAAAAAACAAAACAAGTTTTGAGATTAATATTTTAATTTCTTTACAACGAAGGTATGAGTAACTAACAAATAAATGAAATCTCAACAAAACGAATCATTATACTATATGGACAAGTTACTTAATGATTACTTACTAATATTATATATATATATTATATATATATATATATATATATATATATATATATATATATATATATATATATATATAGTGTTGGTACAATACTGAAGTTAAAAATCGGTGCGTTGGAAATATTTTCCGTGACATTTTTCAAAACAGATTGATTTGAAGAGGCAGATGTAACAGTTGTGTAGCAAGCAGAATTGGAAGATGAAGGAACGATCTCGGACGAACTAGATCCAGTAATCGAAGCGACTATTTGATTTGCTACATTTATTCGATTTTGTAGAGAATCTTCTATGTACCCTTCTGCTACTTGCGAAGACTTCCACCCTCCATGTCTTTTCAATGTAGTAATATCCGCACCTGCATTTACCAACGTAGTTGCTGAGGTACGGCGGAAACAGTGGCCAGTATATTCATGGGGGTTATCCATATTCAGGAATGTGGCAATTTGTTTAGGCATATTGCCCAGTTTGTTTATTCCAATCACTTGTCGTGTACATTTATTTTTTTGGAAATTAATAAAAAAATTATCAGCAGGAACATCAAGAGGTCTCAGAGCCAAATATTTCTTTACAATATTATAAAATTCTCCTGTGACTGTAAATTCTCTTGGTTTTTTAGTTTTTGTAACAGGAATAGAAATTACTATTGCGGATCCCAAATCTTTAATATCGGAAATTTTAATGTTGTAGAGTTCATTCTTGCGGCAAGCCCCTAAAACGCCAATGACAAGAGTGACCTAGCAAAAAATACTACATTGTATTAAAATTGCAAATTGAATTATAATTTTTATTACCTTTGTAAATAAATATGTCTAATCTGGAGCATTTTTTAAGAAATCATTAACATTTCCTTCCGCAAAAACAATATAGCTTTCAGAAGAGCGCTTCAACAAAACTCTTAATTTCTTATATCGTGATATATCAACATCGTGTTTCACATCTATAGTTGCCTTTAGGATTGAATATATTTTCCATAGCGTGGAAGATTTCCATCTTTTTAATAAGTCGCCAAAAAATGCCAGTAAAATGAGTTTGTTTTCTTTTCTTGTTGCCAGTCCCTTAACAGCGCACAATACTTTTCGTATTCTTTTCTCGATTTTTGAGGCAGGAGGTTCGCGCTTATGTTATTTGCATAATTTGTAATTTCAGGCGGAGTACTATCGAATTCCGTATCTAATGGTTCACTCATTATTTTAATTAAATCACATAAAACAATTAAATTAAAATTTTTCAGGATAATTATCCGTCAGATTTGCAACTGACACTGACAGTTTTCAAATCCTTGGCAATCTACGTCGTTTGGACCGATTACGGAATATTCTTGCCGTTTCTAGATATGGAATGAAAATACATGCAAAACGCATAAGAGCAAGTATTTCAGAAAAAAAATTCACACTCTAGAGTGTGAATGTTTGTATTCTATTATTAAAAACGATTTTGTAATTATTACGTTCCGTATTGGTCGTGGAGAAAAGTATTTTTTGTTTGTTTTTAAAAAAAATATTAGAAACGGTACGATTTAGGAAATCATTCTCCTACATCGTACCCCCCTTCTCCTACGTTGTACCCCCTTCTCCTAAATGATACCAGGTTAAAGAGAATGGACAAAATAAGTTAACACATTTTTCTTTTATTTTTTTTAAATTAGGAATGAAAAATACAGAGTAATATTTTGAAAACCTAACTTTAGACACATCTGTCACAAACATAAATAGAGCAAGACAAATGAACCCATGTTTCACACAAGCAAACTGAATCATCTCTTCAACCATTTTTTCATCACAAATGAAACAGTACCATTCTTCCAAATGTATCCCTTTTTTTGACGTCAAAGGTTCAGGGTATTGAAAATCGATTTTTTACCTTTGTCTTATTCTCTTCATCCTTATTCTTTTCACCTCAACAACTTTCTTTGGCTTCGTCTTGTCCTTAGCTTTCAGCTCCTCTTTGTAAGGCGTGGATGTGAGCCCAACTGCTTTTTGAGCTGGTTTGGATTTCGTTTGTTGAGTCGATATTTTTGGCAATGGCTTTAAAATTTCGGGTGAAAAATATAAGTTTCCTTTATTTAGTCAGATCTCTGCAAAATGTTACTGTTTTCTTTAGTTGAATGCTGAGACGTTTCTCCCACTTTATTTTTGTCATCGTCGGTTTTATCTATGACATTACCTTTTTCATCTCTAACTTCTTGTTTTTGAGCATTTAGGGCGTCTGCAGCTACGAAACCAGAATCTTTGAACACATACCTGTTCATAGGCCATATTCCGCCCCACTAAAAGATCCCATAACATTTGAAATACTTGCTGCTTTTGCATAAGCTTAACATAGTAGTTCTGAGACTTCATACTGTGTAATCACAGAGGAAGGATCAATTTTCAGCCAAGTCTCCGGAGCTTGTTGGTAGTAAACCCCCATCGGCGCACAAAAACCAACTTCAAGAGGCTGCCAGCGGTGAGTAGTGTGGCATTTGCCAATTCAATTGCCTCATAATTTTTTAAATGAGTTGTATGACCATCAAGAAGCAACAACACCTTGTTTTCAATAGTAGGTTTGACGTAATCAATGAAGTGCTGCAAAAATTCTACAAGCAGTTCAGATGTAATATAGCCACTTTCAGATGTCCTAAACATACTTCCAGGCGGTGCCCCCTTTTTTAATCCTTCGTGAATTCGGACCCCTTTGAAAATTATCATTGATGGAACGAACAATCCAGCAGCATTTGTGCAACATAAAATGGTAGTGTTTGTTCCTCGCTTACCACTAACAACGCAGCCAACGTGCCTTTGCCCTCTTTTGGCAACTACTTCCTGATTTCGTTTCTGCACAGTTGAGAAGCCTGATTCATCGCAATTAAAAATTTTAGTTTCATTCAACTTGTTCTTTTCAACGATATTTTAATAAAGGTCGAAAAAATCATAGACATTTTTTCTGTTAAAGCCCTTACCTCTGGCCATTGACGTGGCTTCTGGTTTTCGCAAAGAAAGGTCAAGATTTCTTTTTATAAATCCGTAATTCCACTTTTTTCCAGATTAAAGTTGCGCCTTATTTGATTTTTCTCTGCAAGCTGATACGCCAATTCTCGAACCTCTCCTGTTCTTAATACAAACATTGCATTGTAAATATATATTTTTTTAAATCAGCCTCAACTTCTTCGCCGAAAACTGTTGGAGGACCTTAATTTGTTTAGAATCGCTAGATTTTTTCTTTAGCTTCAAACGTTGCCTGCTGAAAGTTGGCTTTGGGTCTTTGTAACTTTGTAACATTCATTAAACCAAAGTTTTTTTGTTTGAAAAGCAGCGATAGCACCCTGGATATGCCGCTCTATCCATGTGTAATATTCTCTTTTCTCTTTGTTCCATCCAAAAACAAAATATTTTTCTCAGCTTTATACAGTTGCCTTCATCGTACCGGTACGATATAGGGAACATGAGAGAGGTACCATGTAGGGTACTGACACACCCATTTTTCTAACCTACAATTTTTACTCTAAGCTTTACAGAAAAAGTACAAAAACCACAATTTAAAACTAGCAAAACAATGTTCCGTTTAACGAAATATTAAAGGTTATTTTTGTCTTAATGGCAAAATAATAAAATACTAACATTTTACGTTAAACAATTAGATCGAAAAACGTATAAATGTTCTTTTCACGTTCTTACTACACACACGTGCATTCACAGAACAACTGATATTTCGTTTACTGTCTGCTGCGTAGTTTAAGCAAAATTAGCAAGAGGGCGCTAGCGGTCACGGTTTACAAGAAAATGCAAGGTGCGATGTAGGCACCGGTACGATGATGGCAACTGTCCCTTACATACTTTTGGAAAATATGTTAAAATTATGTGACTGCGTAGTGTAGTATGTTTTTATTGGCTGGTCTATTTCCATAAAATGGACCGTTCAGCCGTTAAACTTATTTTAAATACCCGCAAGGGGTGGTTGCTGGAATGTATAATAGAAAAATGTTGTAACCTCACATTTGGCGAGTGGAAAAATGACATAATATATTATGAAAGTGTGTTAAAACAAGGTTCAATTTTTGAAAGCGTGTTCATAGAGCATTTGCGAAGAAAAGAATACCTTGCGTAATGAAATTATTGCCATATCCAACCATCCAGCGGTTGTTCTTTTTACTTTAAAATTGATTATTTTCCTCTCTCTGTTATTGTGCATTTGTTATCTTTTTATGGAATCAACAGTGGCGTTCCCAAAGAGAGGGTTTATTAGGTCCAGACACCCCCCCTCCTCCCACTTTAAGTATGACAACATTTCTGTAAAAATGTCTCCAAATTAGATTCAGTCGGTAGGATCGTCTTAACGAAATCGCCATGTTAAATATCTACAGAAAAATTGATATTTCCTCTAGAGATATTGAATTATTTGCAAATATTCTTGACGATTAATTTTTTGAGTAGAAAGCTAATTATATATCATTTTTCTATGTTTTATAAAATATATAGGTTGTCCGAGAATTTCGTTTAGAAGTAATATCTCAGTTATTTTAAGAGATAGCGAGTTGGCGTAGAAAGATATTTTTTTTTGTGCCAATAAAGTTATGTGAAACACTTATTGAAATTTCGACATGGTTATTCGAAAATAAAAAAACATCACTAATGTATCATTTTTCATCTGTCGAATAAATTTCTAAATTTCTTTTCCTCTTGCCAAGCACGTGACACTTACTTACATTGTAGAGCTGTGAAGTAATTTTTTTACTTGTTTTAAGCAAAACACATTTTTTATTTGATTTTTATATTTTTATGATAGTATGTTGTTAGATATATTTAATAAAACTTCACAATATATTTTATTTATTTTGTTGTTTGATTATTTTTGTTTGTTATATTGTGGATTTTTAATGTCGAATTTTAAAAACAAAAAATGGACAAGGTTTGCAATTAAAAAAATAAAATACTCGCTAGGACTTTTATTTTCGAATCACCCTGCAGAAATTTCAGTAAGTGCGTTAGAAAGATTCTTTGGTGCTGTGAAAATTACCCATCTAGACCAAATCCTCTGTCTCTTAAAAAAATCGAGATATTGCTTGTAAAGGAAATTATGGGACAACCTGTGCATACAACGCATGTTTTGCAATGATAATTCTTTCCATATTTAGTGAAAATTCTGGTTACGCCACTAGGAATCAATGGATCAACTGAATACAAAATTCTTTTTTACCGGCAGATTACAAGAATCTTTATCCATAGTTAATGAACTCTATACAAACTGGAAAGGATCCTGCGTGAACTATAACTGAGGCTAATCGCTGACTTATGCAAGCCGCACTGCTGACGTGTATCTATCCCTTTTTATCGTATAGGGATAAATGAATGGAATGAAAATGAAAGTAATGCAACATCATTTGTTACGAGTGAAAACGGCAGTAGATCGTAACTAACAGATAAGAATGGGGCTGGTAGCTCAGTGGAATAAAGGGGTGGGCGTGTTATTTATTTGTGATTAGGATGGCCAGTAATACGTAAGACACGATAAGGGTAATTCATAAATCATATGGGTGCCAGAATGTTTATAAACGTCAATATAGGGGTCGAAATACCTAAATGCGAATAAATCACAGCAAAGTTCCAAACAAACAAAGAAACTTGCTTACCTTTGTCGCATAACCAGGTGAATCAGTAAATTAAGTCTTGGTCCGATGTTTCCTTGAAAACTTCAAAATATTTACACGTAAACATGATAAAATGAAGTACTAGTAGACCATCTGATCGGTCAAAGCTCTTATTTAATCTATTTTTAAATCTTAGTGAAACATAACTTAAAACAAAACTATATAAAGAAAAACTCAAAAATAGCAAATAATCTAATAGAGAAAACTCTCACAAATTGTTACGTTAAAGCTTTCACCAAAAGGAAAGAAGACAATTGAACATTAACACTGTAAAGTTGCATAAATCAACAATTTCCATAAAACAAAATCACTCGGTAACTTGAACGTAGTCAAAATATATTATCACTTGTAATCTCCCTAGTGCTTAGATTATTTCCGGAAATTTTTTCGAGTCACAAATGAAAATTATGCCGAGTCGAAGATGAGGGATAATTTTCTCAAAACATTTGTGAGCGGGAAGGAAATTTCTGGTAATTAATTCAAGCACGTGGGGGATTCAGTAAGAAAATATCCCAAAACTATCCGTTGCTATTGACGACGGGATATTTTCTTGTAAATTTTGGTAACGCATAAATAATAATGACGCGGTGGGAAAGGAACAAGGTCACATATTCTATTACACTCAGTAATAAAATAATACTCTCAATACTTTAAAGCTATCCGTATATTATGATAATAATAAAAATTGTCAAAACACAATAATTTCACTTCCTGGAGGAATTAAAGTGCAATTTATCTTCGTAAAATCAAATATTTAAATTTGGAGATTCTTGCAAGATTAAAATTCTCAAAATTATCTACCTTAAGTACTTTAAATTTTAAATAACACCTTAAAGGAACAATAATGACGTCGGCAACATAAATTTGACAAATTTTAGTAATATGAATTTGGGTATACAGTGTTCAGAATAAAATAAAAATAACACACAGTACTTAATGTTACGAACACGAGTGAATACACTTTGTAAAATTGACTGAATCGCCTAAAGGATTTTACGAGAAACTATAAACAAAAGAAAGCGTATTCATTCGCCTGACAAATACAAATAAAACACTTTATTAAAATTACAAACAAAAAAAGTAAAGGTAGGAAAGCAATTACCTTAATTCTCACAGTTGTTCACTTTAAGCTCCCTCTTCCCTTTGTACGGCGGTATAAGTAATTCTCATATAATTGACCCATTGGGTAATTGAGCGGTGGACACCAATACATTTAAGTCTCCCTGACGCAGCTCTTAGTACAGCAACTTACAGTAGTCAAATTTAAACGAATTGTCTATTTTCGAATTATATTTGTACGAATTTAGTGGTGAAATTATTTAAATCAAAACCCCTTGAGTAATAACTGTGTCAACTGATTTAATACACGATATGAATTTATTTACATAACGTCGTTGTCCTGTATATACACAATTTATTATAGCGATATTATATCTACAACAATTTCGTTTATTTGTTTGAACAGTTGTGAACGCGAATGTACTTTGTGTTGCACTAATAACTATACTGAACATACGATATAAGAAACCGTATAAGCGCGAATTAACCAAAAAATGAGGAAATAGCACTAAAATTAAACACTAATCTTCTTCGATGGACCCCGTAAATGTCACTTCTGACTATCGAAATACAACACAAAAACAAGATCCCCGGGATGGCTTAATAATCTTTAAAACTCCGTTCACCATTGGTGAACGGGGATAAATGAAACCTCCAGCAAAGGTTTTTCTGATGTGCGGCAATAAATGAATCCCATTGTTAACTTTCTAAATTTATCAAATATGCAGTTGTTTTTAAAAATATATACTTAAAATAAATAAAATTATTTGGCCTCATTGGGCGCTTGAAGACCTTGCCAAACGGATTTCTACAATTTGGCATGTCGAAGGTCCTATCAATGATTAATATGGATTATATTGTTGCTTCAGTATTTTCAAAGTCTTTATGCCCGATTTTATTTAAAAATTCTAATTCATCAGCTACGCCACTACTTAGTGCCTGTGCCGCTAAACCAACATTCTTGTAATTTATTTGGTGCGAACTTAATGTGTTTGCTAATTTTAACCGCTTCGTATTTTGGATTTGGCGGAGAGCTCTAATAAACTTCCAATCTATTTTTCTCTATTTTTCCCTTACCGGAGTATAAAGTTACCTCGGCAATGGCATTTCTTGCTAGTTTTACCATATGGCAAATGCCGAACATCAAGTCTGTTAGGGTGTCTAAAGTAAGCCACCATCTCGCCAGCATCAATTTTACAACCGAGGTTGTTTAAGGTTGCGATGTTTGTCTGCGCACCATCTGGTGTTAGTGATCTAACAGTAATGCCAACATCCCACAAACTATGCAAACAAGCCCTCACTATTTCCGTTTGTAAATAAGCATCTCCATATTTGTGAGAAAATAGGCAATATGACATTTAAAATTGTGTCTATAGCTTACGATGTGTAAAACGAGAGCTTCAGATGCAGGCATTTCATGGTCCTAAAACCTCTCCTAAAATACCAGTGTAGCTTACTTAGCCATTTTGGAATTATTCTCCCATTAGGCAAAACAAAAATAAGTTCTAGGGGTAGCCCTAAAATAAAAATCATTTGTGTCAATTCATCAAGTCTCATTCAAGAACATTAAAATATCTTTTCGCACATAACTTTCTTCACAAAAATTACATCGTTTCATTTTACTTATTATAAAGAACTTGGCAACAACATGGTCTTTACATAAAAAATATTTTTTTACGACAGTATCTAAAGTTTTCATTGCTGAGACCTCTCGTTGAAAGCTCTCTAATTACGTCCTTCATATTTGAGGTTTTTACACCTCTCCTTTTAATCTTCTGCATACGAGTTTTAATTTTTCAGCGTTACTTATCCACTGATAGGCAGGACGAGTCAAAATTAACAACAAGTAAGGCAGAAGGCATCATATTTGTTAAGCAATAAACTTAAATATTCAAAGATCTTGCGACGGGGCTCGTTGGTCTTTGGCATTAAATGTTTTGGAAATACGAAAATCCTTGTAACAACATCAGGTTTTAAAATGTTTACTGTCGACATTGATTTAACCAAATAATCCGTAGGTTGGAAATGCTGCCCACAAAGGTGACTTCATTTTGATGGGTCCCAATTTTCTCCCCGATTAACGTTAATCCATAATTTACAGACTTCTGTCCGCTTAAACGAAAAACTGAAACTCCAAAGCCAGTATGCATTGTTAACCACATACTTGAATGGATACATTTTTTTAACTTAATAGGAAAAGAATAATTGTCTTGTACGCTTTTGCCGCATCTATGTAAGGGAATACTTTTGGTATTATCCTGCCCGTTTTTGCAGTTATATGCCACACAGTATTTCTCCATAGTCTTTCCTATTTCATTAAAAACTGAATTTATCGACTATGCAAATGAACTAACAATAAGCAAAGTTCTGAAGCGGTATAAAACGGTACTTTGTTTACATCAAACACGGTTTCTAAGAACGGGTCTAATTTGAGGTTACGAAAGCTTTGAAACTCTCTTGGAAATGAATGTAGTCAGATTCCGTACACGCACACAAAAGGAAGAATTTTCTTAAACTTTGAACTTGCAGCAACAGTGCCCCGAAAAAACTATCTCAATTTCTACCGACAATAAACTTTATGCAAAATAGTCAGGATTCACACATTTCTTGCTGTGAGCGATAGAGAGATGCATGCACATCACGTTGTGTCGTTCTCTTTCTTTTGCTCCTGATTTTCGAGCACTGTCGATACATAGTTGTAGGTAGCGGACCGCGAAAATTTTGTTATTGTAATAAACATGTATAGATGAATATGAAACCTGAGAAAGAGACGCTGTATTTTTCTAATGCACTCAAACTTATATACCGGTCACGATGTGGTGACCTATTTACGACTCACCCTTGTAAGTCTTTGTTTAATGAGTTTTGTTTGTCTTTGATTCAGTCAGTTTAATCCGAGCTGTAATTAGAATTGTTTTGCTGAGAACAGATTTCTCTTTATATGTGATTTATTGTAATTTTACGTACGTATTTTGTGGTTTACTAGTCACTAAACAATTGTGTGTGTGTCAATTTCTCACCTAATTTTTGTTTGTCCTTGCATTTACCTTATTGTCACCTGTGCAATTTTACTGTTGTTGTATTTTATATGTACCGTAGTTTGCCTTATTGTTTTATTTGCTCATTTACTTAAAGGCCGGCATGGTTGATTTTAGAGGGCCACAGGAGAGGTATTACAAATGTATTCTCATTTATTTTTGACACAACTGTGGGTGTGATTACATGGTTTTTTTTTATTATTGTGTTTATATGTAGCGAAACTGCTTTTTATTTATTTTTTTCTTAATGTTATAATTTTTTACGCACTTTAACCTGATTTAATGGTGTTTTGTTATATATTCAACCCTTTCATTGTTTTTTTTGTGTTATTTGATTTATTAATGTACTTGAGCAATTACTTATTTATGAATAAAGTGGGTTTTATTGGTGGTTCTTTCCCACAATAGTATATTAACGGGCTGAACCACCATTGCACAAAGCTCGATAATTTTAATTTGAGTAGTTTTATTGTTTACCTGCCCCACATGATGCAACACTTAACCTCGTCCAGCCTATCTAATTCAAATAGCACAACGTACCTACCACTAGACGGCCAATTCTTTTGATCAGATTTGAGGTCTGCGTGTAATTAAATATCAGATTTGTAAATAAATTCTAATTTTTTTATTATTGCCAGGAAAGGCATTGTAAGGCAAGTAATTAATTTGAGTAATAGTATCATTATTATCAGTAAAGTCAAGATAAATCAGTTAGCGATTGCTTTGTTCTTAGATTTGCATTATTGTGAATCAGTTCAAATTACATTTTTCAAGATAGGGTACCTGCGGGACACTACATAGTATACAGTTTACTAGTCGATTGTATACTGAAACCTTTTTCACCGGCAAAATACTCAAATTTCCTTTATCGACAGAATACAGAAATCTTATGAAAATGTAAACTTTAACCATTATTACACATAATAAAATACTTATCTTTTTTGGGTTTTTAATGGTGTATTTTAAATTATAAAATCTAAACGTTTTGATAACACTTACTACCTTTGTCAGTCGTAATATGTATTAAAATTGTTAAAGTTGTAGAACAAATTTTGTGAAAGTTGAAAAATTAAAGAAGACAGTGTAACAATATTTAATTTTTAATAATTTAGTTACTGTTTACTAAAATTTAATTCTATAGTTGGCTTTATACGTTTCTCAAACTGTTATATTAGTAGCAAGCTGATGTTTATGTTTTAATTTTTCAACTTTGACAAAATTGTTTCAACATCTTTAACAATTTTAATACATATTACTAATGACGAAGATACCATTAAAAACCCAAAAACGATAAGTATTTTATTACAGAAATCTTCTTTATCTTCAGAATACTGAAATATTCATTACCGACAAGTATTTTATACAATTCTAAACAAACTAAAAGTTTTAAATACACACTAAATTTACATTGGAAAATGAGAACTTTAATAAAGCATTTAGAAGATTTAGATCTTTTGTGGTATCCGTTCTTGGTCGCCGCGCTTCGCACGTCGATTAAACAAACAGAATCACCACAAAAAAGCTTAATAAAATAATGTACACTTTTCCCACGTTTGGAGCAAAAATGGTATATTAATACGGAGTAACAGTTACTTACCTTTTGTGACTAGTTTTATTTCCGGAGTCACCCTGTTCGTCCGATTAACCTATATACTCATAATAGGAAAGGCCACTTTAAAATTCGTATTGTTACGACCTACTTCACTTTTTATTTGAGCCCAAACTAAGTCAACAAAATCTATGTACAGTAATCCCGCGAGAAGCACAGAGTTCATCAATAACATACTTAACAAATTGTTGCTTATGTGCTGATTTGGTATAGCTGAAAGCTTTCCTTTGAACATAGTTTCTTCAAACTGTATCTGTTTTGAGGTTAACCATTTGGTAATATCTCCTTCTTCCATGCAGTTGTTGGTAAGCGTTCGACTTACGTATAATATTTTTTAAGAATCCATTTGCGCTACCTATATGTGTAATAGTTAGTCGTCGACCTTTGCCCGATGGTGAATTTATTCCAGTTGACCAACCCCCTTGAATTGCTTCATGGCGACTTGTAACATTTTTATCTTGCCAAATTGCATAATACATCCCGAGTTCAACCAAGTCTCATCGAGATAAAAGATTTTCCGTCCTACGGCACGAAACTTCTTCATTTCACGAAGGTATCTGCGTCTCCAAGACACCATTTGGAGATTATCAATTAGCATTGATTTTCGATTCACTTTTTCCCACGAAAAGTTAAGTTCCTGTACTGTCCTGTATAGTGTCGACCGAGACAATTGTGTTCCATTTTTTAGTACTGCTACTGTTTCGTTGAGGGTAAGAATTTCTTTATTGAAGTAGAAGGATAATATGAACTTAAGCGTTGTTTTTTCTTCCTATTCTTTTTGTTCTTTTAATAATATGTGTACTGTTGCCTTCCCCACTCCCGTCATATGAAATACATTTCTATTGCACTATCTGCACTATTTCTCGGATCCTCGCTGTCTTGTACAGAAATGTATTATCTGCTTCAGTAAGTCAATTAATTCAATCTCAAACAAAGATTTGTTTGGTATTCGTTGTAGTGACAGAATATTAATTGTTGACGTCGGCACAAAAAATTTTATGTATCACTCTGCCATAAAATGGTTTGCGAGTACACCCATTTTCTGTCCTTGTAATACAAATAACTATACTATCCTCGCCAGGAAAGTTTACCGCTACGTCATTAATTTATGAATTTAGCTATTCAATTTGCCTACACTGTCTTCTCATATAAAACAGTGAAGTAAATAAGGTATTGAATAAGCAAATGTAGTAGAAAAAGTAAACCTATAAACGCGAAATCAGTTTGTTTTATATGAATATGAATTTAATTCCCATTTGACTAATACTACATAACCTCCATTTGTTTGTTTATCCTTTGATTGTTTCCTCATTTCCTACATTGACTTCTTTTAATCATCATTTATTACACACTTTAAAGAAAATGGGGGTCCCCTGATATCAGTATCTGCTGTCCTAGAAATAAGTATGGCATTAAGTGTTTGTATCTTAATGCATTACAATCACGAAATTAAAGCGCGTGGCAAGCCTCTTGTGTCTATCTGAGAAGACGGTAAGAAATATCAAGTCTTGAGCTGCATCTAACCCTGTTTTAACAAAACGACTACGCAAGAAAACAAAATCTGACGATCTTCCAAGTTTAAATGCAGAAATTCGTAACATAGTCACATATTCATAAGTGACAGAAGTCTTCATCGTGCAATCCAGTCGCTAGGATTCAAATTCAAAAAGACCCCAACTGTAGAGCTTTATTGGAAAAAGTTACATCGCAGAAATGCGAATTAAATTTCTTTAACAATACATTAAAGAGATCACTTCACCTAATCGTCGGCAAGTAAACTCTTTTAATTAAAATCATTATGGGCTAATTGTGTGCGACATACTGAAGAAACAATGAAGTAATGGTATAAACGGGAAGAAATGTTGAACATCACAGTTGACAAACTGATTATTAACATCGAAAACTATTCTGAAAGCTCAGATGTAGATAGTGACTCCGATTAGAAGTTTAACACTTTGACAACCATATTTCTACAACCTACAATTAGTAATACAAGTGTATTAGTTCATATTTAATACATTTCTATTAATAATGTATTTCAATTATGTAAGTACAATATATATGTAAAATGCTTTTCAAAATGTTATTCACACTTTTTCATAAAATTTATGTTCCGCATTACGTGTCATCTCCGCACGAATAATAATTCTATTTTATTTAAGCACGTAACTTAACATCCGTTTTGTGTAATAATGTTACCATCTTATTGTGGGCCATAATTGCTAGTGAATTGGTAACAAGAATAAGAAATTATGATTATGAAACGTACTAGCATCGTTAAATGTATAAACAATGGTGTAAACATGCAGCGCAGTTGTTCCATGCAAATTTTTTAACCTATAAATTGAATTTTCAAATTAATTGTGTGATTGTTTATCAGCAACCTACAACACAATCATTCTCCTGTTTTTATAATTGCGCTGCAATTATTAAATGTTTACATTTTGTTGAAAATTGCATTGTTGGTAATAGGGCAGCAATGGGTTATAATCTACATAACCTGCAGGCTGCAAAAATAACGTACTAATCACCTGTTAGATTTTAAGGATGTAGTTTTTCAACCGTTATCATTACGATAATCAACGTTCTCTAATTTTTACAAAATAAATCACAATAAATAAGTAATTATTTATTACGCATGCATGATGTTTATGATGCACCTACTTTTTTAAAGATTGCTGTAGAAACGTTTGATAAAATTATAAAAAAGACTGTTTAATGTTTAAAACATTTTTGGGATTGTGATGCATTCGTAATAAAAAATAGCGTATGATATGCGTGCATAAGAGGCCTTTAAAGCCCTTGCGACTTACAAAACACTCCGCTACGCGTCGTGTTTTGAAATATATCGCGCGTGCTTTAAAGGCCCACTTATACATTTATATCATAATATAGTAGTATTTTAGAAATCTGATGCCATCTCGGGGTATATTTTCTAATCAGAATTTATTATAACGAAAATAATTTTGACTCATATTTTTCATTTTACGCCATATGATTGTATATGATGACGTGGCGGTAAACTTTGCTGGCGAGGATAATACCTAAAAATTAAACAAAAACTTGATAATGACGTGACAAACGGTTTCTCTGCTGAAACTTGAAATACGTGAAATACACGTTAACAAACATTATTTGGTTTGATAAAAAAACTTGCACAAAAACTTAGATATTAAACCATTTCATTTTTTTTTCTTTTTGTATGTATTAATAGGTCATAATTACAATGACAAATATATATTTGTTAAATATTTTATACGAACATAAGAAAAGTCAATATATTTTACAGACTTTATAGTAGGTATATACTGGTATGGAAAAATATTATCGCGGGTCTGACTTATAATAAGTAAAACAAAGACAGTACAATCAGTTCACGTGCAAAGTGAGATAGAATACCCAACAAACTAAAAGCGCTGATGTCATACATGCGTCATTTGAGTAAGCTAGTATTAGTGACACATTTCATTGCTGCTGTCAACGAGAATTGAAAATCAGTGTTTTTGCAAGTCCGACACAATACTCATGTAGTCCACTGAAGTAAAAATACAGATTATTAAGTGGTATTATTCAGGAAGCTCTGCACAAGAAATAATGGGCAGGTTTGCTTTTTCCTTTGAAAACAGGTCAATTCCATCAGAAAGTACGATTATGCGTACTGTAAATTTAAAGTATGTGGATGTTTAAATAATTGTAGAAAATGTAGTAGCGTTGATGGTAATGATGGTGAGCATCCTGGTCGTAACTTAAACGAAGAGCGTGAACTCCAAGAAATTGCAGTGTGTACTTTAGCAGAAACTAATTTCCCATGCAATAGTACATAAATTGCTGAAGAAATGAATATTGAACCAAGAACAGTTCGCAATATCTTGAAAAGGAATAAATACCGCTGCTATAAGTTGCAAACTACACAAGAAATTTTTCCAGAAGATCATCAAATGCGTATGGAATTTTGTGAAGATATGATTATGGGGCTAATGAAAACGAAAGATTTATTGAAAACATTTTGCTTAAGAATTATAATGCTAAAGTTAAAGCTTAAACTTAAGTTATACTATCAATGTAAATGTTAATGTTCTTGT
Organism: Vesta saturnalis; assembly: GCA_036346205.1. Taxonomy (NCBI): domain Eukaryota; kingdom Metazoa; phylum Arthropoda; class Insecta; order Coleoptera; family Lampyridae; genus Vesta; species Vesta saturnalis. The sequence continues at coordinate 2,627,405 of JARFJB010002054.1, forward strand.
TTGTAGCTCTCGTAAGTTTCTTCTTGGTTCTTCTTACGAGTAGTAATCGAACCATCTCATAAATTCGCAATTACAATAAACTTCGATGTTTGAGGTATTATCATTTAATGTTTAAGTGTAAAGTATTTACTTAATAGTTTCAAAGAACATGCGACTTTTTAACATCATCTTAATTGCTTTGGTTTCGTTAGAAATGTTGAAGTTAGATTGGGTGGTTCATATTTTGTGCCTACTTGCAAATATGTACAAGTGGCAACATCGGTAAAGTTATGTCTTTCTCACACTGATATAATGCTTATTGGGTTTCTTTCTAGCTTATTATAAGTCAGGCCCGCAATAATGTTTTTCTATACCTGTATACCTTTAATAACTGGCCTGATTTAGTACTCATTGATATTCTGGGACGTACTATAGATGCCATTTGAAGTTTTTATCATAAAATTCGTTGTAATCCAAATTCGTACAAATAAATGTTATTAAAAGTACCTAAATGTTAAGTACGAGTAAATAATTAAACGAATACTGCACTAGTTTATGCTTTTTCAATGTAGCTTGTTAATGTTATATAGCAAAGAGCATATAATACTCGCCGGTTATAGCACCATTCCCAGAAAGCGTTCACTTTACCGCTGCTAATCTTGCTTAAAAATTACTTTCTTTAGTTACAGTTGTATTAACGGCACTAACTATTTTTACATTACAAAAGAATATTGACGAATATGTCAGTGTGGATCGAATTCTACTTGCCACACCGACCTAGATTCTTAGAAGTTGCAGTGTCTTTATGTCGTAAGTATTATCCTTGTGATATACAATTCGTACTGCACTTTATTAAATCTTTTTAAAATTAAGTATAATGTGTGACAATCATTGACAGAAGATTGAAGTTAAACCCGAACTCGATCTACCGCATTACAGAACTGATATGTCCGTATTTGTTACAACTGACCGCAGTTTTTATTGCACTCTGATCCATTACAATTCTTTAGACGTTCCGGGTAATATTGCCGGTTCAACGTCCATGCCTACCCTTATTTTAATTCTTAACATGTTTTTCCGTTTAGAAGAAATACAAATTGTCCAAAACAGAGTTTTGTTAAAACATATTGTGTATTTCAATAAGTACCTAATTTATGAGTTTCTATTTTCTGCTTTCACAAAAATTCTGTTTTCTGAAGTAATTAACACAGCAGCATCTGCTGTTTAGCACGTGCTTCTATTCGAAATGAAACTTGAAAGCTACAAAATCAGGGAACAGTTATATTACTGAGGGTGGTAAAAATAGTAATCCTCATTATGTTTTATTTTATTGCGGTTTAACGTCAAAGAAACCCAATCACATTAATTTAGAGAAAACAAACGATATTTCTCACATCTGAAATAATAAATAATTTCCAATTATTTTGGAAAATTTTGAAAGCGAATGTTAAGTTTATTCAACTTTTAGTCCAGATTTAAAATGTAGATACAAAGCTGCCGAATAAGTTTATAAATATTTATTTCTTCGACTTTTACGCATTCTAAATCTGGTTTTTATATTTTCGTTGTGATTTGAAAGTGAAATTTTAGGTGAATATAATATAACGACCAGTTCAAAATATTTACTTATTATTTCATATACAGTGCGCTCAGAAAGTAACGGAAAATACATTATTTTCGAAATCGTTAATTTGCGGTTAAAATCCTGCAACACATCGTTTTTTTATTTTGATTCCGGACTTTATGCTTTGTGGCACATGTTGATGGCGCTGCGCACTTTCCGGATATGACGTCAAACTTCATATTTTTAAATGGCAACCCTGCATGTTCTTCGCGGAAATCGATGCAACTCTTTCTCCTGTGTTCAAAAATGCCCTATTTGCCTTATTTGAAACAGTATGCGCGATATTAATTATTAAATGTGGCATATGCGGTGTGTTAGTGTTGTCAATGTTTGCTTTAGATTAAGAATCTGGGTACTAAACAGTGCACAATATTTATTAAAATAAACATAAACTGAACGAAAACAAACACAAACATATCGAGTTACCTAGTTGCTTGTTGTTTTGACAAAAGCCCACATTTCAATCACACCAGTTTCGTTCTTGACTACCACCGCACCACTTTTCGAATTATGCCACATTTAATAATTAATATCGCGCATACTGTTCCAAATAAACCCAATAAATAGGGCATTTTTGAACTCAGAGGAAAGAGTTGCATCGCGAGGGACATACAGGGTTGCCATTTGAAAATATGAAATTTGACGTCATATCCGGAAAGTGTGTAGCGCCATCTACATATGCGACTCAGTATAAAGCCCGGAATCAAAATAAAAATCGTTGCCAAATTTACTGAAACGGAATGCGTCCATGATTTGCCTCGGCAAGGTCGACCTCGAATAAACGAAGAAACCGGATTATATTTTTTAATTTTTTAAACAATATGCTATTTTCAGATGAAGTAACTTTTTGCCTAAATGGGACAGTACATCGTCACAATTGCAGGTATTGGACAAGAAAAAATCCCCACTGGACTCAAGACTCTCACAGTCAACGCCAAAGAAAATTAAATGTTTGGATTGGAATCATCGGACGTCGTTTAATGGGACCTTACTTTTTTGAAGGGAACCTTACAGCAGCACGTTATTTGGACTGTTTGCAGTTTGATTTAGTGCCAGCTCTGACAGCAATGTTTCCAAATTATCACGAAGCAGATGTACCCCATCAGGATATTTGGTTTCAACGTGATGGGGCGCCTCCTCACTTTGGAATCAACGTCCGTCAATATCTTGACGCCACATTCCCTGGAAGGTAGATACGACGTCGAGGAGCAATTGAGTGGCCACCGCGTTCCCCAGACTTAACTCCCTTAGATTTTTTTCTGTGGTGTTATTTAAAATCAAAGGTTTATTTTAATACGCCAAATAATTTAGACGAGCTACGGCAAAGAATTTGCGTTGAAGTGGAGCACATTACTCCTGAAGTCCTTGAGCACAAAGTGCTTACACTCATATCGGTCAGTGCCAAATGGTTAACGAGGCGCAATTTTAACATTTGCGATAAATTTCGTTTGTTTTTGAGGTTTAATTATGATTTTCTTCCATTAAAGTTATATTTCTATTTCTTACGGTAAATGTGCTATTTTCTCAAAAAAAAAAAGTTATCTAAGGTACCAGTGTTCTCATTGAAAAAACCAATGGTGATGTCATTGTCCAAAAAATACATGACGTATAGGACGTATTATATATATATATATATATATATATATATATATATATATATATATATATATATATAGGGTGTTTCAAAAAACGTTCCGCTAATTTCTAGGGTAAATAGAATATTATAAAATAACGATAGTTTTGCCCCAAAAATCCGTTTTTTTTATTATCTCTGAAACGGTTTAAGATACTTAAATGAAATTTTGATTAGGTCATAAAAGATAGTGTTGACAAATATTTAGTATTTTGTATATGACCGTCGTTAAAGGGGTTACCACTTATTTTGCCCCCAAACTTTTTTTCATGGGGATATTTTCAATTTTTTGGGCAAAAATAGTATTTTTTAAATAATTTGCCACAAAAAAGATACTCTTGTTGAAAGACCAAAAAATTATTAATTTTGTACTTATTTGAGGTTTAGCAAGCAATACTGACGAATTAATAAATTATTTTAAAATGAAACAATAATTTTCATGCACGAGAACGGACTACCTCAGAAACAAGAAAGGTAAAAATATTGTAAATTATTTAGAACTTAAAAAAAGTTTTAATTGTATGACATTAACACAAAACAGACAAAGGAAATAGTTAAAAAAAAACAACGAATAACACAAAACAAACAGAAAAAAATGTGTCAAACGAATCTGTCAAATATAAAAAATCGCGTGTCTGCAGTCTAAGCCTACTTAAATCAAGTAAATCGAATTAACTCAATATTTCTTTTATTTTCTTATTTTAGATAAAACATGTTAAAACATCAAATAACTCCAAAACCAGTAATTTTTTTGACTTGTTTAAAAAAGATTATTTTTGACCAGAAAATAAAAAATATCACCATAAAAAAAGTTTGGGGGCAAAATAAGTGGCAACCCCCCTTTAACGACGCTCCTGCACAAAATATTACAAATTTGTCAACACTATCTTTTATGACCTATCCAAAGTTATTTGTGATCTAAATTTCGTTTAGGTATCTTAAACCGTTTCAGAGATAATAAAAAAAATTTTTGGGGCCACTTACAGGGCTGTATCTTCTTAAGAAAGCATTTGCGGACACATGCTTATTAACCAAACTAACGTTATTTTTTAATATTCTATTTACCCTAAAATTAGCGCATATATATATATATATATATATATATATGTACATATATGTATATATATATATATATATATATATATATATATATATATACAAGGTTAGAGAGGAAGAATATTATAAGGTTAGGTAACATAGTATATGACACAAGAAAACAAATAGGTTATATGTACAAACTCTGTCTTAGACACTGAGATTCGACAATTGCGGTTATTATTAAATAAATCCAGTAACAAAAGAAGAAAAATGCAGCAATGGTTTATATATATATATATATATATATATATATATATATATATATATATATATATATATATATATATATATACAGGGTTAGGAAAAGTACCGGAACGCTTAAATATCTACAAAATCGCTGAAGTTACGATTACAAAATTCAGCATTTGAGGGTTTCGGGGCGTGCAGGATTGGAAAATGATATCGGCACTGTTGCCAGATTTCCTAATTTTGCGCTACACGTAGTCATTTTGTTTTCTTAAATAGCATGCTGTATTTATTTTTATTGCAATCAATTGGGTGTCTCAAACTTATTAAGATCTCAAATTTTCAAAATTTTATCTCTACTAGTTGCCAAGATGAGACAACACCGCGTTTTCAGTAACAAGTACCGAAACGCTTAAATATCTGCAAAACCGCTAAAGCTATGATTACAAAATTCGGCATTTGGGGGTTCCTAGGCATGCGGAATTGGAAGATGATATCGGCACTGTTGCCAGATTTCCCAGTCTTGCGCTACACATAGTCTTTTTGTTATCTTAAATTGAATGTCCCATTTATTTTTATTGAAATAAATGACTTGAGTTATGAAGGTTATTTTTTAATTTGTGATTGGCCACTTTCCCTTGCACTTTAACTAATAACAATAATTCTAAGATAAGAAGGAGATTAAAAGCCAATGGACTAAAACAACAATAACTTAATTAATTCATAATAGAATTAATAATTAGCGACACTAACTTTTAATTAAATGCTCAAAGTGGGCTCCATTATTTGCCAGACAGTATCCAAGTCGATCATAAAATTCTCGCAATGTGTTGCTCAATATATCCGGTGTAAGTACAATTTCGATGCGGATTCTTTCGCAGAGTTGCTTCAAATTTTCTGGACGATTTCCGTAGACACGGTTCTTCAAATGACCCCACAAGAAGAAGTCCAGTGGAGTCATATCAGGGGATCGAGGTGGCCATTCTAATTCTCCACGTCTTCCAGTCAGCCTTCCTGGGAATCGGTTGTTTAGAAATTGCATGGCTTCTCTTGAATAATGGGGCGGAGCACCATCATGTTGGTACCAGATTTCACCTATATTTCTATTTTGTTGAATGGCAGGAACTATACTTTCTCTAAGGAGCTCCAAATACTTTCGCACTGTTAATGTACCTTCTATGGAAAAAGGTCCGATAATATTGTTTCCCAATATTCCCGCCCAGACGTTAACTTTCTCGGGATATTGGGTATGAAGTTCTTCCATCCAATGTGGGTTATTTCTAGACCAAATTCGGCATTTGGATCTATTAACTTGGCCGTTCAAGCAAAAAGTAGCTTCGTCACTGAATACAATTTTGTGCGCAAAATAAGGATATTGGTTGATATTTTCCATCATGATTTCGGCGAATTCATTGCGGTGGTCAGGATCATCCTCTAAAAGCTCTTGAGTGTAATGGATCTTGTACGGCTTTAATTTATTTTCCTTCAAAATAGTCCTTACAGATTGTTTGACAAATTTCGGTATTTATAGCTAACTGGTTGGTGCTTACTTTTGGATTTTCCTCTATTTGTCATAAAACGTTTAATTTATTTTCATCACTTGTAGCAGTTCTTGGGCGTCCGGTTTTAGGTAAACATTTTATGGACCCTGTTTCCTCGTAACGTCGACTAGTTCTGTGTACGGTAGACTTTTTAATGGGTTTATTACGATAACGATCATTAAACAAGTTGCAGACTTCATGATATGTCCTTGTTTTATTTCCATATCCACGAAAAATCAAAATATCAATATGTTGGGTTTCTGATAGAACAAAAGCCATAATCAAATTATAATTTTGTAATCGATGCTATATTCAGCGGCTTAACTGACAATGATGTGTTTAATTTGTCATTGTTGTAACATGGCGACGGCTAGAGTATTGAAAACAATTGAAGCAGTGCTTACTTATTCCTAGGGTATTCATATTTTCGGGCATCTGCGATAAATTTAATGCATGCTCATTCTAAAAAAAGTAACTACCCCATAATATTTCTCACTAGTATCTAATAGCATAAACAGAATTTTGAGAATTTGGGATCTTCCATTTAAGATAACAAAAAGACTAAGTATTGAGATCTTAATAAGTTTGAGACGCCCAATTGATTGCAATAAAAATAAATAGAGCATTCTATTTAAGAAAACAAAATGACTACGTGTAGCACAAAACTGGGAAATCTGGCAACAGTGCCGATATCATTTTCTAATTCCGCATGCCTAGGAACCCCCAAATGCCGTATTTTGTAATCGTAACTTTAGCGGTTTTGCAGATATTCAAGTGTTCCGGTACTTTTTACTGAAAATACGGTGTCATCATAACTCAGCAACTAGTAGATCTAAAAGTTTGAAAATTTGAGATCTTACTAAGTTTGAGACGCCCAATTGACTGCAATAAAAATAAATAAGGCACTCTATTTAAGATAACAAAACCACTATGTGTATCGCAAAACTGGGAAATCTGGCAACAGTGCCGATATCATTTTCCAATTCTGCGCGCCCCGAAACCCCCAAATGCCAAATTCTGTAATCGTAACTTCCTTTCACGATTTTGTAGATATTTAAGCGTTCCGGTACTTTTTCCTAACCCTGTATATATATATATATATATATATATATATATATATATATATATGAAAATGAAGCGGTGATAAATAAATCGGAACAAATGAGGACTTCACGTGAAGGAAGTGATAATAATGAGGGAAATAAAATGAAAAGTTATTAGAGATATAACATTAGGGTATGTATCATATCCAACGCTAAAGGTATTGAACGTAATGAAGTAAGACAATTAATAATAAATGATTTTCATATATTACCAACCGGTGGACATACCGGAATTAATAACGCCTACGGAAATATAAGGAAATATTACATTTGGCAGAACTTAAGAAATGATGTAGAAAAATGTATTAATAAGCGTAGGGCGTATCAAATAGCTTCAAAACTGTGTATAGAGTAATTGACGATAACAATGACACATCGTTAGCATTTGAAACTATTTACTTAGATTTTGTAGGCCCATTAATGAAGATAACGAAAATAATATGTTTTAACAATACAATGTGAGCTAACTAAATTTGTAAAGCAGAAACGGTAGACAGAATATTTGTAAATAATTTTATTTTAAAATTTGATATTCCAAAAGATATAGTAATAGAGCAAGGAACTGAATTTTTAGCAAAAGTTTTTAATGAATGTGCGAAAGCTTTAAGTATAAATCAAATAAATTCGAGGGAATATCATTATGATATTTTAGGTGCGTTAGACACAAACATTTAAATGCTTACTTAAGAATACAAGTAGCTTATTATTCAGGAACATGGAGTACGTGGGTACCATTCTGGTGTTTTTCTTACAACATACACAGTACATACCGAAACAAAACACTTACCATATGAATTAGCTTTTGGAAAGAATCGTAATTTACCACATGATATCTTAGGATTTAAAGATCCAGTATACAATTATGACGATTATCCAATAGAACTAAAATATAGGTTCCAAACGGCGTAGAATAACGCAATACTCGTAGTCAAAAATTGTATTAATATTAAGTATAGATTTAATAAGTAAGTCTTAATTAAGGGTGAAAATAATAATAACTTGAAGCCATTTTTGAAGGACCATATAAAGTGGTATAGGACAAATCACGAAACGTAGTGAAAATAAAAAATAACTTTTTTTTATTTGTACAGATAATAGGAATTAGTGAATCGCAAGCTCTTTTCTATGAGGGTTTTTTAGTTGAACAGTCGACAGAAGTAGAGCTATAATAATGTAGCCAATCATGAGTATGACGCAATACTTGTGTATGTTTATTTAATTTAATTAAATTACTCATCTTTCTAAGCAAATGTAAACTTGCATCATTATTGTACATAAGTAATTGAAATACTTAGATTTTCGGTTTTTTAAATGGTGTATTTTTCGATTTATATTTTATATAAATCTATACGTTTCGATAACAGTTACAGTTATCGTCCTCAGTAAATGATAATATCTTTGAGAATTGATTTAGGTGTTGGAACAAACTTATGAAATATGAACAAGATGAAAACGCAAACATAAGCCTGCTATTAATGTAACAATTTGATAACTAGATCCTTAATTAAATATTATTAAACTGCCTTGAAGATGATAAATCAGAACACCTTGTAACGGTCGAAGGCTAACAGTGAAGAATGTTATAATCAAACTGCAAATTTAATCAAATTATGATGTAAGTGTCAAGTAGAAAACTTTAATTTGAAATTGATAAAAATATTCACAATAGAAACTTGACATTGTTACGAGAGAAACTGGAAGTAGAATAGCAGATAAGGGAAGGGGTACGCGTAGCACAATGGTTAGGGGTAAGTATGATATTAATTTGCATGTAGGATAATTCGTAAAACATAAATCACAATAGGGTAAAGTCATAAATCAAAGGGCGGCAGTTTGCTTATTATCGAGAATATAGGGATCTAAGCACATAAATGCCAGTGTTCCACAGCAAAGTTCAAAACAAACAAAAACGTGCTTACCTTACGTCGCATAAACCAGGTGAATTGTCAAAATAAAAGCCCTGGACCGGTGCTTGCTGTAAAAGTTTCAAAATATTGGCACGTAATCACAATAAAATGACGTGCCAAAAGACCAGCTGATAGGGAATCAACCTTGTTTATTCTAATTCTACTTTACGTTAATTCTTATCAGTGAAATTCTATATTTTAAAAGAGAACTAGTAAAATCATCAAACAATAAAATCTCTCATAAATCGTTAACGGTAAAAGCTTTAATCAAAATCGTAAAAAATAAATAAACGTTGTCGCTGCAAGGTCGTATAACCCAAAAATTACTAGTAAATTAGTAAATTAGCAACATCAACGTAAACAACACGTGACAACATACTAATTAAGGATCTGGTCAAATCTAACAAAGAAATAGTTTTTTATTAATAATTGTAATTCTTATTGTATAGCGAAAGCACAATCTAGTATGTTTAATATGATATTCAATTTTAAGTACATACGTTAAATTATTATAGTGCTGTGGTAACTTAGGATACAATAGGCAAGGTCTAGGAAAAAACAGCTCAAAAACCCTAGACATACCAAATTTAAAATTAAAATAAAGAGGTGCCATTGTACCTTTTTTTAATTACAAGATGCCAAAACCTATTTATACGGAGCTTTTCTTCTTGCCTCTTGAAGTTATTAGGATGTTTATGTATCTCAATAGCTTCAAGTTTTAAACTAACACAATAATGAGTTTGTCTTGACAATATTTTCATATTATCAAATTGAATGTCAGGATTTAAGTTATTTAAAGCATGCCCAGTCACTGCAGACTTCTCTATTGAGATATAAACATCCTAATCACTTTACTAGGCAAGAAGAAAATCCCCGTTTAAATAGATTTTGGCATCTTATAATGAAAAAAAAGGCACAATGGTACGTCTTAATCTTATCTTTTGATATATCTAGGTTTTCTTACTGTGTTTTTCCTAGACCATGAAGTAAATGCTTTACCAATTAAACATGTTAAGTTACCACAGCACCACAATAATTTAATATATGCAGTTAAAAATAAAAATCATATTAAACGTACACATCGTGTTTTCACTGTACAATAACAATTACAATTATTGAGCAGAATACTATTTCTTAGTTAGATCTTCAATTGGTATGTCAAGTTTCTATTTGTGAATGCTTTATCAATTTCAAATTAAAGTTTTTTACAACTTTACCCTTACATCATAAATACATTTTGTTAAATTTGTTCTTTGATTATGACATTTTTCTCTGTTACCCTTCGTCCGTTAGAGGGTGCATTTTATAATGCTAATCTTTCAAATTTTCCATATAAAAATAGCTATAATAGGACTAAGAAGGCTACCCATTGCTACACCATCCAGCTGTTCATATAATTTATTATTCCATTGAAAATGAGCCGTTGTAAGACAGTGCTGAGAAAGAATTGTTATATCCTTTAGAACAATATAATCAACGTTCAATAGTTTTTTTATAGGGAGTTTTGTAAAAAAAAAGTGAAACAAAATTCTATTCAATTTTGAAATTATGTATTTTTTTAAAGTCGGCAAAATGTTTGATATAATGGTGTGTTTTACCTATATGAGGCTGTAATAAAATTGTAAGGTGTTTTGCAAGATTGTATGTAGGAGAGCCAATTGCGTTAAGAGTAGGCCTTAAAGGAACATTAGGTTTATGGATTTTTCGTAGACCATATGGTTTTGGTGGAACAGCTTCAGAGTTAGTTAGTTTCTTTTATTTCTTCAGGAATAAGTGATAATTTAATAAGTTCTTTGGTTTTCAAAATAAACTTTTTTGTAGGATCTTTTGATAGTTCACGATAAGTCTGTAGTCCCAAAAGTTGTTTTACTTTAATGTTATAGTCGTTCATATTTTATATAACAGTTACGTTACTTTTATCTGATTCTAATATAATTATATTTTCATTACGTTTAAGATCAAATAGGGCACGGCGCTGACGAAAGGATAAGTTGCTATTTGGAGATTTGCGTTGCGTAATATGTTAACGGTTTAATATCTAACTTCATTGGCAGCATCAAAAGATAAAGATTTAATAGAATTGTCAACATTGGAAATTATTTCTTCAGACGGTATTACTGTTGGTGTTACCGTAAGATTTCATAAATTTGTTCCAACATCTCAAGCAATTATTACAGATATTGCCATTTACTGAGGACGATAACTATAATTGATATCGAAACATACATTTATATAACAGGTAAATAGAAAAATACATCATTTAGAAAACCCAAAACCTAACTGTTTTAATTACTCATCTTCCTAAAGTACCTAATAACTAAGCACAAGATTTATTGGATTATTAGCAGGATTTTCAGTTAAAAAATTGAATGGATTTTTTCGTCATTAGGGTTTGTATTTTCTAAAAATTTTTCCAAAGATTCTTTTAGGGTCCCTTGATCTTATAACTTTTTCCCTGTATTTTTTCTGTAAAAAGCTTAGACACCTTAAGAAGTATATCAAATATTATACGCGTACTTACATAATTTGGATTGAACAATAATTATAGTTACATTTACATAATAAAGAAATAAATCTAGTGAAATGTTATATATGCGAGTATTTGGCACTAGGAATGCAGATATTTTGTTGCCGAAGTAAAGCAGTAGCGATGATCAATTTGGCCGTTTTAGGTTATATGGTTTTTACAAATCAATGCAATGTTTTTTTTTTGTAAAGTATTTACTTAATTGTTGGTAACATCAGAATTAATATTATTAATTGACTATACCATCCTTCTAGGAGTAATGTAACGCTAATGTTATAAAAATATAACAATATACAAAGATGTTAATTCTGAAAAATGCATAACGGTCAATTAGTCGTCTCCCTTTTTCTAATTTAATGAGTACAGAAACAAACTAACAATTTAATATTAATATCAATATTAAGTTTTTTGGCACATGATCTGAACACACGCTTGGGTTATTTCCGAATTTTTGGCGAAATTTAAGCTTACCTCTAAACGTTGGTCATGTTTGTCGTCGCTACTCACATCAGCGGTTCGATTGATTCCTGAAGGATTAGAACTGGCCTTGCTGTTATTAGACCTTCTGTAGATGTGTCAACATAAAGTTGTTACTTTTACCTTTCTGGGCGAAGAGCCTTTTCAGTTTCCAGTTTCTTATCGCGTTTCTTGACAGTTTTTCACTTATTTGAAACACGGGTTGAATAAAAATTAACTAGTTCAATTATTCAGAAGTCAGCTATGAAACGTATGGAAACAGTTAAGGCTCCAAAAATTCTTATCAAAGTGGGTTCGCAAGCCAAGTACTTCATAGTAATTTTAGTGTTTAAATGCATCCAAAAAATTTGAGTTGAGTCGACTCGAAAAACTTTCCCGCCTTCTATTATTTGAGTCGATTCACTTAAATACGACTCAATCCTACACTTGGACTCATGCGAAAAAACACTTGATGATTAAGAGCTGGATGTGACATCAAAAACGTGTGTACGTATCTGAGTGGTCTAGATGTAAAACGCGCCATTTTTTGGATATTTTGAACTGAGCATGTCAGTATATTCTCGGAACAACTCTCCATGTGTTAGTAAATTCACTAATATGCATATCCCGCCAAATACATTAATAAAACCCTGTTGAAAATCGAGCTTATATTCAAAGACCGCCATCTCCAACGTATGCTTGGATTCAAAATCCATGATAGCCAATGCGAAACATTATATTGATCACGTCACCGTTATTTGAATATGTCAGCCGATCTGCGAAAGCCAACTGGGTATTGTGATTTTATTTCATTTCATTAGCTCTAAAGCAGTCATCATGGATGAATGTGGTAGTCTAATTAAGAAGATCACCCAATTTAAGTAAAAAAAAATAAAAAATCACAGAAGAGAAATTCGTAAAAGAAAAAGCGTTAAGAAATGGGTTTGTGTTTCTCGTTTTCGTAATTAAGATAGAATTATTGTTGTAGGTGTTCTCAGAAAAATCTCCCACAAAAGCCGACATGCAATCATAATAAAATACCAGCTTTTATGTGCAAGAAACTGAAAATGACCGACTTCGTCCGACTCCTTCTCTCGTATCTGACAGGTGTGAAGGTACGAATAGGTTCCTCTACTTCCCCGACACTTCACCCGACCGCGGGCGTTCCGCAAGGATCGTCACTGGTACCCATTTTATTAACGATCTACGCCTACGACATCCTTCAAAGTACCAACCCGAAAATAACCGTGGCCCAATTTGCCGACGACACTGCTCTCTGGGCAACCAGTAGGGACAGTCACGACGCAAACAGACCAATAACACAACAACTCAACCACTTCTCCGACTGGGCCAACCGGTGGAGATTAACAACCAATCCCAACAAGACACAAACAATACTGTTTAGACACCCGAAACTATCAAACTTCGCTAGGCAAACCTCTGACAACATCAATTTGACCTTACGCGGACAAAGACTACAATTACAAGACACAGTCATTTACCTAGGTATCACATTCTCCCGAACTCTACACTGGCAACCCGACGTGAGCGACGCTCTCAATAAGGTACGCAACCGCGCATCACTATTGAAAATACTGCGAGGAAACGTCAAAGATTGTCGCCCCAAAACCTTACAGCAAAACCTACATCCGACCAATACTCGACTACTGCGCTCCGTACAAAAAAAACCAACCAACTCCAATTCCTCGCCTCCTGCGAAAGGACAATACTACGCACCATATACAAACTACACTACAGACACCCTAACCAATTAACCATACAACACGCCAACATTCAACCAATAACAGACTAAAAACACTACAAACCAAATACACAAATCTCAGGGTAAACGGTGACACGATACTTGCTAAACAAATATTGCAAATCCTATTCTCCAACAAACCTACTACGAAAACCCAACACCAAATTTAAACATCTCCCAACACTCCTACTACAACAAGCAGACAACGTGCCAGAGGAGTTCGAAGAACTCCTCGACACCACACCTTATATCCTAAGATAACACTCACCAACCAATCCTCAAAGAGAAAACTATGACGACCGCCGCAACCGAAAACTGACAACTCTACCCATCCTATGATAGATCCCGTTACACTCACCTTAAACATGCAAAATATACATTTTTCCCCCACAAAGTAAAAACATCAAAATTGTTACCACTTACAATACATAAATAAAACACTGTACAAACACATAAAACCCCGTGCTGAATAGGGAGAACATCCCTAAACTGCCCAAAGATCAATATGTAAAGAAACGAAGAAGAAAGAAGAATCCCCGAAGAAAGAAGCAAACGATTACAAAAAATAAATAAAATAAAATACCCGCTTTTATGTGCAAGGAACTGAAAATGACCGACTTAATGAAAATTCACAAGGACTTTTATTCGAGGAAAGATAAAATTGGTCAAGATACTACTCCGAGAAGACACCCAAACGTTACACAAACTCCAAAATCTCTTTGAGTAGAATACTCACTTCCTACAGTAGATGGACAACTTTTAACAGTATGCAAAGAAGAATTTCGTAATATTCTAGAACTGAAAAAAGATCGTATTCAAGGGGTTATGAAGCATTACTAAACAGGCATGGTTCCAGAAGAATGCAGAGGTAGGGACAGAATCAAGGACAAAAACAATTCCAAAATGAATGCTATAGCGCATTTCATCGAAAGTTTTAGTAGCGTAGAATCTCACTACTGCCGAAGTACAGTAACCATCAGAACTTATTTACCATGTGAGATGATTATTAAGAAACTTGCTAGAATGTACAACGAGTCAATTGAAGAAACATTGCAGATAAAAACTATAATATTCGTTTTGGAACTCCAACAACTGACGTTTGTTCCACTTGCCTTAAAGTTAAAGAAGGGCTAAAAATAGAACGAAATAAAAGGAAGAGAAATGATATGGCAAAACACAGAGTCCATAAGCTTAAATCTTGAGCATTTTTTCAGCTCTTAAAGGAAATAAAAAACAACAGGGAAGTGTTTTCAATGGACTGCCAGAAAAATGAATCCTTACCAAAACTTCCTAACCAGGCAGCTTATTTTAGCGAGCAATATAATTTCCACAATTTTGTGAAGTTAATGACTTATCTAACCGCTGCAAATTGTATCAATACTTCCACATCAAAAAATCGGTTTTTTAAAGTGACGGTTTTTTGCTAATATCTTGTTAACCGTTTGTTGGACAAAAAATACTCACAATTATATTACTAATCACATATTAAAAGAAAAAAAGTCTAAAAAAATGAAAAATTGCAAAAGGGGTACTTACCCCACAATTTTACCCCTTTCCCCATACCCAACTGACCCCAAAAACAATCAGTCGCTTTGGGTAGTTGGCATCTATATGTTTGCCATATGTTAAGTCCTTCGAAAGTTATGGAGTACACACACTCACACAGCCAAGATTTTTTTTGGGTGTTTTCGAACGTTTTAAAGCGATTAAGCAAATAAAAAATTTTTAATTTTTTTTTAGCGATGCAGTACTTCCCATCCGTTGAAAGTGGAAGTAAAATTAGATATTTGGTCTAACGTATGGACTGATTTTGCGGTTTTGAATTTGGAGACTCTATAACGGAAATTTAAATTTTTACTGACGGATGTTCAGGTAAAAATAAGAACATGGCGATGATAGGCATTCTTTGCTTCTGGCTTCTAAAAAATGCTCCTGCTAGTATAGAAACAATCCAGCTAACATTTACCTTGGTAGGACATAATTACATGTCACCAGATAGAGTCTTTGGATTGATTGAGAGAGAAATAAAAAAAGTTGTATGCATTACTAATCCACAAGAATACTGTAATGTTATACAAGAACAGGCAACTATGCGCGAATTATCAAGAGATTGGATAACGCAAGATTGGAAAACTGCTACTTCGAATGTGATAAAAAATCCTGGATCTTGGCATTTCCAATTTATCCCATCAAAGTCTGCAAACAATACTGTCTTAGTTAAAGGCGAAGTGAATTATAAAGCAGATCTAAGTTTGGCAAAATCTGTTCTCAAGAGAGGGAAAAATTTAAATAATCTTACTTTAATTAATTTACAACCAGGCTGTGTAGGCGACAAGAAAAAGGTAAGCAGTGTGGCTAAATTGTTACAAAACCATTTTGGAGATAAATGGAAGGAACATGAAGCTCTGGACTTTTACAAGAGAGCTATTGAATCTTCGGAACAAGAAAATTGTGAGCCCCATCATGATAACATTTGAGTCATTCTAACGTCGATACTAATTTGCAAAATCCGCCATCGCCATAATATTTAATTAAAAATTCATTTCCGGATAGGTTAAATATTTTGTAAATATTCATAACTCTATTCATATTAGAATGGATTAATAACAGTTTCGACACAAATGTATTGATTAATAAGGTGTAACAGTTTTTTCCAGTTTACTCAAATTAGGTTCACATGGAGATGGCGAGTTTCATACTAGCCGTACCCATTGCGCGTTGCTGCGATCTCATAATGGAGGGGGGGGGGCGATATTAAAATTTTGTGATACGCGTGTGTCATAATTTTAATTGAAGATTATGTTTACCAATTTTCGAGTCAATCAACCCTGCAAAACAAAGTTAAAAAAAAATTCAACCCCCCATTTCACCCTTTTAGGGGTTGAATTTCTAAAAACCCTTTCTTAGTGGATACCTACACTTCACAAAGAACACACCCTCGATCGATAAATCCCGACCGATGTAGCTGTTAAATGACATTTGCGGCGCGCGAACTGTCAAACGCGCGAAGTTGAAATAGTCGTTAAGTTTTCTTAAATTTTCCAATTTTCTACGCAATTTTCTGAATTTTTCTTTCCGTAAGAACCTTCTACAAAGTATTATAAAACTTAAAAAAATCAATGAAAGTCGTTCTCAAGTTATGGCGTGACCATATATATATATATATATATATATATATATATATATATATATATATATATATATATATATATATAGATAGATAGATAGATAGATAGATAGATAGATAAGAAACCTATTCTAAATTATTTTACCGAATTTAAACAAACCAATGTTCAAATTTTACTTTTATATTTAATTAACAAAAAATACTACTTTAAAATTAATAATTTAATTAAATAAAATGTTTGGTTATAGTCAAGCTGTACTATCTTTCACACGATCAAAAGTATACGTGTATTATCGCTTTAAAATCAAAACACAAAGCTTTCATCAGCACACTCATTAATAAACTTAATTAATCCAACATAATAATTGAAGGTATTAATTGAGCTTAATTTACATAACGATGTCTGCCGTTCGAAATTCACCACTAACAACTATAATTACTTCACATGTAAATAAAATACACCAATTATCACATTATAATTCTATCATTAACTTAATTTAAACGGCAACTGAACAACTTTATCAAACTTGATTGTTTTTATTTAAGAACTTATTACTTCAATTTCTTTTCAATTAACTTTGAAGAAACGTTGAAGGTAATCATTAGCTTTTAATTTCAGAATAAACTAAAATTAAATTTATATAAATCATAATCAACTAGAAACTTGACATGTATCAAGTAATTGCATGTTAAGAGAATAATACATAAGTTCGTATAAGGTAATTAAATTGAATGTTGCTTCCCAGTCAATTATAATTTATCATTCTTGATCTCAATATTAATAAAATGGGAAATTAAAGATATTGAATTAAAATGTGGAGTGGTTAATATGTACATAAATTTAACAGTTTAAGAAAGTATCAGTAATAAACGTGGTTTTTAACCCACCTTTAATTTATATGGGTAATCAAGAAACGCTTTTAATTACTTATGGACTTGCTTATATCCAGTTTTATAGCAGAATTTTGTACTAAGTGATGTTAATATTGGATTATAAATGGTTCACGAAAGAGTTTCACTTTAGCAAAGTTTATAACCAGTTATTTATTTCTTTTAAGTTAAACTATAGAATATAACATCGAGCTCCATAAAAATTGGTACATTAATTTTATCACTGTCAGCATATGTTATAAGGATTTGAAAGAAATTTGCAAAGTACCTTCGTATTATTATGGTATTCTGGCCAATCATTTCAAATAATATCTACCATCTACAAAGGTTATATACATGCCGAATATTATTTTTTTTAAGAAATGATGATCCATATTGCTGGAACCTCAAAATGGGGTGTTAAATAAGGAATAGTAAAACCCAAAACCTTCCTTATGTAACAGATTATATCGAGATGTTTAGGATATTGAAACAAAACTGTTGATAATTCAGAATTGGGTTATATCCTCTACTTTTAAAGGTGGGCGGCATGTGTACCCCATGCCAGCCGGAGAGGTACCACCACCCTTACCATGAGCTCGGTAAGGGGTGCCGGTCACCTTTTCGTCATCTTTTATTTATTCTCATCCTTATTCTTCCTTTTCGCCCTCGCTGTCTTCCTATCGGATTGAAAGTCCAAAACTAAAAATTACAAAAAAGATGGCTATAGTTTCTAGACTAATAAATATCGGACGTAAAATCCTGCCCAGTTCGGATGTCCGGGTGGGCAGGGCCCAAACAACCTCGGTCATTGAAAATTGTAACTTTCTGATCCACTATTGCAACATCCGCGGTATCAGGTCTAATCTTAATGCTGTTGACCAACATCTTGAACAAGTACAACCTGACATTTTGTTTTTATCTGAAACACAAGTTTCCTTTGAAAACTCCGATTCATCCGACTTGCAATATCCCCAATACAACCTTCACTCTAACTTTCGATGTAAAGGAGGCGTATCTGCGTATATCAAGGACATCATTGCTTGCAAGAGGATTTCTTCCTTGGAAAATAAAAATTTCGATTTGGTTTAAACATTCTGGTCCTAAATTTGTAAAATTTTACTGTTGCATTTATAGGTCTCCTAATGACAGTAACTTTCAAGACTTCTTCGATTACCTCAGTTTGAAAGTTTCTGTCTAAGTTTTCATCTTGCGATATCTCAGTTGTAGGAGATTTCAATGTTCATAACTCTAATTGGCTTCAATTTTCTACTACTCCAGCTGGTCATAGTGCAGAATCATTTGCTATTGCTTGTGATTTCACACAAATGTTTTCTGAACCCACAAGAATCCCTGATAACTCTAGCTGTATTCCACATCTTCTAGATCTCTTTCTTACATCAAACCCACTTGTTTATAAAACTTCCGTTCTTTCGCCTCTGGGTCTATCTGACCATTGTCGAATAGAAATAATTTCTACTGTCCCGAATTCCGCAGTTGTTCCCAACACTAATAGAACCTTGTGGTGTTTTAAGTCAGCTAGATGGAGTGACTTTACGACACTTCTTTGCAACCTTTCCATGGCGTGAATATTGTTTTAAGTCGTTCTCCTCTTCGGACATTGTCCTTTCAGTATCTGAAGTCATCCTCATGAGCATGGAGTTATACATTCCCAAAAAAAAAACAGAATCATATAGGACATTCACGTTCTTAACCCTGGTTCAATAAGACTTGTGCTGATGCAATATCTTTAAAAAATAAATCTTATATTAAATGGAAATCTAATAAAACGGTGGAGAGTCATGCAGAATACGTTGGTGCTAGAAATATCTGCAAAAGTGGCATCACCGAAACTAAAAAATTGTTTGTACAAATGCAATGAACTAGCTACATCTCCTTTGGGCAGTCGTAAATTTTGGTCTTTAGCTAAAGCCATTAGTAAAAACTTTGGTACATCTTTATCCCCCCCCCCCCCCCCGATATCTTTTGACGGATCTGTAGTTTTTGATTCTGTAGACAAAGCCAATGTTTTTGTGGATTTATTTGCATCAAACTGCTGTCTCAATGATTCTGGAAAATATGTGCCCCTAGTCAACTCATCTTTATACGTTACGAAACCTATTCATTTCCGAACAAGCTCCTGGAGTCGATTATCAGATCTCAATAAGGCGACTGGCCCAGACGGTATCACAGCTATTGTCTTAAAGAAATGTTGACCCGAACTAGTACCAGTCCTATCTAAGTTCTGTTCGATCTCTGTCTTCTGGGGAATTTCCGTCGTCATGGAAGTTAGCAAATGTTCAACCTATTTCCAAAAAAGACGATAAGACGGACCCCTCGCATTACCGCCCAATTACCTACCATCACTTCCATTTTGTCTAGAATCATGGAAAAAGCCATCAATCAGCAACTTCTCTCGTTCCTTGAAACTAACAAACTCCTTAGTAACCACCAATATGGGTTTAGGCAGAGTCGTTCAACAGGTGATCTTCTTTCATATGTGACCCAAGTTTGGAATAATACATTAGAGCAATCCGGTGAAACAGTTGTAGTCGCTTTAGATATCTCAAAGGCATTTGATCAAGTTTGCCAAACTCACCTCGTTTGGGTTAAATGATACGCTCATCAACTGGGTTTCTAGTTTCCTTGATAAAAGACGAATGCGTGTCGTAGTCGATGGTTGTTTTTCAAAAGAAGTTAGCGCGCCACGGGGATCAGTTATAGCGCCTGCACTTTTTCTGCTATACATAAATGACCTTATTTCTTCAACAACTAATCCGATCCATTGCTTTGCTGATGACAGCACCCTTCATTGTAGTTCATCTCAGTCTACTCGTAATGGTAATCTACCTTCTGTCTCAAGACATTAAGCTGAAATGGGAAATTCAATCAACAAATACATTTAATGTATTCTCGAATGGGGAAGCAACAATCTAGTTAAATTTAATGCTAACAAAAATTAGTATTGCCTTGTGTCCGCCAAAAAAGATGGATCATTTCCTGTGGTGGATTAGATGGATTAGATCTTAAGCTTTCAGACTCTATTACTCTGTTGGGAATAACTGCACCTTCAAATCTATCATGGGTGGACCATCTCGTATCAGCTGCTCGTAAAATAACCTTTTGGCACAAATATAAGCTGTACTTTACCTCCCGACAACTCTTTCTGCTGTGTAAGGCCGAAAATTGACCTCATCTAAAATATACTTCTCACCTCTGTGTTGGTGCTCCCCCTCTCGATTTCGTAGATCGTTTACATAAGAGAGCAGTTAGGCTTATAAATGGACCATCCTTAACTTCTGACACACAGTCCTTTGAGCATAGAAGAATAGTTTCAGTTCTTTTCTTGTATTATCGGTATTACAATGGCTATTGCGCTGCTGAATTACATTCTTTAATACCATCTCGGGCTACCTTTGTTCGAAACACTTGGTTCGCTCATTCACATCATCAGTGTTCAGTACAAATGTACACGTGTCGTACCAAACGGGCGCAATCCACATTCTTCTACACGACTTCTAAATGCTGGAATGATCTCCCTAGTTCCTGTTTTCTTCTCACTTATGATATGAAAAAAATTTAGGTAGGTGTTCATAGACACCTCTTGGCAATTCAATGGCCCTCTATCCATCCTGTCACATTTATTTAAAAAAAACTTTGTAAAAGATGAGGTACTATCTTTCAGAATTGATACGTTTAATAACTTAAAAATAAACCCAACAAAGATTTAACACCAACCAATAGTCTACCAATCCAAATTATAACCACAACTTTTATGAGAGAACAGATAACCGTAATAATACAGACTTTGATGCAGGTGAAATTCAACTTTTAAATTATGGGCTTAAACACAATTCATCCAGTTTAAACAACAAAAGTATTAGATGAATTTAAAGTACATTTTGAGAATGCCATTCAAAAATCACCAATAAAATAAAATTCAAACTTTTCAAAAATCAGCTCACATGCATTAAATCCTATAAGTAAGTACCTCTAGTTGTTCAACCCTTATTTAAATCACAAAATATTACACATTTGCAATAAGAATCTGCCACTTCAGTTACTGGAAACTAATGAAATTATTGAACACGACAATTCACATTATCCCATAATGAGATTTCCAACTTTCTTACTCATTCATTTTACGTTTTAGCCACTGTATATAACTTTAATTCGTTGTTTGTTGTAATCGTTCTGTTTTACCTTTTTAGATTTACGATTAAATTTAGATACACAAAACCTTCCTCATATAATCTTTATTTGTAAAAGTGATAATTTAAATTTAAAGCTACAGGTTTCGACAAATATATTGTCATCATCAGGCTTTTAAAAGTACAAAAATCGTTAAAACTTAAAAGCCTGAATACCTACGGTCAAAAGTAATCCAAATGGTATAAACGATATAAATTCTCATAAAATTAATGAAATATTATAAGAAAACCAAATGGCAAAACAATTTAGTACAAAACAAAGCATTAAAAATGAAAAAACTTTTATGAAAGAGAATTTGGAAAACCAAAAATATTATTCAAATAAGGATAACATGTAGCCTCTCTTGCTATCGTGGCACTATAACTTCAAACTGAAGGCTCTGTGAAGTTATTGAGTTATGGTGCCGTAATAACAGGAGAAGTTACATGTTACCTCTAGAAGGCTGATATATTTCTCGAAAAGATTAGCTTTAAATTTAAATTAATGGCTCTAAAATTAAAGGTTCTCTGGGGAAGGTTTTGTGTATCTAATTCATATACTTAACAAATTCCCCCATTTTGGGTTTCAAATTGGCATCAAATTTGTAGATGTTTGTACAAAAATGGAAAACAACTAGGACACACAGTTTATGGAAAAGCCAACAGGTACCTGAATCCTCAATCCCATCATCACTCAGCACAACTACAGGTCGTAGTCAAAACACTAACTTAAGAGACCCAAGCCACTTGCAGACATTGAAAGCATGTATGAAGAAATCAAAACACTAAAGTCAGCTTTATTACAAAACCGATTCACCGAAAAACATCCAAAAAGCGGATCACTCGAAGAAGAAAAAGCAAGAAGAATATATAAAGGGAACAACAGACCGGATTAGCAGATTCTAAAAAAACAACATCGAGACGATGCATGAAAAGATCGAAACTATATTGCCTAACCAAAAAAACAAAATCACCCTAGAACATCAAGGACTATCGCAAGTAGAGACTGTAACCGAGTGTACATAGGTCAAACAAACAGACGAATTAATGCTAGGTTGGAATACCATCGACTAGCAGCGAGGAAAAACACCACATCATGTTTAGCATAACATGTTCAATCGACACGATGTCAACTCCCATAAATCCAGAAGCACAGCGTCACCAGAACGTCTAGACAAATTGGTCTTAAACAAAAACCGTCAACTAACACGCGTATTTGTTTTTGTGACGAAAAGCTTCACGACCTAAAAATATTGAAAAACATGAGTGTGTCTAAATAGGTTACACCGGTTCTCTGTTATCTTAAATAGAAGCACCTATATATTATTTCATACTATGATTCTATATGAAATGTAAGTTCAACTTTTTGGGAATAAATTTTCCTATTCGTGTCCGTTGTTTGAATATGGGCATTTTTTCAAATTTTGTCATTTTGAATGCATCAGAAAAGACGCTCTTCTCTAGTCTTGTTAGAATTACATTAGATATGTTTATGGGTGTATGCGTGTGCGTGTGCGTGTATGCGCGTTTGTACGCACGCATGTGCGCGTGTGTGTGCTTGAGTGTGCGTGAGTGCGTGCGCACGTGCCCACGTGTGTGCGCGTGTATGCGCGTGGGTGCGTGTATGCGCGTGCATGCGTGTGTGTCCGTGTGTGTGGGTGTGTGCATGTGTGCGCGTGTGTGACCGTGTGCGTGTGTGCCCGTGGGTGCGTGTATGCGGGTGCATGCGTATGTGTCCGTGTGTATGTGGGTGTGTGAATGTGTGTACATGTGTGTGCGCGTGTGTGTGTGCGCGTGTGCGTGTGTGCGTGTGTGCCTGTGTGCGTGTGTGCGTGTGTGCGTGTGTGCGTGTGTGCGTGTGTGTCGTGTGTGTGCGTGTGTGCGTGTGTGCGTGTGCGTGTGTGCGTGTGTGCGTGTGTGCGTGTGTCGTGTGTGTGTTGTGTGTGTGTGTGTGTGTGTTGTGTGTGTGTGTGCTGTGTGCGTGCTGTGTGCGTGTCTGTGTGCTGTGCTGTGTGCGGTGTGCGTGTGCGTGTGCGTGTGCTGTGCGTGTGCGTGCGTGCGTGTGCGTGGTGCTGCGTGTGTGCGGTGCGTGCGTGCGTGTGCGTGCGTGTGCGTGCGTGTGCGTGTGTGCGTGGTGTGCGTGCGTGTGTGCGTGTGTACGTGTGACGTGTGTGTGTGCGTGTGTGCGTGTGTGCGTGTGTGCATGTGCGCGTGTGTGCGTGTGTGCGCGCGTGTATGCACGAGCGCGCGCGTATGTGTGTGTGGATGTATGTTAGTATCCACGATAACTCCATAACGAAGAAACCTACGTACTTAAAATTTTGTATATTAGCTTGTTTTTATTTGGCTTGGTGCTGATTAGATTTTGGGAGAAATCCAGCGGCGTAAAGGCGGCGCTTGTAAGGGCAGTTTTTGGTTTTTATCAAATATTTTTAAAGCAACTGCATAATTCAAAGATATAAAAATACCTAGATATAGACCTTAAATATATAGATTAATGGAAAAGCCATCAATCAGCAACTGCCTCGTTCCTTGAAACTAACAAACTCCTTAGTAACCACCAATATGAGTTTAGGCAGAGTTTTCAACAGGTGATCTTCTTTCATATGTGACCCAAGTTTGGAAAATACATTAGACAATCCGGTGAAACAGTTGTAGTCGCTTTAGATATCTCAAAGGCATTTTACCGTTTGCCAAACTCACCTCGTTTGGGTTAAATGATACGCTCATCAACTGGGTTTCTAGTTTCCATGAAAAAGACGAATACGTGTCAGTCGATGGTTGTTTTCAAAAAAGTTAGCATTAACGCGGGCGCACAGGGATCAGTTATAGCGCTTTTTCTGCCTAAATGACCTTATTTCTTCAACAACTAATCCGATCCATTGCTTTGCTGGACAGCACTCTTCATTGTAGTTCATCTCAGTCTACTGTAATGGTAATCTCCTTCTGTCTCAAGACATTAAGCTGAAATGGCAATTCAATCCAAAACATTCAATGTTTTCGAATGGGAAGCAAAAAATTAAATTTAATGCTAACAAAAATTAGTATTGCCTTGTGTCCGCCAAAAAGATCGATCATTTCCGTTTGTATGAATGGATATTAGATCTTAAGCTTTCAGACTCATTACTCTCTTAATAACTGTATCTTCAAATCTATCATGGGTTGACCATCTTGTGCCCAACAGCTGCTCGTAAAATAGGCTTTTGTACAAATATAAGCAGTACCCCCCCAACTCTTTCTGCTATATAAGGCCAAATTTGACCTCATCTAAAATATACTTCTCACCTCTGGGTTGGTGCTCCCCAATACGCTCTTGATTTCGTAGATCGTATTCAAAAGAGAGCAGTTAGGCTTATAAATGAACCATCCTTAACTTCTGACATGCAGTCCTTTGAGCATAGAAGAATCGTTTCAGTTCTTTTCTTGTATTATCGGTATTACAATTGCTATTGAGCTGCGGAATTACATTCTTAATACCATCTGGCCACGTTGCTAACACTGTTCGCTCATTCACATCATCAGTATGCAGTACAAATCTCCACCTGTCGTACCAAACGGGCGCAATCCTCGTTCTTCTACGCGGCTTCTAAACGCTGGAATGATCTCCTAGTTCCTGTTTTCTTCTCACTTATGATATGAAAAAATTTAGGTAGGTGTTCTAGACATCTCTTGGCAATTCAATGTCCTCTATCCATCCTGTCACATTTATTAAAAAATTTTGTAAAAGATGAAGTACTATCTTTCAGAATTGATACGTTGAATAACAAAATAAACCCAACAAAGATTTAACTCAACCAATACTTCCAATCCAAATTATAATCACAACTTTTAAATTATGGACTTAAACACAATTCATCCAGTTTAAACAACAAAAGTATTAGATGAATTTGTACATTTTAGAATGCCATTCAAAATCGCCAATAAAATAAAATTCAATCTATTCAAAATCAGCTCACATGTATTAAATCTAGTCATTCATTTTACATTTTAGCCACTGTATATAACTTTGATTCATTGTTTGTTGTAATCGTTCTGGAATTTTTTCTAACGTTAGGTTTTGTTTAAATTGTTGAAAAACCTTCCTCATAATCTTTATTTGTAAAAGCGATAATTTAAATTTAAAGCTACAGGTTTCGACAAATATATTGTCACCATCAGGTTCTAAAAGTACAAAAATCGTTAAAACTTAAAAGCCCGAATACTTACGGTCAAAAGTAATCCAAATGGTATAAACGATATAAATTCTCATAAAATTAATGAAATATTATAAGAAACCAAATGGTAAAACAATTTAGTACAAAACAAAGCATTGAAAACGAAAAACTTTTATGAAAGAGAATTTGGAAAACCAAAAATATTATTCAAATATGGATAATCTGTAGCCTTCTGCTATCACGGCACTATAACTTCAAACTGAAGTTATTGAGTTATGGTGCCTAGTAACAGGAGAAGTTACATATTACCTCTAGAAGGCTGATATATTTCTCAAACGATTAGCTTTAAATTTAAATTAATGGCTCTAAAATAAAGGTTCTATGGGGAAGGTTTTGTGTATCTAATTCATATATAACAATTTCCATTTTGGGATTCAAATTAGTCAAATTTAGATGTTTTTACAAAAATGGAAAACAACTAGGAACACAGTTTATAGAAAAGCCAACAGGTACCTGAATCTCAATCCCATCATCACTCAGCACAACTACAGACCGTAGTCAAAGCACTAACTAAGAGAGCCAAGCGACTTGCAGACATTGAAAGCATGTATGAAGAAATCAAACACTAAAGTCAGTTATTACAAAACCGATTCACCGAAAACATCCAAAAAGCGGACTAATCGAAGAAGAAAAGCAAGAAGAAAAGATAATAAGAAGTACTCTTACCATATATAAAGGAACAAAACCGGATTAGCAGATTCTAAAAACAACATCCGATGCATAAAAGATAGAAACAAAACAAAATTACTAGAAGATCAAGGACTATCGCATGGACTGTAAAGTGTACATAGTCAAACAAACAGAAGAATAAATGCTAGGTTGGAGACATCGACTAGCAGTGAGAAACACCACATCATGTTTAGCTAACATGTTCAATCGAACGATGTCAACTCATAAATCCAGAAGACCGTTCAGAACGTCAGTCAAATTGGTCTTAAACAACACCGTCAACTACGCGTATTTGTTGACGAAAAGCTTCACGACCTAAAAATATTGAAGAACATGAGTGCGTTAAATAGGCTACACCGGTACGCTGTTATCTTAAATAGAAGCACCTATATATTATTTCATACTATGATTCTATATGAAATGTAAGTTCAACTTTGTCTGAATAAATTTTCCTATTGGTATCCGTTTTTTGAATATGGGCATTTTTCAAATTTTGTCATTTTGAATGCATCAGAAAAGACGCTCTTCTCTAGTCTTGTTAATACATTCCATATGTTTATGTGTATACGTTGTGCGTGTATGTGCGTTTGTCCGTGTGTACGTGCGCGCGTTGTGTGTGTGTTGCTGTGTATGTGTGCTGGTAGTGCTGTGCGTGTACGTGTGTGGCGTGGCTATGTTGCGCGTGCATGTGTCCGTGTTGTTGGGTGATTGAGCATGTGAGCGTGTGTCGGCGTGCGTGTGTGCGTATGTCTCGTGGTGTTTTCGTGCGTGTGTGTCCGTGTGTGTGTGTTGATGTGTGTGCTGTGTCATGTGTGTGCGTGTGTGTGCGTGTGTGCTGTGTGCGTACGTGCGTGTGTGTGTGACTGCGCGTGTGTGCGTGTGTGTGTGTGTGTGTGCGTGTGTGTAGTCCGTCGTGCTGTGCGTGTATTTTGTGTGTTGTGTGTGCTATGCTGTGTGCGTGTGTGCTGTGTCGTGCGTGTGCGTGTTCGATTGCTGTGTGTGGTGTGTGTGTGTTTGTGTGCGTGTGTATGCGTGCATGGTCGTGTGCGTGTGTGTGTGTCGTGTGTGCTGTGTGTGCGTGTATTTGTGCGTGTGTGCGTGTATGTGTGTTGTTCGTGCGTGTGTGCGTGTGTGCGTGTGTGTTTTGTTTGTGTGTGCGTGTATGTTCGTGTGTTTCTTGTTGTGCGTGTGTCGTGTTTGTGCTGTGTGCTGTGTGCGTGTGCTGTGTGCGTTGTTGTCGTGTGCGTGTGTGCGTGTGCGTCTGTGTGTGTGTGTGCGTGTGTGCTGTGTGTGCGTGTGTCGTGTGTCCGTGTGTTGTGTGTGTGCGTGCTGTGTGTGTGCGTGTGTGCATGTGTGTGTCGTCGTGTGCTGTGTGTGTGTGTGTGCGTGTTGCGTTGTGTTTGTGGCGTGTTTTTGCTGTTGTGTGTGTGCGTGTGCGTGTGTCGTGTGTTTGGTGTGTACGTATGTGTGTGCTTTGTTCTGTGTGTGTGTGTGTGCGTGTGTGCGTGTGTGGTGTGTGCTTATGTGTTGTGTTGTTCTGTGTGCTGTGTGCTGTGTGTGTGCGTGTGTTTGTTGGTGTATTGTGTGTGTTTGTTTTTGTCGTTTGTGTGTGTGTGTGTGTGTGTGCGTGTTTGCTGTGTGTGTGCTGTGTGCATGTTTGTGTTCGTGTGCGTGTGGTGCTTTGTGTGTTTTTTTCTGTGTTTTTTTGTGTGGTGTGTACGTGTGCTGTGTGTGTGTGCGTGTGTGTGTGCGTGTGTGCGTGTGTCGTGTGTGTGCGTGTCGTGTCGTGTGCGTGTGCGTGTGTACATGCGTGTGTGTGGTGTCGTGTGTGTGCGTGTGTGTGCGTGTGTGCGGTGTTGCGTGCAGTGTGTTGTGTGCTGCGTGTGTGCTGTGTGCGTGTGGCGTGTACTATGTGCGTTGCTGTTGTGTGGTGGCGTGTGTGTGCTGTGTGTTGCGTCGTGTGTGGTGCGTTGTGCGTGTGCGTGTGCGTGTGTGTGTCGTGTGTGTGTGTTTTGTCGCGTGTGTCGTGTGTGTGTTGTGTGTATGCGTGTGTGCGTGTCGTGCGTGTGTGCTGTGTGTGTGCGTGTGCGTGTGCGTGTGTGCGTGTGTGTGTGGTGTGTGTGTGCGCGTGAGAATCATTGATTTTCATTAATTTTTTCTTCTCGTGAGTACACTTCGAAACGGTTTCCGTATCATGAGACTATATAAAATAAATTTGTAGCTTGGGGCTTATTTGTCAAATACGTTAGAGAAATAACCTATTGAACAGATTTGTTCGTCTATTGAGAGGCGTTGGTCTATGGAAATAGATGAAAATATCTCGTTAGGTGGTCTATTACAAGTCTGATCTTGTGTAGCGATCGTGATTTGGACGACTCTGGAAGATGGTTTTCATTGTTATTGAAGTATAACATACTTCTTATGCCTCAAAACGATTCACGCCATAGCATTCTTTATTGGTTCATAACCATATTTTTCGTGCACAGTGTACACTAGGAAAATGTTAAACCGACATAAATAACAAAATACCAATGAATTTTTAATTGCAAACAGTTATCACGAAAGAGCTCGATGGGTTTGTTTGAATCAGAAGTAAAATAATGGAGGAAACATGTATCGCGTATCTAAATTGGCTATATTCGATCTAATGTGCTGGTTGTGGGTTATTTTGAGGCATCATATGTCAAGAGATCTTTTTCCAGATAAGGCTACGCCTATCAAATATTTATAAAGTTATCTTGACCATCATCAGACAATTGGTTCAGGATTATCTTTAACAAGAGGGGTCACTATCTACACCAAGTTCGTATTCAGTGGTTTCTTGTTCGCCTATCGTGTCGTTTTCTTTGGAAAATCTCGCATGGTTTCTCTAAAGCTCGGTGTAACATTGATCCTTGTCATTATTCTCATCGTCTAACCCATCATTGGAAACGTTACCGTCTTCTAAAGTAGCTAGGACTTGTTCAATTTCCTTATCTTTTATCGAGACATTCTGATAATAAAATCGTCAACTTTACATCACAAAAGAAAGTTAAATTTTTCTTACATTTTATTAGTATAATTATGCAAAAATATAAATATTATTCGTTACTCTTATCTTGTGTCAGTCCGAAAACAATTTTTCCTCTACGTTTTTATTACTTTGTATATAAATAATTGTAATTCGTAACACCCGCCGAAATGAAATTGTATCAGATAGCGCGCCAACAATGAAATTGTCAAAGATAAGGAAATAACTGTCAAACATTCTAGTTGCGTTGAAACGATAAAATAGTTTTGGTAAAATTAAAATAAAAAGTTGCTACATAAAGCGATATGAGCGAAAATGGTTAAACAGTATTATTGATA
This sequence comes from Vesta saturnalis, assembly GCA_036346205.1. Classification (NCBI taxonomy): domain Eukaryota; kingdom Metazoa; phylum Arthropoda; class Insecta; order Coleoptera; family Lampyridae; genus Vesta; species Vesta saturnalis. Next base: position 2,657,639 of record JARFJB010002054.1, read on the forward strand.
TTTTATAGAAGTGGCGTTTGAAATTTTTTTATATTTATATGTCTACCTGTTTTAAACGTCATTCTGACATATATTAGTGTTTTGTTTTTACAATGTTGCCTGTTTTCGTTATGAACGTATAAAAAGAGGTTGATATATCCTAAAAAAATTTAATCAAATTTATTTTATTTCTTTTAATTTTTAATGTTTAGATGTCTATTAACCCCTGTCTGGCATGAACTTTTAAAAGTCTTATTATAAGTTTTTGTTATGAACGAATAATATATATATATATATATATATATATATATATATATATATATATATATATATATATATATATATATATACTCTAACGAACTGAGCTATCAAGATACAATACCTAATCGATGTAGATTTTGTCGTTATATCTGTAGAACTGATGTAAATTTTAAACATATTTAGAATTTACATCAGTTCTACATATAAAGACAAAATTTGCATCGATTTGAATTGGTGGCGCAGTTGGTAGCGTACTAACAAAGTACAGGTCGTAGGTTCGAATCCTACTCGAGGTAAACTTTTTATTTATGTATTTAATAAAATTAATAATAATTTTTAAACGTCTGTTTGACATAGATTATTGTTTTTGTTTTTCAACTTATAAAAGAAGTTGCATAATTATTCCAAAAAAATTGTGATTAAACTTACTTCATATTCTTTAATTTCTATTTTGTAGGATGGAAGGTCGTGTGGTGTTCCACACCAGATATTTAATATTTGCAACTCAACTTGGTAGGTACATACTTGTGCTTATCTCATTTCTTTTTACTGAATAATTAGAATTTATTTGTCTTTTACAAATTGAAACAAGGGATGTAGGCACTTTTCTAACATGATGAATGCGATATCCACATATTATACATAATCAAAAGTGATGCCTTTTCTTTTCGTGTCGCGTCACCTCCTATACTAAGTCAATGTTTGTTTGATTCGTCTAAGCTAACTTTTCTTTATTAACGTATATTGGTCAATATTGCAAACATAAATAAAATTTTCCGTATCCTACGTTGAGGAAGAAACGTTGTTAATTGGGTTCGTATGATCAAAAATTATTATAATTTTATTAAATACATAAATAAAAAGTTTACCTCAAATAGGATTTGAACCTACGACATGTACTTTGCTAGAGCACCGCTCTAACGAACTGAGCTATCAAGATACGATACCCAATCAATGTAGGTTTTGTCGTTATATCTGTAGAACTGATGTAAATTTTAAACATAATGGGTTTATATAAGTTTACTAAAATTAGAAGTCAGAAAATATAAAACGAAGTTTGTATTTTGAGCACTGAAAATATTTTTCCGTATGTATAGTCTAAATTGAAATTTGCTTGCAATTTATAGGTAATTAAGTAGGTGCGTGGTGAATGACCGAGTATAGACTTTTAATCACCCAACAATAACTTGTTATAATTTATAAGTTACTGTTATAAATTAGTAATTCCTCCTCTTTGAAGTAATGAAATCAAAGGTACAAGCTTTATACATAAGATTAATGGGATTTAAAAATTGAAATCATATAGATATTTTATTTATCTGCCATTTATCTCATTTTATGAGATCCTATAGTCATTATTTAAAATTATGATCTTTTCGTACATACTCCAACTCTGTACATGTTGTGGTAAAAAGTTGATGATCCGTAACGAGTATTTTACAATCATAACCCTATTGTTACACATTCCTCTTCAGTAATTGCTTCTTTTCTCGTTTAGATAAAAAGAACACTAAGTGGACATTTTATTTTTAAATGGAAATAATGACTTACTTTTAATTATACAAAAACGTAAGGAGTGTTATTATTAGTTGCGTGGTACTTATCAAGTTATGTATAATTAAGTGCAAAAAGTATAAGTAATTAAGGCAATAAAAATTTCACCAGTTTCTTATTTGATAATTGCTTGACAATAATGTGAATGTACTGTCTATAAATTTTACTTAAGCATTTAATTGCCCATAATTTAACAGGATCCGTTTAAAAGGTAGTAAACTTATCGCCTTGTAAGAAAGACTAAACTAGTTCCGTTATTTTGTTCTTAGAAATAACATTTTTGAAACATAAATTTTGAATTAAATATTTTTTGTGGTAATTAATGAACGATATCAAACAAATTTTTCAATATTACCATAATTACGGAGTCAATTTTGATATAGTAGGTATGTTGGGCATAAAAAGAGATCCCAAAAACTCTCATACATCATACGCAACTATGATTTTAATTTAAAGAATTTATGTAGACCATAAAATTGTAAGTAGGAACAAATAAAATACATTTTATTATATTTGGAAAGCCACGAAGACGAGATGACCGTGTGCTAGGTATCGCGCCTCAGAATAAAAATGGCAATAAGTTGTACAATTGCCACATCCCGAAACACAAACGATTCTAGAAAAGTGGGGAATAAGAAGTGTACCTCAGAAGAGCAAAAAATGACGATTTAAGAAAAGGCAGATTTTTTGTGAGACTAATACGGATGACTGTCTTTTGGATAGTATTAAGAACCTTATACGTAGCAGGAGACGTCGATCCTTAAATATGAGAGCAGTAATCTAGTTAAATGTAATTTGTGAGGTTTAAGGAGAATACAGTTTAACCAGGGAGTAACGTTTGTGCTTCGAGAAGAGGAAGAGGAAGAAAATTTTTTAGCAGCTAAAGATGCCAAAGGTGAAATATGCTTGTGCCAGTGGAAATTTTGGTAAAATCAAGCTAATCGAGCTCGATAGCTTTACCGAACTGAGCGGGGTTTTATGATTGTAATGAAAATTTACAGGGCTAGGTTTTGGTAGTGTAAAATAAACCAAGATTTTATTTCCTCAATCGATAATTTTCTGCTTTTTAACTCAGATCTAATTGATGGATTAAAGAGAAGCGATACTGTAGTAAAGTATACTGTTATCTGCATACCTGTCACTGGCATTGTTGGTGAAAAGATCGTACTGTTGATGCGACGAAGAAGTGAAGTGGGCGCGAACACCGATGGGATAGGTCAGAAGAGAGTGCGAGATTTATACTTGGATTGTATAGAAAAGAACAATATTAGGAAATGGAGCGTGCTGATCGAAAGCGTTATTGTTAGTCGTACAATACGTTAATCTCTATGTAACTTTGTAAGATCAGATTCACCTATTTTCATTTAATGTTTAAAGTAGTGAGATAGGTATGTAACTGAACGATTGATTTTTTGGTATCTTTTTGTTTACTTGGAAACTAACTTTCCAGAGATCTGGCACAATACATTTCTAATCAGAAATTTTAAATAAACGAGTAAAAATGAAAGCTGTTTCCGATTCACACATTTTGAGAGCTGCAGCAGGTATCTCATTAGGATCACTAGCGTTCATGATATCAAGGGATACCACAATATTCCTGTCTTAAAGGTGACCTGTTTCGTCTTGTGTGGTACAATTGGAATTGTTGAGAAAGCAGAATTAGCAACAAATTACTTCGCTTGGTCTGGAGGGACACGTCCCTTTGCTAGAAGAGAAGAACATTGATGTTTTGATTGATGCTTTTGGAAAGGTATTAGAATGGTTTCCTAAAATTTTGACAAGTGAGTACTTTGTCACAGGTGTGGTTGGTAAAGGCATATTTCGATTCCCCGATTATAAATTTGTAGTGATTTCTTGTTTAAATAAGATACTGTCACTAGATTATGGTTGGAATTGTGGAAAGGATCAGAGGCAGGTACTTGTTACGTATGGTAGCAAACAACAGCGGCTTCTTATGGTTCTCTGTATTTCGAGCAGTGTGAGCGCGTTTGTTAAAGAGATTTACAAGATATTGGCTAATGTTGGATGTTTTTATCACTCTATCCTTATGATCAGTTTTGCTGGATCGTAATCACATTTTGTTGTGAAAAACATACTTCCGCTCCAAATTTATTTACATCATGGTTTTTTTTTTGTAGAGGTATGTTAAATCTATCATAAAATGACTTGGCGAATCGTTGTTGCGGTAAACTGGGGTACTTTAAGACATATTTTATACAAGGTGGTCTAAAAGGAGTGACAAATTATAAGATTTTCTAAAAGACACCCTGTATATTATTACGTTTATGGATTCCTCTATAATTGTACTTTACACTAATATTAATATTCACTTTTTAATAAGAGTTTTCTGGTTAAAGACAAAAAACAGTATTTTCAAAAAAATAGCGGTCATCTAAATAGTGGGATTTCTACAAAATCACAAATTTTTAGAATGCGCGCGTTTCGTATAGCCTTTAGTAAAGTATAACGTATTTAAATTTTAACTTAACAAACTCCATACCATACAGGGTGTTCCACAATTTAACTCAAATTCCCATACTTTCAAACAACCATAACTAAATTTTTTTTAAATGGAATGACCCAATTTTTTTATCGGAACTGGGTTCGGATTTACATTCTCCATCAAAATGATAAGTTTGTGTATCATATAATTAACTACAAGTGAGTTATTTGAAAATTGTGGAAAAATTTGTAGGAACTCGTGTTAAAACAATATAAATTTTTATTTAGTACCCAAATTTGAGTAGGCTGTAATGTGGAAATTAAAAACATCGTTTATTATGAATTTTAGCAAATCGTGCATACCGTCCTATTGTAATTTTAACATAAACTCTCATAATTCTCATAAATTATACCAAAATTTCTATTTATATACATATATATATATATATATATATATATATATATATATATATATATATATATATATATATATAACGTACCCAAGATAAGAATGAACAGCATGGGGATCTTGAAAACGGTAAGATATACGAAGGCGGTTAAATTAGACACAAGTTGTATAATTTAGAGAATGTTCACATGTAATTTGCAAAAGTTAATTATTGTTTATCGTTTCCGAGATTTAAAACAAAATGCGATTTTTGGATTTTTCTATTTCGTCACCATAAATATAAACCATATAAATTTAGGCTTGCTCAACATCTACATCCTGTCGACGCTGAAAGTAGGTTAATATTTTTCAATTGGTACTTAAACATGTTAAATATAGTACCCAACTTAGGAAGAAATGTCATGTGGTCAGACGAGGCATATTTTAGCAGTTTAGGTATTTTAAACAGGCACAACAGCAGAGTCTGATCTCAAGAAAATCAACACCAAATATTCCCCCAAACACAACAAGGATGGTTTGGTCTAAACGTTTCCAGCTTTATATTAAGATCAGAAATAAAATTTTACATTTTCGAAGGGAACTTACCCACTCCTAAATATTTGAATATTTTATAAATTATTAGATGACATTCCTTTAGCTCGCTTGAACCAAATTCAATTCCAACAGCATGGAGCCCCATCTCACAATGCACAAATTATACACCCGTTTTTAGAAAATAATTTTGGTAATAGATGGATTAGCACCACTCCAGTCTTAGATTTCCTTTATGGGGTTACTCGCAAAATAAAATATATCAAACTCAATATGATAACGTTGAACGTTTGACAAATGCAGTTAGAGAAGCTTTCACAAATTTACAAGATCGCCCTATTGTTGTGCTTAATGCAATAGAACGAATTGGAAGAGTGTGTGAAGCATGTATAAGATAGAATGGTCATCAGTTCGAACATCTCTTTTATTAATTTATATTAGGCTTGTAAAGTTGTAGGTATTATATTTAGTTTTTAATTTTGTGTTTTTTCGTAAAACTTCCTAACCCTTAACCCTGTTTTTTCATAGCCAACTGTATCATCAAAATGTTAAAGTAACGTAACATTCATTTTTGAGGTTAATAATGCAAAAGAAGTGCCACACAATATATATTTTTGAAAGCTGAGAGTAAGCTCTATTGTATAATCAAAAATATACAGAGTGTTCCATTTAAAAAACAAAACTTTGATTTTTGAGAAGAAATTGACTTGTTGTCAGGAAAACTATGCACGCAGTTGCGAGGGGTGCTTAAAATGTGCAAATTTTGAATTTCGCCCTGTACCTCAAATACCAATAGGACTATGACAGTTCTGTTTGTGGCATCTTTCGTTTCACGAAAAAATAAAACAGGATCGCGAAAACCGCATCTTTCTATCTTTGCACACAAACGAGATACGCTACAATTTCAACCAAACGGGACACAGTGTACATTTAATAGAGACTTGGAAAGTGAATATCCATTTATTAAACAGACAACCAGTGATGTAAAGTGCTTAAAATATTGTGTACAGCTTTCAGTAGCACGTGGTGGAAAGGCGGATATTGTTTAACATATATTGAGACTTTCGTTCTATGGATTACACAAGTAAACTAGTAATAAGTTGCTTCCAACAAAAATTTTCATGCGCTAGAACCAAATCTGAAAGTGTTGTGTGTAACATTTTACAAAAAGAATCGTTAAGTTCGGCCTTGGAATGGACAATTTAGTCAATCTATACCGATTGTTCAAATCACGGGAGCGTAAAAATTTGTCCTGTACTCGTAAGATATTTTATGAAAGACAAGGGCACTCAAGTAAAACTTTCGGGAGTTCAAAGTCTTCCAGATGAAACTTCAGACATTATATCCGAATATACTATTAAAACGGTTGACAAAATTAACGACCCAACAAGTACCACTTTTGTTTTAATAGAAAATACATTTTTAAATCTGTACTGAGACCGTAGACGATCATAACAGACTTGGATTCTTTTATTTATATGGGCAGTAAAATTCAAACTTTGATCTACGATTATAGCTAAGTTTCTGTTTTCTGATTTAAATATGATATTATCTTATCTATTTTGATTTGACTACAGAGATTATACACTTTCTCAACTTGTTTCCTTGAACCAATAACCATACCAGTGGTCTTTTCCACGTTAAGAGTAAGAGAATTTTGATTTGACCAGTTTATAATATTTTGAAGATCTAGGTTAATTTTATATATTGCAGTTTCAATATCACAAGTACTAAAAGAATAAAAAATTTGGCTGTCATCGGCATACATATGGCAACTACAGTAGCGAAGACTGCACAAAATCATAAATATACAGAATAAACAGAAGAGGACCAAGTATTGATCCTTGCGGCACCCCCTGCTTTAACGAAAGAGAAGTAGTACTGTGTTGCGTAAGTACCTGTTGTCCTCGTGATGATAAATAGCTTTGGAACCATTGTATAACTGAAATGGTATAACCCAAGAACTTAATTTTGACAATAACATTTTGCGATCCAACCTATCCAACGCCTTCGAATAATCCAGCGAAATCAATGCTGTCACCATACCAAACACGAAGTTGTAAATAGCCATGTCGAAACCCCGATTGTTTAGCAGGTAGGAGATTATTAAAATCCAAATGGTTTTTTAGTTGCTCATAAATGACACGTTCTAATACTTTCGAAAGTACAGGTAAAATGCTAATAGGTCGTAAATCGTTATAACCAATAGGTAAGTCAATTTTTGTTATTGGGTGCACTAATGCTTGCTTCCAGGCAAAAGGAAACGTGCCAGAAGTAATTGAAAAATTTATCAGATGCGTAATTGCATCAAGGCAAAAGGGCATACATAGTTGTATCATTTTTATGTCGATGTCATCAACTCCACGTCAATTACTATTTATGCTATTGATTAACGTTTCTACCTTAACGGTGCCGAAAGTTAATTGATTCTTGAGATTGGGATGTTTAGAATTATTAAACTTGTGCAATAAATTTTCATCAACCGGCATAGTACAGTTTGAGATGACGAAAAATTTCCTCAAGTCCTCTGAATTTCTAAGTTCCACAGGAATATTTTTGTTACGATTATTACAATGTATATTCAAACTTTTAAGTGATCTCCAAAGTTCTTTTGAGTTACATAAATTTTGAATAACCGTGTGGTGAATGTACGCCTTTTTCTCCCGCCTGATTGCTGCAGTTACATAATTGCATAATTCCTTATAACATTTCCACTTCGAGCTGACATAGTCTAAACCACAGTTTAAATCTTTACATCTTTTAAAATTGACAAGCGCTTTGTCGCGTAAGAATATCATTACCTTTATTACGTTTGTAATCCAAGGAGACTTATTTTTAGAGGTATTGATTGTTTGGAATGGGACAAACATCATAAATATTTTGTACACACATATTAAAACATTCAACCTTAGAATCAATTGCAAAAATATACAAATGACGTTTCGCTCACCATTTTATTAGCTATGTACTTTTAAAAACCGAAATAAGATACAGAATTAAATAGATTCATTTTATTTTTTTTAGACTATTGTATTATGACATGGGATGCCTAAAAACTTACTATAAACAACCACTACATTCTTCACTGAGACTAGAGACTCATAATATTGTATCTAATTTAATAGAAATTTCTCCCTGTCCTTCCACTTACTGAAAAGTATTTGGTACCCTCAGGCTCTTCGGCTAATGTCCGTATTTCCTATTTACATAAACTCATTCTACCGTGTTTCATTTACCAAGGGCTATAAGGCTATACTAACAATGTTGTGATATTTCTTCAATCACATGCGAAATTTAAAATCACGTAAGCGTTTAAACGAAAAAAAATTAAATGTACGTTTAAGTAAACCTGACATCTTGTTCTATACAATTGTTGATGCATATATAAGTGACAAGAATTACCATAAATTACATTTCGGTAAACTACTGTTAAAATATTCCAGAATCATGATAACCAAGTCATTTTCTACATTGGAAATAATTTAGTTTTAAAATTTTTCGTTTCTTTGATATACAATTACAAATATTTCGCTAAAAAACTGAGTGGCGCATGTAAATTATAGGTAACTATTAAAATATCTTAAAATTATTGTCATCAACATATACAAATCTTGCAGTGATCTCATGGTTATTTGTTCCTAAATTAATTTGACACAGTATATAATAAATTTCAGACACGTATCCGTTGTCATCACAGAATAAAAGTAGTAATAAGTGTTCTATTTTAAGAAATAAGGTAAATCGTTTCGTTTAACGATTGTAATTAAGAAAGTCGATGAACCTAAAATCATACTAAAAATACTTCTTACTAATTTTACATTTATGTCCTTTTGAAGTTGCGGGAAATACGTGTCGTATTTACATGCAATATCCATATTTTATGTACAGCATCAATTATTTGATTAACCGCATATGGATAGTAAATTAATCTGTGGCGGTTCTCATTTGGTTTATTAAAAAGTGGGTTACATATTGCTTTATAATAATTATTAATTCATATGACAGTATGTAAGAAAGCAATTTAACAGATACCTTATGCTTCTTGAAGAGTAATCAGCTTCCGTTCACCTAATTAAGTCTCAGCGGAAGTTGTTTTTTAATTAAACGGTTAAAAACAATTGTTTGATTGTAAATGCCTTTATGGAAAACTTCCTCTCAGAATTTAAAACTAATGCTTCCTTCGTGTAGACGAACGGTTGGGGTAATCCTATCAATGAAAGCATTCTAGATTTGATATACAAGAATATTATATTTGTGATCAAAGGTGTCTGCCAGGGTTGAAGATAACCTTATCAGGTGAACGTTTGGTGGACTGCACCTTTCAACCCATGCTTTCTACAAACATGAATAAATATCAGAATCTGATATTGTTTATTATTACCTTTTTTATAAAACTAAACAAATTATACCTACTTAATTTGGTTGAAAAAGTTTCTTTCGCATTTTTATTGTTGTAAGCTTGAAAATATTACAGATTGATGACTCGACGATTACTAGTAGCAGGGGTGCACTTGCACTTTCTCATCTAGACTTGTCTCACATTGATCTCGTGGATTCGCATTTTAATTATTTGGTCAAACTATAAATCATAGCTACCACACCAAGAGAGGAGACGAATTGCAACTAGCACAGCTTCTTATGCAAATACACAAGTGTAACCCATTTTACATGGGTGCTGTTCTATACAATAAATTACCTTCTAGCATTCGTGATCTATTTTTTGCAGCTATGTAAGTCAAATTAACCATTATCGAATGTATTTTTTTAATTATCTGTATTAAGTGTTCTACACTTGCATGTACCGGGTGATCAACTAAGAACGGCCGTCGGCCATATCTCAGGAATTGATTATAGCACAGGTTCGGGAAAAAAATGTTTATAACAAAAGTGGCCTCGAGAAACGCCTGGGAATTATTTTTAGAATTGTAGGTCCACCGCTAGAGGGCGTATTTGACAGTTAAAATTTTAAAAAGCAAAATTTTTCAAAATTTACGCAATTATGGGGCATATTAAATATTATAATCAGATTCCTCGACAAATTCTGCATATTTTATATTTTACAAGTATTAGTCTATCTCTTCAAATCAGGGGTGGGGAAGAGTGGGAACCTTGTTACAAAAAAACGCCTTTAATTCAGGTTCTGCTTGACCGATTTTAATAAACTTGATGTTGTTTGAAAGAGCTTTTGTTAAACAATAGAAAATTTGTAAATTTGAAGCAATCTGATTAATAACATATATGCTAGAGGGTGCTGTTTAATATTTTTTTATTATTGTGTTTTCTCTTTACAATTTTAAATGGAAGCATAAAAATTTAAGTAGGTCTTTAAAAAGTAGACTAAATTAGTAATAAAACAGTGAAAACTGCAAGTCGATATCTTTTCCTGAGATATCGTAAGAAACAGGTAAATGGCAGGAATTTTTCTTCCAACTTCTAGTAGACTAGTTCGCGTTAACGGAAATTATTAAATTTAGCCTGAATGGAAAGATCTTACATTGGTCTGCAGTAATTTAAACTGTTATCATACTAATGTTATGATTGCCGCTAGATTAAAACGATAAAGAAAAGTGATAAAAATGAGAAACATATAACGACAAACGAAAAAAATTAAAACATTTTTATCATTATAATACCGAATAAAACATGCATTAATAAATAAGTAGTCACCTGTATTCTCTTAAAATATTTTGGACGGTTCGACATATACCCAAGTCTCTAGCTATAGCTCTGGTGCTTGAATGAGGGTTAACATTTACATAAGCTAAAACATCAATAACATTTTCCTCTATTCTACCTCTGCATTGTCTTCGGTACACAGGAAGATTCACATTTCCAGTAGTACGCACACGGTGTGCGAGTGTGATACCGTCTGTTTGGGTACTGCAGTGTATACACTCTAGCAGAAACGGTTGCATTTCTCATACATTCAAAATAAACTGCCAACATATCAAATGCTTCTTCATTTGTAAGAATCATTTTGGTACGAAAAGATAAAGAAAGTCGCAACACGATGAATAATTTTTGACATATGCGTGAAAATCATAGCTTGCTTGGTTTCAACGGGGAATTTATTTTATATCTTACATGGCACTCTTTACTAATTTTGTTGTCATCAGTAAATCGTAATTCATATTTTAAACTGTATTTGTTGTTTCTCGGCAAATATCGGTTTTTATTGATATTTTATGCTTTTGATTTACTAACACATCGCTTGAAAACAAATATAACATTCTTATATAATTAAAAAAATGTTAGATTTATCACATTATTATTTTATAATTTGTTCTCATTGTTAGTAGCGACAGCATTACATTTAGGTAATCTAGCGGCAACCATAACATTAGTATGATAACAGTTTAAATTACTGCAGACCAATGTAAGATCTTTTCATCCAGGCTAAATTTAATAATTTCCGTTAACGCGAACTAGCTTACTTCACGTTGGAAGAACAATTCCCGCCATTTACCTGTTTCTCACGATATCTCAGGATAGGAAAAAGATATCGACTTGCAGTTTTCACTGTTTTATTACTAATTTAGTCTACTTTTTAAAGACCTACCTAAATTTTTTATGCTTCCATTTAAAATGGTAAAGAGAAAACACAATATTAAAAAAATATTAAACAGCGCCCTCTAGCATTTATGTTATTAATCAGCTTGCTTCAAATTTACAAATTTTCTGTTGTTTAACAAAAGTTTATTAAAATCGGTCAAGCAGAACCTGAATTAAAGGCGTTTTTTCGTAACAAGGTTCCCACTCTCCCCCACCCCCCTGATTTGAAGAGATAGACTAAAACTTGTCAAATAAAAAATATGCAGAATTTGTCGAGGAATCTGATTATAATATTTAATATGCCCCTTAATTGAGTAAATTTTGAAGAATTTTGCTTTTTAAAATTTTAACTGTCAAATACGCCCTCTAGCGGTGGACCTACAATTCTGAAAATAATTTCCAGGCGTTTCTCGAGGCTACTTTTGTTATAAAAATTTTTTTCCCGAACCTGTGCTATAATCCATTCCTGAGATATGGCCGACGGCCGTTCTTAGTTGGCTACCCGGTACATTGTATTTGTCTTCTACGAAAAATATGGTCAATTGGATAAATAAAGGACTATTGTTATTATTAAACATTAAGAACTACAGATTACAAAGCTGATAAAGTAAATAAAAGCGGGTTGAAGTTTAAGGTTCTCTGAGATGAAATCAACTTACATCGTGAATCTATTTCTGCAAATAAGATCTTGATTTCGCAGTAATAGCAATTTGCAAAACAAATATGGTTAGTATAAAAAATATTTAACAGGTCGAATTATTATATTTATAAATATTAGGTGTGGAACAACTTACGACCTTCCCACCTACAAAATGGAAATTAAAAGACATGAAATAATTGTAATAACACTTTTTTTAGAATAATTATACATCTTCTTTTATAAAAAGGTCATTACGAATATAGGCCACATAGTAAAAAAATACAATAATGTATGGGATACAGACATCTACAATTTCATGTTAGATAGAGGTTACTAGACATCTAAATTCTAACTTCAAAAAAATTCCAAAGCCGCCCGTTTCTTTAAAATATCTATAATACAGTTTAAGCATTTTCAATCATATTTATTTAATGTTTACACTTATTTCACTTTGTATTAAAGAAAAGTTATGTAAACCCTTTAATTCTACATTAGGAATTTTTTGCCGCTAAGTTACACGTCGTATCAAAAAATTGCATATTACATAATTAATCGATATATTTAAGGTCTATGTAGATATTTTTATATCTTTGAAATATGCAGCTGCTTTAAAAATATTTGACAAAACCAAAATCTGCACTTATAAACCACGCCTCTCCGCCGCTGGATCTCTCACAAAATTTAATCAGCTCCAAGCCAAATAAAACAGCTAAAATACAAAATTTTGTATTAAATAAAAGTTATGTAAACTCTTTAATTCTAGATTAGTAATTTTTTAGTCCCAACATTACTCATGGTATCAATAAATTGAAGTGTGCAGTTTGTGATATGTTGACAGTACCATCTTGCGGTATAATTGTATTATAATTAGATTTTATGGGTTAAAAGTAACATGTGGAGCTGACACTGATACTGATACTGATATCGCAATCACACTAACTCACAACACAGACAGACAGACACACAGACACGACACACACAACAACAACACACACACACACACACACACACACACACACACACACACACTCACACTCACACTCACACTCAAAACTCAAACTCAAACTCAAACTCAAACTCAAACTCAAACTCAAACTCAAACTCAAACTCAAACTCAAACTTAAGCTCAAGCTTAATTCTAAAATTCAAACTCAAACTCAAACTCAAACTCGAACTCAAGCTCAAACTCACACTCAAACTCAAACTCAAACTCAAACTCAAACTCAAACTCAAAACTCAAACTCAAACTCAAACTCAAACTCAAACTCAAACTCACACTCACACTTACGCCCACACTCACGCTCACCCTCAAGCTCACACTCACACTCACACTCACACTCATACACCACACACACACACAGACATCACGGCCGATTTGGCGAAATTTGGGCAAGCGTTGTAAAATGAGCTAATAGGTCGATTTAGCGATAGTGAAAAAAAGTCGATTGCATGACCTTCTATGTGTATATGTAGGTTGGAAGGTAAAAAATAGATAGTAATTCATTAATGAAAACAGAAATAAAGCCTTTTGACTGAGGTGCTTCTCTGTTTCTACAGCTTATTTCAGCATACTGAAAAAAGGAAGCATCTAAGGTATTCCGTCTCTCTCACTATCTCTTAATATATAAATTAATTGTCTCGCTCTTTTTTGGATTAGAACTCAACATTGGAGCTTCCTACAGTATACATTACATGGCATGATCAGTGTACAGTTGCAACGCTATTTTGTAATATATTTAAAAGCCATTAACAACATCTTGTAGTATAATTAGAAGTTAGCATACAGTATGCATGCCTTCTTGCAGTACAATTAGAGGTTAGCATACATTTTGTAATATGTTTAAAAGCTACAATTGGCAGTACCATCTTGCGGTATTATTAGAAGTTAGTTTGCATCGCCATCTTGTATTATAATTAGATCTTATGCGTTAAAAGTAACATCTGGAACTATTTTGTGAGATAATTAGAAACTAGCATAGTTAGCCTCTTAAGCAACTTTCACTTTTCGGTTCACAGATTTTTCTTGAGGTTACAAGACAATTTTCACGTGGCATGAACATGTAGTCGCTATATTTTAAAAAGTGTACAGTAAAGACACGAAAATCCATTGCTAAAACAGTTGCTGCACAAATAAACGTATTACAGTTAAAGATGAAAATCTAATATAAGGTCTGAAAATTGTTGATATTTAAATATAAAAATAGACCTGAATAAGCGCAACACCAGACAAATCAAGATATTGATGTGATTTATAAAATATGTATTAGTACAAATACTGTAAAACCTATAATTAAACAAAGTAATAGAGTTACGCATCCCCAAAAACAAAAGAAACTGGTTAAGAAACTAATGCAAACACTCAAATAAACAAGAAAACATACCAAAGCACTTAAAACCTTCAAAAAATCTAGCAACAAATTTGTAACTCGGGTATTGTTTGCTCACCATGCGTTTGTTCATTTCAGTAAGGACTTTGAGCGTATAGATATTAGATGTAGAACTAGATTCAAGATGTCGATTTCAGCCACGATTCATACTTATTACATAGCCCCAAGGAAATCCAATCACTTTTACTTATTATGTAACCACTAAAGATGCTTGGACAAAATTATCCTGCTGTTTTGCGTATTTGCCTGTTTAGAGAGTTGCCTTGTTGTATGTAAGGGTATGTATTTGTTCACGTGTTTGTATGTTTCTGGTTAGATGTTTGCGTACATGTTTTCATGTTAAATGGTTTTCCTAGTTTATCGCTGATGATGATAGCTTAGCCATTGAAACGCGTTCGGTGTTTTTTTATTTTTGTGTGGTACGGGTGTATTTTGTTTGTTATGTTACATAACTTGGTTAGTTTCTTTGATTTGAACGATAGGAGTGTTTCTCATTGCATGTTTTTGCTTATGTGATACGTTTTCGTAATTGTGTTTCTTATTGCATGTTTAAGATTCTTTGCTTTATTTTTTTGCATGTTTCGTGCAAGTTTAGTGTGTTTGTTGGCTAGTTTCCTTTGTTTTGGAGACTGAGTGCTTGCATGTTTACTTTGTACCTATGTATGTATGCTTACGGGGTTACATGTTATGACGCTTCCTTGGTTGTTAGTTTCTTTGCGTTTGCGGGGTTGCACATTTGTGGGTTTATGATTTTGGGTGTTTGTGTATGTCTTTGCTTTTCTACATATTTTAGTTGCTTTCGTATGTTTTCTTGCTTGTTTGTGTTGTTTGAGGATTTGTAGTGGCTTATTGATTAGTTTTTGGTTGTTTTTAGGTGATGCGTGACTCTATTGTGTATTTATGTATAGATTTTAATGTTTTACCTAGTACATATTTTATTAATTACATGAATATATTCATCCTCCTGGTGTTACACTTATTCAGGCCCTTTTATCCTCTCCTTTTTTGAACACCAACTATTTTCAGATCCCATCTTAGCTTCTTATCTCTAACAGTAATACGTCAACTTGTGTAACAACTATTTTAGGAATGAAGAATGGAACTAGCTTAGGAGCTAACTGTCGTGCACTTGACTGACTGACTTGACGACAAAATATAATATTTTTATAAAACGCAGTTTGATTGAGAAAAGTTTTGACTTTGAGACACAATAGTTCAATAATTGAACAATGAAACACTAATAAATTTTATAGATTAATTTATTAATTATTCATACCATTTCTATTTACTCATTTTAATATATTACGGCGTCAGACCGGTACCGTATAACACCAGGTCAAGAAAAAACTTAGAAAAACGAGATCCGTGTCCGCTATCGGCTTTTCAATCGGTCTCCAAGTCGAAAAATTGAAAATTCTGAAAATAGGTGGGCATGCATATGAAGCATGATTTGAACTTAAGACTGATTAAGCATCCAATATCGGCTCTTCGAAACATCAGTTTACGATATCATTAATTCCAGATTTCTTTTCATTACAAAGGGGTTAATAGAAGACGCTCATGCAGGATGATTTATTATTATTTATGATTTATTTTTATTATTTTGCTCAATTTTCTAATTCGTACGAACCGCACTGAATCTTTTTATTCATATTTACTACATTTATTCTTCGTGAAATATGGGGCCCAATAGTGTATAAATAAAAATTGGAATCCAGGGCTGGCCAAAAAATTCAAAAATGTGATTCTGTTCAAAACAACACCCGGTATATCAGAATTTTGACAATTTCTTTGCATGTTTGAACATTAATTTGAGTCAAACCTAAATCTTTCGATCAATCGCGTCTTATGTTACATGACTAAACGTCTCCACATTAAATGAAATGTTATAGAAATATTATTCATAGAGTATTCATAAATAAATAAATAAGAAAAATTGAATAAAGAATAAACATAACTTATACTTTGAAATTAAACAACCGTAATGAAGTTTTTAACCAGGTTCCTTTAACTCAGGTAATAAATCCTTTCTTAGAAAGGGGTTCAAATGTAAACATATTCAAAGGCCAAAGGCAAGAAGGTAAAGAGTAAATTAGATCGCATGGTCAAACTTTATTTTAATTCAATAAATGTTTTTAAAAAAAATGGTGATGCCTACATTACAATTTACATATATGCTGTAAGTTAAATGTAGTAAATCTATAAGCGTTTGAATATTTCTTTTTTCAGTTTCTAAATAATTTGCGCCCGTTTTACTTATTTAAAGTGGGAAAGTGTTTCAAGTCGGCTGATTCTAATGTTTATCCCTTATTATTGAAATATTTAGGTTTGGTCCAAGTTAATAGGTAACACAATTGTAAGCGGAAATACCGAATATATTTCATAACTTAACGTTTTCTGTTCTTTCCAAAAATGCAAACAAAATTTCAAAAACCTGACATACAAGGTGTTGTTTTGAAGGGAAACACATTTGTTCATTTTTTTAGTCGCGGTCTGAATGTTAGTACATAAGGAATAAATAAAATAGAACAAAGAATAAATGTTATAAATATTAAAAAAAAAGATGCAGTGTGGTTCGTAAGCAAAATGTATAAATCACCCTGTAACTTAGTTATAACGAATCCGGGACCCATTAAATATAGGTTATCTAGAACCACCTCGGGATCCCCTATCTACCCCTAACGTATTCGCATTTTTTAATAAAACACCCTGTATAATGTTCATTTCAAAGTTGTGTTTATTTTGCATTGATTACTCTGAGCTACAGTGAAAAATATTTTTCTTTATTTTTATTGTTCTGAAATATATTTTCTTAACTGTCAATAACTTGGAAATTAAAAATGCCAGTGGTACTGAAATAACAATTAAAATAAGCATAAAATATTTTTGGAACAGTTACGTTTCAGATTTTATTTTAGATGTGTTGTTTAAAGTGTATATTTATATGTTCAAAATTAATTCGTTATGTTACGTTCTTTATGTAATACCTTAATCTTAAAAGTTCACTGCACATATAAAAGTTAAACCAGATACCATTAATGCACTTAAAAATTGGCATAAATACAAAATACGGAAGTACTGAATTTAAAAATAAATTAACCCAAATTCAAAATAAATAAACCGCTAATGCAACATTATTTGTTTTTAGGCATGTGCACCTAGATACGTATGGTTTACAAAAAGTCGAGAGGAAAGGAGGGATCCTGTAGGTACTTGCTACATTACCAAAAATAATTTTAGAGATTCTTCAGAATATTCGCCATGTAGAACATGTAAGTATATACTATTTGTCAATAAGGAATTCATTATGTATGGTGAAAGTGTCAAATTAGTTTATGAATATTCATCATTAATGAAGTGCAACAAACATTAATTATAGATTGATAGTAGCTAGGTAATAGGCTTTGTCATCAATCCTTATAAATAAGTTTTTTTTATTATCCTTAAATTACGTTGATTCCTTAACCATTCGCTCTTGGCTCTTATGGAGAATTTCTCAGTTTTATGGGAAATGGATTCTAATTTTTGATTGAACGTTAAGCTAAGATAACGTATTAAAATACTTTAATACTTCCTTAGTTATGTATCATGATATTTTAATTTTAATATCTGATGGTTACTCTCATGATGTTAAGACATCAATCTTTTAATAGACGTTGAAGTGTAGGTAGTTGTTAATCAGATATTCTGTAAATTTAAGAATTAAATCACAGATGTAAATTCCTTGAAATTTTTGCTAAATAGTCAATGAAATGACTCAATCTGCATTTTATCATTCAACCGCAAAGGATTATGTCAGACTATGAAAGATTAATTACACTGCAAGTACCTGGAAATGAAAGTTGCCATAAACGAAAAATTTTTAAATTTAATATTTCTAATACATTTATAACTCGATTTACTACATTTCTGCATGGTACTCTGGTTAAATTGTGGTTCAGAAACGATTGTATAATGTGGTTTCCATTTAGATAGGAGCTGTGTTTGATGGCATTTTTATAAGTCCTCTACTTCGCTATTCTCCAAAAAAGATAATGTTTTAAGTTTATCGTAATTAAAGTGTTTCCATTAGACGTGAAGCTGAACAACTTTATTACTTTTTTGAAAAACGTAGACTAAATAAAAGTAATTAATTTGGGGGTTTCATACATAATTTTAATTTATTCATATCAACCGTTTAAATTTGTCACATAAATTTTCTGATATATATATATATATATATATATATATATATATATATATATATATATATATATATATATATACAGGGTGGGTGCCTACTGCGTGGACGTAGGATTGCTCCTTAACTATTAGAGATATCAAAACCAATTGTGGTGTGGTAATACAATCATTGGACAGACATTCTACAAATATTTAGGTATCTACAGGGTGATTGACAAAAATATGCCAACCCAAAGCTGTGTTTTTTTAATGGAACGCCCTATATATTTTTGCATTTTTGTATTCACTGTTACATTTAGAATACAAGTATAGTAATTTGTATCTGTATCACGAACCGCTCTGCAGATATCGTCACTTCAATACCAAAATAGATTTAACTTTGGAACCACGATACGAGCGTTGTCACCACAATTTTGTAAATCTGTTTATACCACCGACTATTAATAATAGTTTACTAACAAACAAACTGGGAAATTTTTTGAAAACATGTGAAACTATACAGAATGATTAACTTACGCGAAATATAATTTTTCTCAATTTTTTCACATGCAACACCCTGTATATTTTTTCACATTTCGATTACCCGTGAAAAGTAGATACTAATTGATAATAGGTTTCATAGCCATTAGACGGACCCTTGTTGAGATATCGACGCTTTTAGGTAAAAATATTCTAAAATCTAAATTTACTATGGCAATAGAATTCAACAAAACAAATCAGGTAGGCTAGTCGCTCGTAATAAAGAGAAACAATTGCATCTATTGTTTTGACGTTTGTATAATCATTAAAATATTGTTCCATTAGTTTATGTGTTTTTGGATTGTCGTTTTTTCAATATTTGTATAAAATGAATTTTTCCAAAGAAGAAATGGTCGATATTTACGGCGAAGCTCAAAAAAATGCTTAGCTGTCTACTCGTTTGTCCTGTGAACGATGCTCAGAGAGAAGACAGCCTCGGAAAGAATCGTGTATGAATGCAGCTGAGAGATTTATAAATTCTGGAAGTGTGTTATCCCAACCGCGCAAAAACAAGCCCAAATAAAGAAATTGAGTTTCAAGTTGTGGCTTCTCTTATAGAAAATCCGTAAATTAGTACCAGAGAGCTAAGTGCACACCTAGACCTAAATAGAAATACAATTCGCAGCTTTATTTAAAAAAAACAAATTGCATCCTTATCATATCGAGCAACATCAAGCTTTGAGTGAAATAGATTTTCAAAATCGTGAATCTTTCTGCCAATGGGTAACTACTAACGTCAATGAAAAACCCAATTTCGTTAATAGCATTCTATTTACGGATGAGGCAATATTAATACACATAACTATCATCACTATTCAGATACTAATCCAGACATCTGAAGAGTTGTTGATAACCAGCATCGATGATCAGTTAATGTGTGAGGCGGTATAATCAATTTTAATGCGGTTGGTCCTTTTTTCTTTGATGGGAGTCTTACTGGAGAAAGATATTTACAGTTTTTGGAAAATGATTTACCCGAGCTTTTGGAAAATATCGAGGTAGATCATATTCGTACGATTTGGTTTCAATTGGATGGCGCCCCTCCATACTATGCAATATTTCTATAGAAATTATCCGATGAGATGGATAGGACGAGGTGGTGGGCAAAACTGGCCAGCCAGATCACCGGATCCTATCAGTTAAAGAATTTATTTGCCATTCGTATTTTATTATTTGCTCTGGATTTTGTTTTATTTGTTCTTCTGCATGTCAATATTTTCGAATAAAGCGTCAATATCTCAAGTACGGTCCGTCTTATGGCTATGAAACCTATTACCAACTAGTATCTAGTTTTCCCGGGGAATCGTAATGTGAAAAAATGTACAGGGTGTTGCATTTGAAAAAAAAATTATAAAAATTACATTTCGCACAAGTTAATCACCCTGTATAGTTTTACATGTTTTCGAAAAATTTCCCAGTTTGTTTGTTAGTAGACTATTGTTAATAGTCGGTGATATAAACAGATTTACAAAATCGTTGTGACAACGCTCGCATCGTGGTTCCAAAGTTAACTATATTTTGGTACTAAAGTGACGATATCTGTAGAACGGTTAGTGATACAGGTACAAATTTCTATACTTTTATTCTATATGTAACAGTGAATCCAAAAATGCAAAAATATACAGGGTGTTCCATTTAAAAAATACAAGTTTGGGTTGTCATATTTTTGTCAATCATCCTGTATATGCCTAAATATTTTTAGAATGTAGGTCCAATGATCATGTATTACCACACCAAAATTGGTTTTGATATCTCTAATAGTTAAGGAGAAATCCTCCGTCCACGCAGTAGACCCCACCCTGTGTGTATGTATATATATACTGTGTCCAAGGTAAGGGTTATCACTGTGGTGATCTCAGAAATCGTAATAGATTCAACTCCAGTTAAATGGGAAGAAAGTTGTGTAATTAGGTGAGCAATAAAATGACAGAAAAAAAATCGTTGATGTGATTATTGAGATATTTGAAAAAAATTTGAATTTTTGAAATTTCTATTTAATTTTTTTCTGTCGTTATGAATGCTAGAGCAAAAATACAAACACTTCATCGTGGCAACTTGTTACGTGCTTTAACATGGCATAGTCAGTTTTCAATCGGACGTTTCCTATTTTTATAATTATCATCAACTTATTTTTGTTAAACACGATCCTCATATTTTGAAAACTGATTTTGAAAGTTTTTGTTTACAAATTCAGCAATGTATCGCATTTGATGATCTGATCGTATTTTGACCTTATATGGACGAAATTTTTGAATACAGACCTGCATTTTCAAAAAAGTTTATTTAGTTAACTTTCCTTTATGTTTAATATTTTATAAAATAAGGAAAAGTACTAAAATAAAATATTGTTAATTATGCAACTTAACATCAAAAACTAAATGCTTGTAAAATTGAGATTAAAGTTACCTATTTAAATGATCATTATCAAACACTTCGTGATGATGGTCCATAAAAGGTTCAAAACGCGAGCAGACCATCAAATGTGATACATTGCTGAATTTGTAATAAAAAAAACTTTAAAAATCAGTTTTCAAAATATCAGGACTGTATAAAAAAAAATAAGTTGATAACTATAAAAATAGGAAACGTCCGATTGAAAAACTGACTATGTCGGTTACAGATTGCTCTTAGTGAGTCTCGTCGAGATCACCTTATATCAAGAACCGTGCTATGATAGATAAGATATTTAGAAAACGCAGACTGAAATGGAGCTCCTGGTAAATATCCCAGTTTGATTTTAAAAATCTTAAAACTGCGATGCTGTCTTTTTACAAAATTCACATTAATAGTAATGAAATACAACAGTTGTTAAGATTTTTAAATAAACCAATACTAAACTTGGAGGAGACTGGTGGTCTTCCGAATAAACGTTTCACATTGTTCCCCAGCCACAAGAATGTATTTCGACATGTAGGTGCTTCTAATCGATTACCGCTGTGTATATCGATAAAAATAGATACGGAGAGTATTTTGATTCATTTGGAAAAAAATTCAGAACGGTTCCGTTACAACGAGAAAACACTATAGGAATAAATTTACCCTGATATAATAAAAAAGTGTTTTAGTACGAAGTGAAAGTTAAACCGCTAGATGACGCCATATTAAACCACATGATGAAAGATACTTAAGGGGATAGGACACATAAATCACAAAGTGTGATACAGTTTGAGCGCGCGCTGAAGGTTTGTGATGAAACGAAAGAACATAATATAAAGAGATTCAACGTAATAAAAATTTGTGTTCGCTTGAAATAATTTCCATCCAGTAGGTTGCCACCTACCAGTTATACAAACTTTCCATTCAAATTATAATATACTATCATTTTGTTTATTTAAAAAAAACCAAAAAAGATAAACAAGTATTATAAATTTAATCTGAATTGGTTTACATTTTCAAACCTTTTATAGTTTAAGTAATATTTGCTATGTATATATTACAGAGCTCTTGTCGATTATAAACTTTCCATGTTGCCAAATTTATTAATAGTGACTAGTGCAATATTTAAGTCTTAATTCTACCACAATAATGAATACTTATTTAGTGCGTAATAAAAACGTATAAACAAAGGCTATTATGAGCAATTTAATTCTGAATTGGTTTAAATTCGCTTAAAGCTTCGTTACGAATTGATTACACAATAAATTTGACTCAGTTACAAGACAAATTAAAAATGTAAAAAAATTGCTAAAGTGTAAAAAAAATTACATTGTAACGCCCAATGTCCAATATAAGTAAAAATATAATCAGTGTATGATCTCTTTTAAACTCACCATTTTTTTTTACGTAACATGTAATAATTTAATTAACAATCTTATATAAATTCACAAAAAGGTTAACCATAGTTGTCTAAAAAATATGTACAAAAAACTTAAAAAAAAATTTGGCTCAAGGTGTTTTTTAACCTCAGACGAAAAAGAGAGGTTTTTTATAGTTTACCGTGTGTATTTGTCTGTAGCATTGCAGCTTCCGAACGGAGTAACCGATTTTAATTTAGTTTTTTTTTTGTTTGAAAGGTTGAACGAGAGTGTCCTTAGCTGTAATCATTGACTGTTTATAGACAATGCTATAATCCAAGAAAATTGTTTTACAAAACAATTTTCTTGGAGCACAGTTAAAAACACTCACTTGTGTTGTGGGTTTCTAAATTTTTAATTTAATGTTATTTTTATATAGTATCTATTCAACATTCTCAAATAAATAGCTCGAATTATAAATTGGAATGTTAGTGTTTTCAGAATAATTCGGAAATTCCGACTGTTGAATATGAATGACAAAGGGGTTACAATGTAATTGGCATTTAATTTATAACTCAAATAAGCAAATAGTACTCCGTTTTATATTAGTTTCGTCAAGGCATTCTTTGATTTGAAATTGTTACATCCGGTGTTTTTGAATTGATATGGCCTGTGTTTATTTAAACTTGATGTTACATTGCTTTGAATAACAAAGGGACAATGTAATGTCGATAAATATCTGGGCTGTGAACACCAGTATCATGTCGTCACCCTGACCAAATGAGTGAAAGACATCGAAATAATTTTATACAATTTTTAGGATAATTATGCAACTCTTCATTCAGACAGAGGTCATATAGACATCCAGATGCTAACTATAAAAGTTAAAGAAATGAAATAATTGTAATAACAATTTTTTTAGGATAATTATGCAACCTTCATGTCAGACAGAGGTCAATAGACATCCAGATGCTAACTTAAAAAGTTAAAGAAATGAAATAATTTTAATTATAATTATTTAGGACAACTATGCCTCTTTTTTATACGTACATAACGAAAACAGGCAACATTGTAAAAACAAAAACAATAATCTACGTCAGATAGACGTTAACACACATATAGGCCCCCTCCCCCCGCCTCTGGATCTCTACCAAATTCTAATCAGCTCCAAGCGAAATGAAAACAAGCTTAAGAACAAAATTTCAAGTTCGTAGGTGTTTTCGTGTTGGAGTTATTGTGGATACTAACTTACATCCACACACACGCACGCACGCACGCACGCACGCACGTACGCACGCACGCACGCACGCACGCACGCACGCACGCACGCACGCACGCACGCACGCACGCACGCACGCGCGCGCGCGCGTGTATATCCTCTCAGACCTATTTACAACATGCCGAAAATGGCAACCTAAGTGTTTCGGACAGATTAAATTGTAATGTGCATTATGGAAAGTAACGACGAATTGTATGTTAAAAGAACGAGAATAAAATTTCGTACCATTTATCCTAATTAGTATGCAAAAAAATTTGTCAACCAACTGCAAATATAGTTTTTAACTAGCCAATACAAACACTACCATTCAGAGTTTTGTTATAACTGATTGCTTGCATGGTTGCCAAACGAACTGGAGTAGAACCAAATGCAGTTTTTTCTGACGGGAAATTCAAGGCACATGTTCCAAAATTGATGGTATGCCATCTCAGCCGTTACACCATCTCATACACATCTCCCCTAACTTTATTAAAATCGTAACATTTTTTTAGGCACAATCTGCGCATTGTAAGAGTGGGATCTGTTTGCGCGAAATATATACGGTAGCCATTTTCTTTGAGTGTTTTAGCGATATATTCTTTTTCTTTGTTCAAGTTCGCTTGTTTTGAGCATATTGTTTTTGCTTTATCGTACAAGCATTTTGCCACGCCTAACTTCACGATTTTATGGTGATTGGAGTTATAGTGTAGGTATACACTTGTCGTGAAAGTGTCGTCATTCCCGTGTACAAGTACAACCAGGAATGGCAGTTTTTGTTCCAACTACAATTCCATTGTGAATTTTCTGGAGGGTGCGCGCCTGTTTAATGATCTAGGAACTCATTTAGCTTATGATTGGCATGTTGCCTAACTACGATACTATCGTCCATGTATTTAAGCCATATCATTGGTTTTTCTGTAAATTCGGATATCGCTTGGTCTTCAATGTCTGCCATATATATATATATATATATATATATATATATATATATATATATATATATATATATTGCTCACTATGGGTAATAGTGGGAACCTACTGCCATCCCAAACTCTTGTTGGTCGAATTTGTCTTCTACTTAGAAATATGTAGTTCTAATGCATATTGTCAGAAGTTCAATTATTGTGTTTATCGAGACTTGCGGGCGTTTGTCTAACGTTTCATCATTTTCCAGTCTGTACTTTATGATAGTTAGTGCACACTTGTGAATAGGCACACGCTGTCGAAGCTTACCAGCATTTCTTCGTGGTTTGGTTGGAAGCTTCTGACGGTTTCCACGAAGTGCTGCGTATTCTTGACCATAGACTCGGTTTTTCCCGATAAGAGTGTGATGATTCCTAGTCGATAGTGTGCTAATAGGTGACAAGGTGAATTTGGCGAGCTTACAATTGGTCTCAGAGGAATTCCTTGTTTATGGATCTTTGATAGTTCTCTGGTAATCGGAAAACTCCCCCTTATGTTTTGTCAGCGTCAGGTATATCCGTCTTTCGATTGATGGTGTGGGGTCTTTTGCAGTTTGTTTGCACTCGCCCCCGTCCAGTGGTTCTTGCATCTTGCTGTTTTAAGTGTCCATACCAATTATACCGTCGCGTTTCCTTTGTCTGCCTGAGATCATTCTTAAGAGAAATGACCACTTCCCTTTCTAGGTTAGAGAGATTAGGTTGAGTTCGCCTAGATGAATCTAAGACTGATCTAACCTTACTTCAGTATTCTTCGGCTTCTTCAGGATCTTATTTTATCGCTGTTTCTTCAACTGCGGTTATTAAATCCACTTTCGGAATGTAACTCGGTGTTATCACATAGTTCAAGCCTTTGTCCAAAACCTTCATTTCATTCTCGTTCAACTGTCGTTTAGAGATGTTTATGACAGTGTTTTTGTGATTGATGTTGGTTGGATCTTTCTTCTTCTTCATTAGCTTTTCTAGTTTCTTCTGCTGAATTTCCTTGTACATTGCCTTGGTCTTTAAATTTTTACTTCTGGTACCCGTATTTATCCCATCAAAGTCTTGTTCGTTCACTCGATTTCTAACAGTTTCTTTGAACTCGTTGGATTGCTGTTCGAGCTGGTATTTTCGGACACGGTGATGTCTGATTCGTTCTTTGACTAACTCTTCGCTAGCTCTCTTTGCGATTAGTCATATTTTTCAGCTGTGTATCGGAGTTTCAATGTTGAGCCCAGTGAGTATTACATTGTTATCACGGGCTTTGCAGAACCACACAATGAAGATCCGAATTCCAAGAATTGTGTATACAACCTACCATGCAAATTCGGCAGAGCATACATAGGAGAGAGCAGTAGACCACTCAAAGTGAGAACATAGGAACATAATATCATTGTATATAAACGTCCGCAAGAGCGAAACAGAAAAATCAAGAATCGCCGAACATGTCTGGAACGAAGGCCACTGCATCAATATGATAACATACAGATAGTGGCAAAGGACGAGAATACGTCTTGCCGGAAACTCAAAGAAGCCACATACACCGCACTAGCAGAAAATCCAATAAGAAAGGCTACTGTGGAAATGAAACACATATGGATTCCAATAATGCGCGAAGAGCTTAAGCGCAATAGGTTATGGCGCAACATGCACAATAAACTACTGCGCAACCACGAAAAAGTTTAATGTATATAACTTCTAAAAAATCATATATCATATTAATTCGATTCAAGTGTGAAAATAGTCCTTCTCAGGACTAAGTCTGATGACGGAAGCAGAGTCCGCTTCCGAAACGTCGCGCTCAAATGGAAAAACTGTAGAAATAGGCCGATCAATTTATCTCATATTTTATTTACCTACATATTTATTTAATTATCACTAGAATGCTGTATTTTATATCTTTTATGTATGCATTTTAAGATTTTAATAACAGTTTTCTCAGAAAATGTAATACGTACACAGGTAGTTTCTTTGGTAAGTTTTTAAAAAATTGTTTCCAAACTCCTGAATTAAAAAATATCTATTTTCCTGATGTTATTAGAAGAATAAAAACGAATGTTAGCGCTTTCATCATTCATAAATGTACATGATGAAAAATTTTTTTGCTTGTAGGTGTAGAATTATTGTAAAAGTTACTTTTGGATAATGTTCGCGTAACTTTTTTGAAAAGCAAGGAAAGTATCTAGAATTAATATTGTATTATTCCCAGCCTTACTTTAAAAGAGCTTGTAATATTAGACGTAGTTGTTTATGTCAATCTTGAATACATTGATTAAGTAGTACGCTAACCACACTTACAAACTACCTAATTTTAGATTGTGGTTCAATGCATAATGTATATAATAAAAAAATATTTATATTTATTCTTACTGATAAATTATGCGAAGATGACAAAGAGAGGATGTTGGTTTAATTCCAACCTGTTTATTAAACAATTGGTTAAATTCTTCTATTTGTTTTATTTAATAATATTGAGGTTCTATTCAATGAATTTTAATAATTAGTAAGTTTATAAACAAATATTGCAACTTTTGAATCATCGGGAAATGACCACATTTTTGTACTGATTCCGTAAGTACTTAATCTTACACTTTTTATGATTCAATATTTCGAAAGACTTTTTGTTAACAGTACTGTAAGATCTGTGAAGTAATTCTATACTTTTTTTGCAGGATACCTACAAAAATGAATGAAATGGTTGCATTTATACTATGCTATGCAACGTCCAAATTATTTTTAATAAAACATCGTAATTAAAAAGTATCAAAATTGTTTAGGAAATAACATTCGATTAATGTTGCACATTGCAATACATTTTACTTCTGTGCATATAAATTTAGCCATAACTTATTGGTACGATAGCGTTTTCAGGAAGTTGCATAAACTAAGCAATTCGAATTGCAAAGTCGTACATACATCCCGAGCTACGTTGAATCGTAGTCTACAGACTTTAAATCCACATATAAAAACACAATATAATCCCAAGTTTAAATCGACCTTAGGCGAACAAACAAATTTAATAAAATAATTACAACGTGGTTGTAGATTTAATTTATATACACTATTAACCTAGCGTTAAAACTTAAAATAAATACTAGTGGCGTGAAAGAGAACATTTAATCAATAGAAACAATAGTGTTACTTTTATTACTTTCAATGTAAGTCACACACAAATAGCTATTTATGTAATCAGTAATCAGTTTCAGAATGCCTAATTTTGTGTAACGCGTGAGATTTTTGCGGAATGAAGGCAGTGAGTTCCGCAAAAGCTCACAAGTTACACAAAATTGCATTTCGTAACGTATTACACACAACATTTTTTCTAATTTTGAATAAAGTAATAAAAAACATATTTTCTAGTTTTTAATAAAGCAATAAAAAACACAAAATATAATTGATAAAGATTGTGAAATCATAAATCTAGTCTCTTTAATGCTGTCACTTCATGTCAGTTTGACATTTTGTAAATAACCCTGAACGCGCAGTTTTTAGTTTTACATTTACAAAATGAGTTGTTCAATTTCTGAAGAGCTACCTAGCGATATTGAAGAGGCAGCAGGTAATGCTTTATTATCAGTAATTCCCAAAAATTCAAAGGCGGTTTATGATTTGGCTTACGAAAAATTAATTACGTCGTGTGATGAGAATAAAACATTAATGAGAAAGTCTTACTTGCATATTTTGAGGGTAAGAAAGATCTAAAAGTTTCCACATTATGGACACTTTACTCAATGTTAAGATCCGAACTAAATATAAAAAAAATATTGATATTAAAAAATATACAAATTTGATAAACATATAAACGTGTCCCAGATAACATTTCCAGCATGGGGATCTCGCTTATTTTGGATTCTTTTTTGCACTTTCTATTTTTTAGTTTCAACCCCTAAATTAAATTTTTCTTATGGAACGACAAGTCGGCTTTGAAATAATTGATCGTGTTTTTTTATCCTCTTTACAATGATATAGCACATGTACTATCTATTTTTAAAAACAACAAAGAAAATTTAAAAAAATGTATTTTATTAAAGACTAACAATAAGTAGGCCGTGAAACATGAGAAAACGAAAATAATAGCTAACAACAAGAGTTAAGCAGGTAATAGTATTGGAGATAATTATCCAATTATAAAAGATGTTCAAACAATTGACCATTCCGTTCTAAACATAATTGTGCCCTGCGTAGTGTCGACGTAATTGCTCTGCGTAGTTTTTGGCGTTTAATGCTACCAAATGCTGCAAGAACAGCTTCACGAAGATCATCGGCATTCTCAAATGTTGGCACGTACACTCGATTTTTTACATAGCCCCAAAGGAAATTGTCCAAGGGCGTTAAGTCTGGAGGTCTGGGTGGCCATAAAATCGGCCCTCGATTACCAATCCATGAATTTGGAAACCGATTATTAAGATATTCGCTGATGATGTTTGAATTGTGGGGTGGGGGCGCCATCTTGTTGGAAGCAGATATTAATATTCTCAATCAGTGGTAAATCATCAAGTTTATTTTCTAAATCAGTTTGTAGTAAATTCAAATACCTTTCACTATTTAATGTTTCGTTAAAAAAATATGGGCCCAATAAGTTTAGCGCCTAAAATGCCACACCAGACGTTAAAACCAAATCTCACTTGATGCCGACTTTCCTTAACAACGTGAGGATTTTCACGGTCCCAAAAGTGAACATTGTGTCGATTGAAAAGGCCATTATTTGTAAATCTGCTTTGGTCAGACCACAAAATCGTAGCTAGAAAATTATCGTTATTCTCACATTGATTAACATACCATTGGCAAAATTGTAATCTTCTCCCCTGACCTCCATCTCTAAGTCCCTGCAGAATGGTGTACTTATACGGATGATACCTGTGACGTTTTAAAATTCTTTGTGATGTAGTGTTCGAAATACCAGTGTTATGTTCAATTTCTCTAATAGATGTTGAAGGATTTTCAATAACTGATTGTAATACATTTAGTTCTGCACCATATTATTTTAAATTAATTACCAAGTTTCTGTACGTACGAGCACTGGGCTGCCTTCTTTCAGAATACAGCCTCAAGTACATCCGTTCAGCTTCTATACTGTTTTTATGAGACAAGATGTAACAACTAAACATATCAAACTTTTCAGTATTAGTAAATAAAGCCATGTTTGACACAAAAATATTCTGGAACGAATAATTCTTAAGTGACATTAAATTCGATTGTGTTTTTATGTTTCACGGCCTGCTTATTGTTAGAGTCTTTAATAAAATACATTTTTTTTAATTTTCTTTGTTGTTTTTAAAATAGATAGTACATGTGCTATATCATTGTAAAGAGGATAAAAAAACACGATCAATTATTTCAAAGCCGACTTGTCGTTCCATAAGAAAAATTTAATTTAGGGGTTGAAACTAAAAAATAGAAAGTGCAAATAAAAATCCAAATTGATATTTAAATTCTGCATAAAAAATATCTTAAGAAAGTGCAAATAAAATTTATATGTCTAATATAACAAAAAAGATATTACAAGAAAAAGAAATTTAACATTTTCTTTTTCTTGCCATAAGTCTTAAAATACATGGAAATTTGGAAATTGGAGAGTATCCTATAATTTCACTAATCCTTAGGAGTAATTTATCTAATTTAACCAAATCTGTATCTTTTATAATAAGCGAGATCCCCATGCTGGAAATGTTATCTGGGACACGTTGTATTAAAAGGCAATCGGACGGCTGCAGTGCTAAAAAATAAAAGTGTTTACCAAAGAAGATTTTGCCAAATTTTTGTTAGAAGCTGATGACAAAGAATACTTAATGGCTAAGGTAGTAATGATTATTGGAATTGCAGGAGCATGCAGAAAAGCACAATTAACATTTCTTCCAGTTGAAAATGTTATAGTTGAAGGAAGCCGTTTTCGTGTTGATATCCCACCTAAAGTGGGATATCGTGGGATGCCGTATAACAAAAGTTATACGGCAGTTTGCAATTACCACTGGGGACATTGAAAACTTTAAGAAAATATATTAAGTTGCGTCCTCAGGATCTTAAACACAACAGATTTTTTGTAAAATGTGTGAATGGAAAATGTACCAGAAACCCTGTGGAAATGAACACATTTAGCAGTCTGCCAAAAGTGATTGCAAAATTTCTTCGACTTTCAAATCCTGTTCTATATGTACACTGGCCATTGCTTCAGAAGAAGCTCTGCCACTTTACTAGCAGATAGTAGCGCTGATATTTTAAAACTAAAGCGGCGCGAAGATTGGAAATATAGCTCTGTTGCGGAGGGATATGTTGAAAATTCCACCTTGCGTATTGCGCAAGGTATACTTGGTAAAACATCTAATGCAATGTGTGCCGCCTCCCAAATAACAGCAAGTACGAGCAATGAAAGAAGTTTGTCGTCGGGAATTAATTGTGTTATCAATATTTATAATAATTAATTAATTTTTAATTTATGTCCTCTTGTGTCATAATAGTTAAATAAATATAATTATTTTTGTCACTAATTTTGAAATCCATTTTTCGTCACCAGTTACGTAATATTTTACTTTGTGCAACTAGTTACACAAAGTAAAATGTTTCATAACGTCAATCAGTTTTAAAAAGTGTCACTTTATATATCAAAATTTGAAAAAGTATTTTATACGTATACTTCAATCACATAACTTTTCATGTCTAAGACAAACTGGTTAGTAAAATAGTTATTCACAATGTGTTTGTAATCAGTCAATTACTAACCCTTCAGAGGTTGGAAAATCGGTTATTCCAAATTTGTCACTTTTCCTCCCTTGAACTATCACCTTTAACCTCTCAAGACAATTTGCGTTAATTAAATTTATCGAAAATTTAGGCAAGTCGAGGAAGCCGAGGTGGTAGCTGAAGAATCTGGCACGTTGATTTGACTATTTGGTGTTGTTCTCCACAAATGTGCATTTCTCTTTTGGCCATCTGCAGAACTGTCTACGTAGCTCTCAGCCACCGTAATAGATTTCCACCCTACTAATCCCTTTAGTATAACGTCTCCGCCTTTGTTAGCAAGCAAAGCAGCTACAGTTCGAAAGCATTAAAGCGGTAAACATTTCTGCGTTTTTGAGTTTCAAATAATAAGCTATCTTTTTCGAAAATTGCACGATACTATTATGCCCGTAAGGCTGCTTTATTTCTAAATCTCCTCTGTAGTTATAATCTATTATTACGAACATTTTTTCCCTGATTAATATATTCTTTTACTATGCAAATCCATTTCGGTTCGTTAATAATGCAAGCTCTAGGTTGATATGTGTTTGTTTCCGGAATTACAACATGAATGTTATTTTCTGTATGTCGAGATCCGAAATTTTCATAGCTTACCTTGGCGCTTCGCGCCTAGATAAACTATTGAGCAATTAAGTATGCTAGTGTGTCAGTGTGTCAATGTGTCATTCAGTCAGAGTACCAGTGCCAGTGCGTAAGGATGTCGGCGTTGGTGTGTGGGTGCGTGTGTAAGCGTGTGTGCATGCGTGGACGTGTGTGTGTATGGTGTGCGTGTGCATGCGTTTGCGTTTCTTTTTAAGGTGTTAATGTGTTAGTGTCCTAGTGTGTTATTGTTTTAGTGTGTTAGTGTGATAGTGTGTTAGTGTGTTAGTGTGTTAGTGTGTTAGTGTGTTAGTGTGTTAGTGTGTTAGTGTGTTAGTGTGTTAGTGTGTTAGTGTGTTAGTGTGTTAGTGTGTTAGTGTGTTAGTGTGTTAGTGTGTTAGTGTGTTAGTGTGTTAGTGTGTTAGTGTGTTAGTGTGTTACTGTGTTAGTGCATTAGTGCGTTAGTGCGTTAGTGCGTTAGCGCGTTAGCGAGTTAGCGCGTTACCGCATTAGCGCGTTAGTGCGTTAGTGCGTTAGTGTGTTAGTGGGTTTGTGTGTTAGTGTGTTAGTGTGTTAGTGTGCTAGTGTGCTAGTGTGTTAGTGTGTTAGTGTGTTAGTACGTTAGTGCGTTAGAGTGTTAGTGTGTTAGTGTGTTAGTGTGTGAGTGTGTGTGTGTCAGGGCGTCAGACGTGCGTCAGTGTGTGTTAGTGTGTCAGTTTCAGTGTACAAGTGTGTCAGTGTCGGTGTGTTAGGGTGCGTGTCGGTGTGAGTACGGAAACGTGTGCGCATTATGCGTCTGCGCAGGTGGGCGTTGTTGCGTATGTGCGTATGCGTATGGAGGGTATACGAGTGCATGCGTGCGTGTGAGCGCCCATGCCTTTGTGCGTGCGCAAAATGAAGCCTTCAGGCATTCCTATAGGTAACCTCACATTTTCCCTGTGACTTTACAGTTTTGTTGTTTGAGTCAAATGTTCGAGTTATGACTACCAATACGAGCAAATAGAGCAAATGATTCTATAAATTCTTGTTTTGATTCACATGACGAAAGACAATGTCACCTTCAATATGCTGGCTCTAAACCAACATCAACAACTCGCTTTACTTGGAAAACGACAGCTCACAAGAAATCTAGAACTAGGAATCTTTTGGCACAAATCTGTTACAAACACAATTAAACTTCCACCCAATACAGGGTTTTAATAAAATACGCAAGTACCAAAGTGTTGTAATATGATCTGTATACTCACAATTATGTGTATTAACAACCTTACTGCACAGGTACTTCTTCACTAAAATTCGTTAATAGCGATTCAGCCCTAACAAATTTTAATTATATGTATTGTTTTATAATACATACCAGATTAAATTTTTTTTTTCGTGTTCTGTGCATAGTAAATCGCTTGTTATAGCATTGTTCAATTTAAACGGAAGGCTATTGGTATTTTAAATCAAAAACGGCTTGTAGTGCAGACAATATTTTGCACTTGAACATTTTGAGATGTGAAAAAGAATATCAATAGCAGCAGTATAAACATATTGTTAATCGAATACATAAGTGAATCTACACGTAAGGTTAAAACTTCAAATATAACGTCATGTAAGATATCAAAATAGCAAGATAAACAAATTAATTGTAACCGGCCACCCATAAATACCGACAAAGAAATTTTTCTCTAGAATCTTAAGCGTTAACTTATAACTTTAGTATTACGTCATAAAATTAATTCGCCCTTTTTTAACCATAGTCCCCCTTTTACACTAATTAGTGAGCCGATAATTATACTAAAGCAGTTCAAGCATGAAACGGTCACCATATAGAATAATACTCGTTCATAATATTGAAATATTTATCGTTATGTTTAAAATTCACTAGCAAATTTAAGAAGTTAAGAATAACCGGATGTTCCTTAGTTGTTAATTCAAAATATTAAGATGCATCTGGTGTGCAGTCAGTAAGTTTTACCCGAAAAACATCAAGAAAGCAGCTTGAGCCTTAAACTGATAATAAAACATAGGCCGACAGGGTGTCATGTTACAAGGGTCATTCTTGTACTTTTATGGTTTTAGATAGATACATACATACCTACCTTTTAACATTTGCTAGAAATCAGTTTTTCAGACCTGAAAGTTAAAGTAGGCATGAATTATAATATATTTTTCAACTTCTTAGAAATGGGTACGCTACCGTTTTCCGTATGTTTCTAACCCTATCCTATATAAGTCTTTCAACACACTTGAGCTGCTTAATTTTTTTAACCCTAATTTAAAAATGAAAACATTTCTCAAGTTAATAACCAGAAGTCCATTTTTAGACTACAGATAAATAAACAAGGGGATGCATCTGGCTTTAAAGTTGCTTGTAGTAAATACTGCCACTAAAATAGATTGCGGTATCGATAAGCACACGGATTAGATCAATGTTTATCTTATTTTAAATTGGGACATTTTGGTTTAACTGTAGTTTAATCCACGTGAAGGATGTTGCCTTTTTGATTCTCATCACTATATACTAAAATAAAAATATTTAAGGATGTTTTCAATTAGTCTAATATTTCTACAATCGTTGTGTTTTCAATATCTCATTTTATAGGAGTAAAGTCATATTAAGGGTAAAGTATCGTTATGGTCTCTGGGGACTGTTAAGTATCGTTACTTTATATTCAACCTAAAAATACATTCAAACATAATCTGCACTCTGCTAAACTCTGTATGTAACAGCAGCTTTAAGATGGTTGACATGTGCTATATGACTACTGACGTGCTGTAAAGGTAACATTAATTTGATTTATTACAGTTTCGGTATTTAACTAGTTTTATTTAGTGTTTAGTCTCAGTATTTCATAAAATGTAAGTACATAACTTATAGTATAAATTTTAACTGGTGCAGATGCTCAAATTTAAGTGAATCTGTCTGTTTGTTTACTCTCCGGTTCATTTTGATCAGACTAAATTTGTTTAATGTAATTTTTTATTTCCTTTTATGAAAATGAAAGCAAACAGCATATTTCCGATTAAGATTACAGTGATAATTAAGACGTAGATAAGATTTTGAAATTAAGCGAATAAAACAACAAAAATCTGGAAATCAGGACCTGTAACAAACAAAATACAATACAAAAATAAAGAACACCGAACGCGTTTCAATAGTTAAGCTAAGCTATCATCATCAGCGGTCGACTAGTCGAATTTGTGTGATTTGTTTACCCTAGTAGACCGCTGATGATGGTGGCTTAACTATTGAAACGCGTTGGGTGTTTCTTATTTTCTGTGTGGCACGTGCGTGTATTTTGTTTGTTAATCAAACAACAATTAGAAAACACTTACGAAAAACTACTACTTAGTCGTTACTTTAGGGAGAATTTATTACATAATACTAAATAGATAAAGAGATTCAACGCAATACAGAAATGTGCACCTGCTGTACGATGTGTTGCATATCTGGTATTGACGAATTTTTGTAATGAATAACCCTTACGCTACATTTAACGTCGTTGTACTGGGAAATTATCTGATGCAATAAATATGCATTTCTTGCATTTATATGCAATATGTTTCTGGTTATTTCACCTATATTAAACATAATTACAACACAACTTTACTCTTAATTGTTCCCAGTATTTATTAATTTTTATTAGTTAGTGATACTAGCTTTCAATAATTTGATTTAGGCAAAAGGTTAGTTATTTATAATTTTTTTACTCATTATTATATTCTTATTGTTAAATGAAAACCAATTCACAACAATTCAAGGTACTCCCGTCAACACAAGGAAATTTCCATATTGAATAATAGTAAATTATTTATAATTATTATATAGGTATAAAATAACAGTTTCACAATTTTGAAAATTGCAATCAAGAATAAATACAGTCGATAAAATGCACAATAATTGAGATTCTATGTATATTACGCAGTTTGGAATAGGGCACTTTCACATATTTAGCTAAAATCAAGATATACAGAGTATGACGACTTAAAAATCAATAGTTCTCTTGTAGTTAATATTTAAAGTTATCGATACTGATAGAGCATATGAAAACTTGTCATACCATATGTTTTAGTACCCGCCGTCTAATGCATTGGAGTTTTTTATTAACGTTTTTAGGTTATGTGTTTGCATTGATTTTATATTATATTTTGTTCCTTATAAATAAATGAAAAAGATCACACAGTCTGGCCCCACGACGGTACTAAGTTGCGTAATCAAATTTGAATTTTATAGCTTTTGCAATTCTCTCTAGCGTTCAGAAAAAAATAACAATTTTTGTTTTTTTATTTAATTTTTTTGCAAGTTGTCTATTTTAATGATAATTAGTTCCTGTTTAAATGGAATTTTTTACAAAAATAGAGGAGAAAGTTTCTGTCTACTATAAATAAGTGCGTTACTTTACTTTTTTATAAAGAAATTGATGAAGCATTCCATAGTCAACATTAACGTAATAAGCATATCTTCAATAAAAGATTACCTACGAACAGATTCAAT
This sequence comes from Vesta saturnalis, assembly GCA_036346205.1. Taxonomy (NCBI): domain Eukaryota; kingdom Metazoa; phylum Arthropoda; class Insecta; order Coleoptera; family Lampyridae; genus Vesta; species Vesta saturnalis. The sequence continues at coordinate 2,694,825 of JARFJB010002054.1, forward strand.
TCTAATTAGAGCAAGTAATTTCATGTACAGATGTTTACAAACTTAATTATGGTTATTTTATGTCCATCAAGGTTATTTTTTATTTCATTTTTATAATTTATTTAATTACGTTCGATCGTATATTAAATGCATCTTACGTATCACCTTTCTATGTTCGGTTACCTAAAGTTACGTTACACACGTTTGAAAACGTTTTTTTAAATTAGTTTTTCATTTTCTCACTCACTCAGGAAGAAAAGGAAAAGGCCACGTATTTCATTCCCTCCCCAAAGGGGAGGGCGGCTGCTCGAGCTTTTCGAGCTCCTTCAGCCACGATCATGGAGTCTCAGCATATATACATACATTACGTATATATGCATGGTGGGATTAAGAATGGGTGTGGTCAGGATAGGATCGGAAGGAACGGAGTTAGGGTTCTGAGGGGGAAAATACTACCCTAGCATTCGCCTAAGTAGCCTCACATGGTGTGCATATACGCAGTAACCATGTCGCTACATGTCTATGAGGAAAACCCCCTGAAAAAACCTCATACAATGTAGACGGTAACGGGAATCTAACCCATTACCTCCCGAATGCTAAGCAGGTCGTGTCACCACTACTCTACCAGCTCGGTCTCACTCACTCAGTCACCCACTCATTCATCACCAACTCACTCACTCCCACATTCGCTCACACGTTTACGCGGTCTTCCGTCCGCCCTATTTAGAAACCGTTCAGCGCACATGAAAATGGATGTGTTCGGTTTCAGCTCAATTTCGATTTCTTTGTCTGATTACAATAACTTTCGCTTTAGGAGGAGAAGTTAAGAAAATGTCCATTATTCCATATTCATATTCTACAATTTATGATTACAGATATTCAAGCTGAAGCCGGGATTACAACACTTATTTGAATGATGAGGTATAGCAATGTGTCAACGTATGTATTTAAATAAAAGTAAATAAAGCTTTATTATGAAAATATGTATTGATGCAATCTGCAATACACCATTCAGAAGGAAAATATAGTCACTAACGGTGGAAAATGTATAATGTTTATCAAACAACCATAATAACAGCATGATGTTTATCAAATAATGCAAAAATAATTCTTTGATTTAAACACTACATACAGAAATTCGTTCACGCGCCTTTGTCATTACTTAAATCAACAGTTTTCTTCGATTATACACAGATACACAGATACACAGATACACAGATACACAGATACACAGATACACAGATACACAGATACACAGATACACAGATACACAGATACACAGATACACAGATACACAGATACACAGATACACAGATACACAGATACACAGATACACAGATACACAGATACACAGATACAGATACACAGATACACAGATACACAGATACACAGATACACAGATACACAGATACACAGATACACAGATACACAGATACACAGATACACAGATACACAGATACACAGATACACAGATACACAGATACACAGATACACAGATACACAGATACACAGATACACAGATACACAGATACACAGATACACAGATACACAGATACACAGATACACAGATACACAGATACACAGATACACAGATACACAGATACAGATACACAGATACACAGATACACAGATACACAGATACACAGATACACAGATACACAGATACACAGATACAGATACACAGATACACAGATACACAGATACACAGATACACAGATACACAGATACACAGATACACAGATACACAGATACACAGATACACAGATACACAGATACACAGATACACAGATATACAGATACACAGATACACAGATACACAGATACACAGATACACAGATACACAGATACACAGATACACAGATACACAGATACACAGATACACAGATACACAGATACACAGATACACAGCTACACAGATACTCAGATACACAGGTACACAGATACACAGATACACAGCATTTCGAGCATTTATGGGGGCATTAAAAACCTTCCTCCTTTAAATCAGTCCTTTTTAGGGCCACAAATTACATAATAGAAACAATTCCATAAAAATATAGTTAAAAAAAAGAAAATATTCAAGAGATTTTCGTATAAAGTTTTCTTTGGCCGATAATTTAGGTTAGGAACAAGATATCGAGATGCGGTTTTCGCGAGCTTGTTTAGGCATCATTTAGCTACTTGTTCATGAAAAAAAGCCATACCAATGCATTTAATTTTTTTGCGAAAATTAACCGTCTCTGTCGGAATGTCGAACAAAGCCCTCTAGCGACGACATGTGAAACTAACAAAACTTCAAATGTTATAACATTTGTAGCCCAAGAATAGCTCATTTCAACGCGGCCCCTATACACATATACACATATACACATATACACATATACACATATACACATATACACATATACACATATACACATATACACATATACACATATACACATATACACATATACACATATACACATATACACATATACACATATACACATATACACATATACACATATACACATATACACATATACACATATACACATATACACATATACACATATACACATATACACATATACACATATACACATATGCAAATCACTTTTAGTGAACGCCGCAAGGTCGCCTATTTTCAAATTCTCTTTCAAATCGGATTTTTGGTTTAGGCACTATTCTATTTGTGAGGTAGTGCGCGAGTATTCCAAACAATTATGAACAGATGTACTTCCTCATGAGTTGAAAAGCTCTCTATTATTCTGTGTAACGTTCTATCATGCTACCATCACAGGCAGAGAACCTGTAACTGTACCTTCCGTTTTAACAGAAGGACTGTTTTCGCATTTGAATCGATTTCATATACTATGATGTTTTCCCAAGCACTTGACTAGTCTCAGATTCGAACTTGGTACCTTTCACGTACTAGTCCGCTGAGCCACTGAGTAATCCAATATATATATATATATATATATATATATATATATATATATATATATATATATATTTAGAACTGTATGTGCGTCTTTGAGTTTTCGAGGAGTTGTGTTCTCATCCTTTACCAATGTCTGTATGTTATTTCATTGGATGCGGTGGTCTTTGTTCCAGACATGTTTTCTGCGATTCCAAATTTTTCTGTTTCGCCCTTGTGGATGTTGTTCTTATGTTCCTGCGTTCTCACTTTGAGTGATCTACTGCTCTCTCCTATGTATGCTCTGCCGCATTCGCATGGTAGCTTGTATAAACAATTCTTAGAATTCTGATCTTCAGTGTGTGGTTTGGTTTTGGTTAGCATTCCCCTGAGCGTTCTGGTCAACTTGAAGGCAGTGTGTATCTTGTATTTGCTGCCTATCTTGCGTATTTTGTCTGAGGTGTCTTGCATATATGGTTTATATATGGCGATTTAAAGAAAAATCTTATTTGAAATTTTTCTTTGCATTGATGTTTTCGTCATCTTTACAGATTTTCAGATCGAAATAGTGAACCAGTGACGTACGCTATGAAGTACATGAAATCAAATTTTCTTGTTTATCTTGGAAACGAGCCATTAAATCATAAAATCGTAAGTGATCTCATTCGTGTATATTGAATTTAAAAATACGAACGTGGAAACAAAATTCGAGTACATCCAGTGGCGTAGATGTTCAATCTGAAAAACCCTGTCGACCTGGCCGTATCTCCGCCACAGTATCGTATAAATGAGTATCGTGAGAATCAGTGTATGTCTCATGTAGAGCGTGGGTAATGTACATAATATTAGATTGTCTGTGTGTATAGTTCCTGAGACATCAAAAGAAAACGTCCCTTTTTTCGAAACTCACCCTGTATCTCGAAAATTAATATTGATGATGAGTTAGAAATCATACTTTTTAATTTTGCTTTGGGGGTGTCGTCAATGAGTAGGGTTTATAAAAAAGAAACAACTCTTTTTTGCTACGCCGAGCTTTCGGAAATCTTTACTTCTTTTATCAAGGCTAAAAATTAGTTTACATGTGCCAAAATTTCTATGACATTATAATAGCACTTACAGCTCAAAGTGAATTCTTAAATTATTAACATCTCTAGATATATTTGGAATTCTTATAATTTAAAAAAACAAAAGTATATAATCACCATTAACTACATTTTACAAAATTTATTGATTCAAAATACGAACATGTCATTAATTCGACAGCTGAAATGTCAATGCAAATACATCATTATTTACAAACATTCCCTTAAATTTAGTAAAGAATAGTATTAAAAAAAAGTGAGATTCAATATATTTACATGTTTATTAGAATTTCAAAAAATAATTGATTACACTTTTGATTCCACTTGGGTTGCATTATTAGTCCTATTATTGCACAGTATGTAATGGATGATACTATAAATTATTGCATTCCATTGCTAAGCTTTGAAGTTCCTTTTTTGCAAAAGTATGTAGATGATATAATCTGTGCTATCCCTAGTACCTCAGAACAAGAAATTATAAGAATCTTCAATAATTACAACCAGCAGTTACAATTTATAATAGAAAATCAACACCAACAAGAACATAGTGTCCTCTTCCTAGATAATAAATTAATCAGAACCAATGATAACAGAATTATCTTGGACTGGTATATTCAACACACACAAAAAAAATGAAAATTCACTTAGTGCTAACTCAAAAAATTAGAGTTCAAAGAATTAGCCACCCTACATTATTAGATAAAAACTATATATTTAATATCTTTATTAAAAATTCATATCCTCCATCTTTCTTAAAAAAAGCTAATTTTCAACACTAATTCAGAACTACAACACTACAGTATCCCACTCATATACATAATATAATGGAAGAAAATAGTAATATAAATTTTGAACAGATGGAAGTCACATCTCAAAAAAGTTTTTTATATTCCTTATATTGAAAATTAGTCAACAAGATTAATTAATGTTTTTAAGGACCAACAACATCTTAGATTGACATATAAATACACCCAAGTAATCAATAATATTCATTCTAACATAAAAGAAAAAGCTATTCCACAGAAAAAATCAGTAGAGGCATATAGTGTTCTTTATCATAATTGCAATCAAACATATATAGGTCAAACATCTCGGGTTTTAAAAGACAGACTGCGTCACATAAAGTTAAATAAAAAAAATCATGTGCATTGGCAGAACACAATATAGACACAGGACACAAGGCCAATTTTAATGAAACTAAAGTCATCTTTACCGAAAAACAATTCAAAACGATTAATTTTCGAGTCTTTTGAAACGGCTTTAACCCTAATGCAATTAATAAAAAACCAACATCTAATACATTCATATTCATACTTATTGTCATTGGCTAATAGAGTATCGAACAATGTCAGTAATTCTTGGTATCTGATTTTTAAAAAATACATACCTATAAAAAAAAGGAAAATTAAAATCTGGAATATTAAATATACCTTTGGATTAACAATGAATGTATTTGCATTGACCTTCCGGCTGTCGAATTAATGACATGTTCGTATTTTGAATCAATAAATTTTGTAAAATGTAGTTAATGGTGATTTGGATTATATACTTGTTTTTTAAATCATAAGAATTCCAAATATATATATATATATATATATATATATATATATATATATATATATATATATATATATATATATAAATTAATTTTGGCTGAATAGTTTATAAAACAACTAAAAAATTATTAGGGCTGCATCCTAATAATTTTTAGTTATTTTATTATATATATATATATATATATATATATATATATATATATATATATATATAAAACTAGAGATGTTAATAATTTAAGTAGCCATTTTGTACAGTAAGTGCCATTATAATGTAGAAATTCTGTCACATGTAAACTAATTTTTAGCCTTGATCAAGAAAATAAACATTTCTGAAAGCTTGGCGCAGCAAAAAAGAGTTGTTTCTTTTTTACAAACACTGCCCATTGATGACATCGCCAAAGAAAAATTAAAACTTATGATACATATACAGAGTAGACCAAAAGTCTGGAAACGCCCAATTATCCTGTAAATTGGTAGTCCGAACTGTACAAAATTTGGGATAAGCCTATTTTAGGATACGACTATTCCAGATTTGACATTTGCAATGTTGCCAGATGTGCTGTTTCTTTGATCTTATTAGTCACTTTGGTATTTTAAATACATCACCCTGTATTTGCAGTCATTATTGGAATCTCCTCAGCATTCTATATTTAAACATTTAAATTTCTGCAAATCTACATATTTTGCACAGTATTATGTATTTAAGGCCTTCAAGACTACATAAAATCATGTGTTACATATTATGGTTGAACTCGAATTGAAGAGTAGTTTCCAATAATGACTGCGTATGCAGGGTGATGTATTTAAAAAACCTACTAATAATATCAGAGAAACGCCAAATTTGGCAACATTGCAAATGGCAAATCTGGCATATCCGTATCCCAAAATAGGTTTCTCCCAAATTTTGTACAATTCGGACTAACAATTTGCGAGATAATTGGGTGTTTTTCCAGATTATATATATATATATATATATATATATATATATATATATATATATATATATATATATATATATATATATACACAACGTGTCCCAGATAACATTTCCAGCAAGGGGATCTCGCTTATTATAAAAGATACAGATTTGGTTAAATTAGATGAATTACTCCTAAGGATTAGTGAAATTATAGGACACTCTCCAATTTCCAAATTTCCATGTATTTTAAGACTTATGGTAAGAAAAGAAAATGTCAAATTTCTTTTCTTGTAATATCTTTTTTGTTATATTAGACATATAAATTTTATTTGCACTTTCTTAAGATATTTTTTATGCAGAATTTAAATATCAATTTGGATTTTTTTTGCACTTTCTATTTTTTAGTTTCAACGGCAGTTTTTAAGCAATCTCCTTACAATATCACCAGTTGCATTTGGTCGATTTGGATATCTTTCTGCAAAAACACGGCAAGTCCGTTCAACAATTCTATTACACTCGCCGTACATAATAATAACATTTAAAAAATCATCATTAGTAAATCCTACATTTGCCATTATTTACTATGAAATACAAACTGGTAAAGAAAACTGTCAAAACAACACAAACAATTAACGTTCTAACTATCAAATCTTTGACAGCCATGCCCTACCCTTTACTAATGTTGAAATAATTAAATGTTGTTATGTTTTAACTAAGATAATGAAATATCTCAAAAGTGGTTGGATTTAGGTATAGGGAATACCGATACCAAACGAATTGGCTTAAAAAGATACAGCGGAAAATGTTACCACAAAGGAAGATATGATGCAGAGAGTCTTACTTGCTTTTAATTCTGTAACACCCTACCATATTTCCTGAATTACAAGACATAACTTAATGAAAAGGATTCATAAATGTTTAGAAGTAGATGGTGCTAATTTTGAACACTTATAAAACTTTATTTGTTTAATATTACATTTAGTTATTTTTGTTTGTAAGTTATCTAATTAAATTAATACAAAATAACCTAGTCAACGTTTTTAATAATATCCACAATTAATAAGCCTTTCAGGCTATTGGTTACTTGTCAGAATTAATAACTTATGAAAAAATAACAAAATATCACCTTAAATAATGGAAGTCATGGCCTACCCTTTACTGATGTTGAAATAATTAAGTGTTGTAATGTTTTAACTGAGATAATGAAATATCTCAAAAGTGGTTGGATTTAGGTATAGGGAATACTGATATCAAACGAATTGGCTTAAAAAAATACAGCGGAAAATGTAATAAAATACAGGGTGTTCTATTTAAAGTATGCAACTTATAAATGATTTAAATTGTGCATGTTGGCGGCTAAGTTTAAAACACCCTGTATAAAATATCAATGAGATGGACGTGGAGTTAACGGGCAAGCGCTTGTTGTTTATTGGTTACAATTTCACGTCACTAGCTTCGTTATTAATGGAGATATCGTTATTCAATGTGGACCAGGATTTTTTCAAAATTTAAAAAAAAATCGAAATATCTCGAAAATACTTCATTTTTGGTATAGGATATTATGCACAAATTTTATCTAGAATTTCATGTAGAATTCGAAAATAAAATAAAAAATATTAGGTTCCATTTAAAATAACAAAGTTGACGTCTACTTACGGTATAACCGGAAGTGCCACATTCAGGACAATATTATATTTCAACTCAGCGTCATCCAAAACCTACAACTTCGTAATTTCAGATTTTTAACAAAACTGTATCCGCCAATACTTTTAATCAAAACTCTTCGCGCCACACCCTGTATATATATATATATATATATATATATATATATATATATATAAGATTCTGTTGGTAATAAAATGTATACACAATGTATATATTTAAAATTCTTACGTATAATAAACTTAGAGATAATAATTTGTTAATAATTTGTATTAATAAAATTTTCAGTGATTATGGGTCTTCTTTTCATTACTCTATCGACATATTTCGAAAAAAAAATTACTATTTTTTTAAAATAATTAAAAAACAGATTAAAATATAGAGTATAGAAAGAATCGTCTTGTTAAGTTTTTTGAAATATGTTTTGTCTGAAACTAAGCATAGGCTTCCTAAAACACAACGCAATATCCCAAATTCTTCATGTATACCAATTAGTGAAAACATTTTTATGAGGAACGAATAGACATTTCAACACGAAACATTTATTTTTTGTCAAGTCATGTGTAAACACGAAAAAAAAGAAAATCAAAGCAAAGCCCATAGTCTGGTTCCTGCATAAGCACGCACGTGTATCCGTTCTTCAGGTTAAGATGCAGTACACGTCCGGTAAAACATTGACGCCATAATTACAACGATCGATTGTTAAAGCGGTATGTAAATTATATTTTGTTGTTCAAGTCCGTAGAGCCATGTATGTACTTAACTTAAAATATGTTTACCTATTACGGAATAAAATTTATTTTAAAATTTTAAGAATGTAACAAGATTATGTTTGATGATGATATACAAGCTCATACAAATTAAATTAATTAACAAAGACAAAAGGTGGTTAGAAAAAACTAACTGTTAAGAAAATCGTGAAACACGTGTTTTTAATTATTGTCGATGAAGTGTGTCGAATATGGCTAACCGACTTAATTTTAACTTTTAATGTTTTCCGGGGCGTTAAAATGGGATAATTATATGTTTTAGTATTGACCTCAAACCGGCTGTTTTCAGGAAACTTGCAATATGCGGGGTTAATTGTGCCAAATTGATCGGATATTGTAAAGGAAATGACATTACATTTGTAAGTGACATCAGAACCACTGACTTTTTTTCGTTAATGTGATGTGGCTATGCGTGTTTACATGTTTAGTCAAAACGAAAAAAAACCTTTCAGAACAATGTGTTAAAACCATATCCATATACAACTATACACGACATATGTGCTTTGTTTTGTAATGAAGAGCTACTGTCACTCATAAAATGTGATCTATTAATTATGTGTATTACTACATACGAGGTTTATATAAAAATATCATACATATTTAACGAAAATGGTTTCTTAAACAGTTAATTAGAGCTGATAAACTAAACTTGCATTTAAAAGAGAATTAGTTCATTTTACTATGCAAATTACTTCTTGACAGTAGGTAGTGCTTACGTGTTATTTTTGTTTGTTTAATGAAATTGGGCTGAAAGAGGACTACTTTTTATCTATAAAGTTAGATCAATGGTTCGATACAACGAATTTCAATGAATCAAATTCAGCACGCTTTCATTTTTTACTTTTTGTTAAATTGAAATGTGAATTAACCTGACAGTTACACTCGTTCGTACCACAGACTTAAGTACTGCATGAATTGGTAACTTGGAATAACTTCACTACAATGAAGCCAATTGTTTTTTTTGCTCTTAACTGTGCATTTTTTTTACTAATTTTTATTTATACGGGGTAGACCAAAAGAAGGTGACACGAGACCGTTCTATTTTTTTAATTGAAACCCCCATTTTTTTTATTTTTGGAATCTTTGTAAAATGTTGATCACATTTTACGTATCATAACCTTTCAGTATTTTTAATTTCCCTTTCAGTTACTGGTACTATGTTTTACAAAGCAAATGAAAACGATTTGAGAAAGTTGTTTATTTTTAACTCTTTATTGGTAAGTTTCAATGAGCAGAAATTTTTAAAGAAATCATTATTTGAAAACTAAGGTAATTTACTTTACTTAATAATTCTGCTTTAATGAGTATCCATTCACTAGTTACCAATACCCTAACGGAACTGAATGAAAATCTTGTTGAAAGTTTCCCATCACTTCATCGGAAATTAGCCTGCACTCGGGTCTTATTATTTCTTTCAGCTTCTCGATACTCGCCAGCATCGTCTTATAAACTTTGCTTTTCAAGTACCCAGGGCCGTTCCGACTCGGGGGTCTAATGGGTGCGGGGCACACGGTACACACCCGGTTACAGAAAAATTCGAAAAGCGACAAATTGTAAATAACCATGAAGAAAACATAACTTGCATGTAGTATATTTAAAACCTAAGCATACAAAAATAAAAGATTAGCTTGATCATTTAAAGTGAGGTATTTTGATTCGCTTAACCCTTTCACTGTTTTGTACATCACCCTGCACGGTGGATCATAATACGAGATATGACGAATTTTTCCACAAACTAAGCAGAAACAACAGCTTGTACATACCATAAGAATTGTTTGTTTTAATAGTTGTCGGGCAACAAATCGTACCTGGGGACACTAAAAGTATCTTGAACCAGTAGTTCAGTGTAGGCTGCTTATGGTTATCCTAAATATTTCTTTTGTGACGGTTAAATCCAACAATTATGGGTTTAGTGCCTTATTACCTTAAGTACAGGTACTAAATTTCAAAAATCGTATATGTCATTCTTGTTCCCAACACAGCTGGTGCTTATGCAATATTTTTGAACAATAAATCTTATACTAAATGGAAGTTTAATAAAAGGGCGAGCATCATAAAGAATACGTCGGTGTTACAAATAAGTGCAAAAGTGGTATTACTAAATCTAAACGACAATGCAATGAACTAGCTTCATTCCCTTTGGGACGTCATACATTTTGGTCTTTAGCTAAAGGCACCAGTAAAAACTTTGGTACATCTTCATTCCCTCCCGTGACGTACTTTGACGGATCAGTAGTTGCTGATTCTGTAGACAAAGCTGTGGACGTATTTGCATGAAACGCGTGTCTCAATGATTCTGGAAAAGATGCACCCTTAGTCAATTCTTCTTCATACGCTATGAAACCAAATCATTTTCGGTATAAGGTCCTAGAATCGATCATCAGTAGGCTTGAACTCGAGGCAACTGGACCAGACGGCATCTCAGTTATTGTCTTAAAGAAATTTTCCTCGAACTAGTACCAGTTTTATCGAAGCTCTATTCGATCTCTATGTCTTGTGGGGATTTACTTCATCACGAAAGGAAATGTTCAACCTATTCCCAAAAAAATGGAACAAGACCGACCAATTGCTATCACATTAAGTTTGGAGCAATACATTAGAACGATCCGGTAAAACTGTTGTAGTTAGATATATCAAAAGCATTTGCCCAAGTTTGGCATAAGTGTTTACTTGCCAAACTCACCACGTTTAGATTAAATGATATGCTCGTCAACTGGGTTTCTAGTTTCGTTGATAAAAGACAAATACATGTCGTAGTTGATGGCGTCTTTTCAAAAGAAGTTGGCATTAACGTTGGCGTGCCACAGGGATCAGTTTTCGGCCAACACTTCTTCTGCTATCATAAATGATTTTATTTCTTCAACAACTTACCCGGTCCATTGCTTTGCTGTCCACTCTTCATTGTAGTTCATCGCAGTCTGGTCATAATGGTAATCTACCTTCTAACTCAAATCAAGACATTAAAGCTGATATGGCAATTTCAATCAACAAAGACATTCAACGTATCCTTGAAAGGGGAAGTATAATCTAGTAGAATTTAATGCTGTTGCCTTGTGTCCGCCAAAAAAGATCGATCATTTCCTATTGTAAGGATGAATGGCTCAGACCTTAAGGCTTCAGACTCTATTACTATGTTGGAAATGGCTCTATCTTCAAATCTATCACAGGTTAACCATCCTGTACTACATCAACTGCTCGTAAAATATGCTTTTTGTACAGATCTAAGAACTGCTTTACCTCTTGACAACTCTGCATTGTATAAGGCCCAAATTCGGTCTCATCTATAATATAATGCTCACCTTTGGGTTGGTGCTCCCCAATACAATCTCGACATCATTGATCGTATTCAAAAAAGAGCGATTAGGCTTATAAATGCCCCGTACTTAACTTCTGCCATACTGTTCCTTGAGTATAAAAGAATAATTTCTGTTTTTTCTTTGTATTATCGGTATTACAATGGCTATTGCGCTGTTGAATTACATTCTTTGATACTATCTTGGGTCATCTAGGAGTATTCGGTTTGCTCATTCACATCATCAATATACGATACAAATCTCTACTTGCCGTACCAAACGGGCGTAACCCACATTCCTTTATACGACCTCTAAACTCAGGAATGATTTCCGTAGTTCCGGTATTCCTGTCACATGATTTCAAAAAATGTAAGGTAGTCATTCATAGGCATATCTTGGCAATTCAATATCCCCCTATCCAACCTCCTAAGTGTTCCTGAGTGCTTTACTATGGTAGGCTAAACTTAGCCTGTTCAGACCACAGTTATTAAAAAAATATATGTTAAACTGAATTTAATATCTATTACAAATTAACAAGTTATACATTTACGTAACTACTGACGTGTTTTACACATTTTCTTAGTTCGCCCCAAAATTAACGTAATTTTTTTTATGCTAGTTTTATCACTTCGTAATTCCTGCAACGATCGTCACCAAATTTTACTGTGGTCAGGACATTTAACCCTTAAATACGTGTGTGAAATTTGAATGTAGGCACTGTGTAAGTATTTTAGTTATTCGGCCGAAATGAAATCACATTTACCTCTCCCTTCTCTTTGCCCCGTAGCTCTACCACGACTAAAAATCACTTTCTACTTATCTTGATATAAGTTCATTAGAGTTGATACCATTTTTTATGTAGAAATTTAAGCAAGCATACCTTTTTTTATATATAGTACTTGATTTTTCAAGAATGTGTAATTAACGTAAATCAAGCACTTGATAACTTGTATAGTCGGTTCCGTACACCACGGATATTCGGCAACGTTCGCCCAACGGACTACTTTACACCTCGCTACGGCGAGTATTCATCATTCGAAAAAGCTTCCCACAAATTGTTGGTAAGTGAGCAGGAACCAAAGGAGGGCGAAAAATGACTCGTGAAGTTTCCCTTTCCACACGCTTCGTAGTAATACGAATAGTTTTTCTGCCGTATTTTAATTGGCTTACTTTATACCAATATAGGAGGCAGTTTGGCTACTCAAATTGAACATTGGCACGCAGAAACAGGTAATAATTCTATAAAATTTGCAGTAAAGTATCCTGGCACTTGAAAAATTATACGAAACTATTGACAATGATAACAACTTTTTACTGCAGCAATCCTATACCATAGTTGGCTATGACATTTTTACATGACATTTTTTTGTGCTTTTTAAAAATATTTCTACTTCTATGCTATTTTAATAATGAATTGATTTTTTTAAGTTCTTCTTAATTGGTATTTTTTATTAAGGATAACAGTTGGCTTAGAAAACCAGATATGAAATTGAATGAAGATATTCTCCTCAAAAAATAAATTCCACTTGCAGTTAAATATTTTAGAGACATTTTGTAATTCAAATAAGTTTAATTGTAATGTTGTTCTTGTGGAATGGTAACAAACTATGAAATCTAAAGATTGAATATAAAATTATCAAAAAACCTCAAATGCAAATTGAAATCAAATGAAAATAAACAATATAACATCATCAGAAATTATGAAAAGCTAACAGCAAATCAATTTTTATACGTATGTAAACATCTAATTCTATAAACGAACAAAAATATAAACACAAAATATCAATATAAAAACACACTAAAACTACAAATATTTTTCAAACTGTGCGCCCTCTTTTTGGATGCAGACTTCGCAACGTCTTCTAATTGAATTTATAGAGTTATGTATAGATAATGGTGTTAATTGTGTAAAAGCCACACAAACACTTTCTTTTAACTCATTCACGGTATTATTAGTTCTTTTGTATATGTTTTTCAAAAAACCCCATAAAAAGAAATCTAGAGGCGAAAGATTGGGTGAACGATCAGGCCACAAAATTGGTGCTGTCCGTCCCATCCAGCTATTAGGAAAACGTAAATTTAAGTATACCGTTCAAAAATATTTTTATTAGGTTGCTGCCTTTCAGGAAATTTTTGTAAATATAATTCCGATAGCACATTCTTATCATCTTCGGATAATATAAAACACTTTAACATGCAAAAATTTTCTGAATTTGTATAATTAGGCATGTTAATAACTGAATTCGAAGATCACTTTGTTGACCACTTCTAATTTTTAATTCATTATTTGACATATAGGTATCATTTGTTTTTACTTAAAGAAATCTCAGCCTCCTATGCCTACTGTGTATTTTTAATATAAAACGTAAATAAGAAAAACTTAAAAAATCAATTAATTATTAAAATAGCATACAGGGGTTATATATTTTTAAAAAGCACAAAAAAATGTCATTTAAAAGTGTCATAGCCAACTATGGTTTCCATATAAAAAAATACAACTTTATGGCATCTCTTTTAAATTTTAAATTAAATATGTGAATGCATTAACGGTTCTACTTTAAAAAGTAACTTATTTTACAGTTTGTCGATGCATTTAGAAATAAAAAGTTATTCAAGTTTTTCAAATCGCCATTTTTCAATTTTGGCTAATTGCGCAATAATGGTCAGAGTTATCTTGATTATGACTATTGGATCTTAATTATCACCAAAATCGAGCACAAGGACTCCATATCACTTTTTGTCTATCTGTAATAGAAACGGTATACTTCCCATAAGAAAACATCGAAAATGAACCACCCTGTACGTATTGTATATACGTTTGTATTTAATTTATTGTGCGTTTTATTATCATCATTAAATTTAATTTTAAACGCAAAATTTTGCGGAGGAAAGCTAGTATTAGATAAATGCGTTATGCATATTTTTCCATATATTATATTAAATTACTCATTAGCAACAAAAATGAAGTAAACAGATCAAGTAACTATAGAATTTTTACCAGCAACGAACGGTTTTATGAAATACGAAAGACCAAGATTTAAAAACCGGAATGAAGTTGTAGATGCATGTAAGACTAATGAAAGCTTATATAATGGAATTGTGTGTATAATTGAAGAAAAAAAAGAATTCCCGGGAAAATTCAAGATTTTTATAAGATGATTATTAACTAACTACAGCACCGGCGCGGGCTTCATTGAAGTATTTCGCCGTACTACTTCAAAGCCAAACCTTCGAACCTTTCTATTCATCCAGAGCGCCCGCTTTATACAGTGATAAACATTTATTTTATATTAAAACTATCAGCATTGATTATAATCAATGCTATCAGAGTGTAATTGCAGTGTTTTATATG
The DNA here is from genome assembly GCA_036346205.1 of Vesta saturnalis. Classification (NCBI taxonomy): domain Eukaryota; kingdom Metazoa; phylum Arthropoda; class Insecta; order Coleoptera; family Lampyridae; genus Vesta; species Vesta saturnalis. The sequence goes on from JARFJB010002054.1 coordinate 2,710,337, forward strand.
TACAAACGGTACCCATTCGAGAGATTAAAGGGACTATTTTGCTGTTCATTAACAATAATGACCTTTTTGTATACCTTAAACAAGTTAAGTGTTCTCGAAAATTTCTATGTTTCACGTAGGCTTAATTTTCTTTCTAATGCACAACGAATATTCTAAGAAATGCTTCTTGATGTACCTACATATTTTATATCAAAATCTTTTAACACAAAATATTCAAAACTAATGTTCTATTTACCTTTTGTTCCGTTACTACTCGCACATTATTTCTACATAACAGACACGGAATAAAGTCCACGTTTAGTCCCAAGAGATTAAAAGCTGTTTTGCTTACCGAATTTGACAATCGAACGAAAATTAACAAATAGTGGAGCCAAATTATGCAAAACATGCATTATTTCGGAATAAATAAGGATTAAATGAATTTTCGTAAAACCTTTTGAAATTGCATGGAAACACCTTGTACGCTAATTGTTTTTTAATTGTTTAAAAGTTAAATTTGAAATATCCCAACGAGTTTTAAAGTAATTTTGCTCAAATTAATAATGTAGTAGTTTTTGAAGTCGCTGAACAAGAATATGATGTTAAAAAATAAAAATTGAAAATGACTAATCCAATATGACCGACTTTTGTATACAATTTAGTAAAAAATGACGATTTTAAAAGTAATTTTACTAAAATTGACATTATATTTAAGGTCCTTTTTTTACACTAAAATTATTACATCTTATTAATTATATTTTAGATTTTATTCATTAAAACAAATATACGAAACGGAACCTTAAAGAGTGATTTGAAAATAAGATCACTGTTAACTAACTCTCTGGCACAATAATATATGTTTACGTGCAATCTATAAAAATTGAAATAACATGTATAAAAATGTATAATTATTGCTGCAATTTTTAAAAAATAATACTTATTAAATAAAAAATAAAACAGGAAACAAAAACATGTGGTTGATGTCCTTGGCGTCACAACAGTCAACGTGAACGCTCTTTTCAAAATTGTCCCACTTCTAATTAAAACGTATACAGGGTGTCCCACCGGCCACGATCAATATATGCAAAAGCACGTATAGGGTGATTTTGAAAATTTGGTTGTTTACAAAGGTCAGTGGGGCCTACCTTTTCAAAATATTTTCACGTTTCTGGCACTCTGGTATAACCGGAAGTCGACACCAACTTGCTTATTTTAAATGGAACACCCTGTATATTTTTGCAGCTTTGGATTCTACGTTGAATTTTAAATCAACTCTGTGTAAAGTTGTCTATATCTAAATTCAGTTATTTTCGAGACATCTCCATCTTTAAGAAAAAAAGAGACAGTTACTGCACCTTAAAAATGTTGAATCTTGGACAGTGGATGACTTTTAATTACAATATTTGCAATAGTAATCTTTTAGACATCACTACATCTGAAAATGATTGCATAATGTCTGAGGAACATACAGGGCCCTCAAAATTTATAAACCAATTTAAAAAGTTAAGAACTTACAAAACTTGATTTTTTCAAATTGAACACCCTGTATATTTTTGTAGTTTTGGTTCTACGTTAAATTTTAAGTCAACTTTGTGTAAAGTTGGCTATACCTAAATTCAATTATTTTCGGGATATATCCTTTTTTAAGAAAAAAATGACAGTTACAGCACCATATTAAAACTGTCGAATCTTGAACAATGGATGACCTTTAATTACAATATTTGCAACAGTAATAGTTTAAACATCGCTACATCTGAAAACGATTGATAATGTCAAAGGTGCATATAGGGCCCTCAAAATTGATAACCTAATTTAAAAGGTTAAGAAGTTACAAAGCTTGATTTTTTCAAATGAAACACCCAGTGTATTATTTTACGGTCGAACGAAGAATTAAATTCTGAATCGAATGATATAAACTTGTATGTACCTATCTTTTAAGGTTTACCAGTTACAGCGAATTTTGTTTATAAAAACGTGTAAAAACTGAAGTATTTGATTTTGCCAAGTAAAAAAAATAAAACAATGCAGCATATTTACACTACTGAAATAGTTAGAATAAGTAACATGTAACTTCGGCTATATTCCGAAATGCATTCCTTACTCTCTGCATGCAGTCATCCATTGTTGTTAATGGCGTTTCCTAGACCTTATATTTTATAGCTGGCCAAATGAAATAATCTAAAACGGTTAGATCGGGAGATCGTGGATGCCACAAAAAATGCCCGTCATTAGCAATCCATTGGTCATATAAAGTGGTTTTGAGAAGGTTATTAATTAACTGGCCCCTATGTGGAGGTGCACTGTCGTGCTGGTAAAAAATATTTTGATGTTCCGCCACGGGTAAATTATCTAAACGAGTGTTATTGAAATTTTGCAGAATGTTTAGATATCTCTCACCTAATACACACTATAACTGTAAGTACATAAATCACACCAAAGATATTTACTTACTATTTAAATTGTCTTGATACAATTCTAAGGCGTCCACTGTATTATTTTTAAAGGCTCGGTAAACATTAAACTGCCAGCTGTCTTGGAAATTACGTTCCCGAGTGTTCTGTGGATTGGAGTCACTCCAGAAATGAGAGTTACGACGATTTAGAAGACCATTTTAGTGAACTTCGATTCATCTGTCCATATAATGTTATCTAGAAACGAATACTCCTGATACCTCGTCAAAATAATTTCGCAAAATCTTTTAATGATATCGATTTCTTTTAGCTGTTGTACCATACACATCGAAAATGGGTGGAAATTGTGTTTCTTTAAAATTTTGTGTATTGAGCTTTTAGACAAACCAGACTCCAGAGCAGCTTCTCTTAATGACATCATTCAAAAAGCTCGAAAGTACACTACAATCACTATAGGGTTGGGATAAAGTATGGAACCAAGTAAATATCTTTAAAACGATACGGACGATATCTTTGAAATTTTGCAGGTAAGTGCAAGGGGGCAAAATGCATCTGATGTACATTTTTTTATTAATAATATACTTCCGGTTTAACCGAAAATACTCTAAACTTTTTTAATTGAAATGGGACACCCTGCATATTTTTGCATATCTTGTTATTTCGAATTCGTACATACTGGGTTTAATTAACCACTTTTAAGTTTTTATACATTAGAGTAAAAAACCATTTAGATAAACAAATTGATGTTTGTATTATTAGTAAGAAATAAACGAGTACTATCTAGTAGCTAACTGTTGCCGAACTGTCAAATTGTAATTTATGGAAATAAATTATACGATTAAGAACAGTTCATTTAAATGAAAAAGATCGTATTGAAATATTAATGATGATTGGTTATGGTGATCGTGTTAGAACCATGAAGAAATGTGTCATATTGTTTTAATGATTTGCATCCTGAAAGAAATCCCATGTCACGTTCAACAGTTACTAAAACATTACAACGTTTTAATGCAACTGGGATGGTAAAAAATTTGCCAAAAACAGGAAGACCGCGGACCGCAACGAACGAAACTATTAGACAAAACATTGCAATTGATTTAGAGGAATCACCTCAAACTTCTACCACAATTTTGGAACTAAATCATGGAATAAGTCGACGTTCTATAAGGAAGATGAAAATTGAAAAGTATCATCCGTATAAGATACAATTGGTTCAAGAATTGTCAGACGATGGTTTTGACTGACGGCTGGAGTTTTGTGAATGCCTGATGGACATCTGTAATGTCGAAGAACATTTTGCATGTTATGTAGTATTTTCCGATGAGGCAACTTTTTGTTGCCTCATGGAACAGTTAACCGCCATAACTCAAGGTATTAGTCAAATGAGAATCCTCATTGGATTCATGAAGCACATACCCAGCATCCACACAAGTTGAATGTTTGGGTGGGAATTGCCGAAAATAGGCTTATAGGCCCATTTTTTATAGATGGAAACTTGAATGGTGACAAGTATTTAGATTTACTGAATAACCAAATTATTCCTGCACTTCAACAGAATGGGCAGTTACCACAAAATGTTTGGTTTCAACAAGATGGAGCACCCCCCTGCTATGATAGACGGGTTAGGGATTTTCTGGATGCGAATTTTCCAAATCGATGGATTGGACGTAGAGGATTCATAAAGTGGTCTGCTCGTTCTCCGGAGCTTAGCTCGTTCTCCGGAGCTTAGCCCATTAGATTTTTTTCTTTTGGGTTATCTAAAATCACGTATTTAAATTAAACGACCAACATGCTTGCAGGAATTGAGACAAAGAATTATTGACGAATGTGAACTAATACGTCGAGAAGTCTTGGAAAGAGTGGCGCAAGAATTTGTTAATACGCTGACATATTGTCAGGAGGTGAACGGCAAGCATTTTGAACATTTGAAATAATTTTGTTTAAATCATTATTCTCATTAGTCTGAAGTAAATAAATTTAGTTGTTCTACAACTAAAAGTGAATTATTTCTCGTTCTTACAAATTATTTCCACTAAACCCAGTATGTACGAATTCGAAATAACAAGATCTTTCAAAATCTGCAAAAATATACAGGGTGTCCCATTTCTATTAAAAAAGTTGAGGGTATTTCCGGTTAAACCGCAAGTAAATTATTAACAAACAAATGTACATCATATGCATTTTGCCCCCCCTGCACTTACCTGCAAAATTTCAAAGATATCGTCTATTTCGTTTTAAAGATATTTACTTGGTTCCATACTTTATCCCAACCCTGTATATATTTTCGTCCTCAACAATACGTTTTCTTATTTGGATACCTATTTTCGTAGTATCAAAATTTTTAAAATTATCGATGATGCGTCTTACAGTATGTCGTGATGGTTTCTGCTTATGAAGATATCGATCAGCAAAAGCATCGCAAGTTCTTGTTATAACTTTGTCACATTGGCCATAAATTACAAATGAATTTTAATAATTTTCATGTACAATTTAATCGTGATGGCATCTTTATTAACACGTTTGTGGACACAAACAATACTGATGCAGCGTTTAACAACAAATTTGATATTCGAGACAAACCAAATTGTTTTATTTTTGAGCGTACTTCGCAAAATGAAATACTTTGGTTTTTATAACAAAATTCGCTATAACTAGGAAATCTTAGAAGATAGGTACATATAAATTTATGTAATTCGATTCAGAATTTAATTTAATTTTGAATGCGAAAAATGTTGTAATTAAAGGTCATCCATTGGTCAAGATTCAACAGTTTTAACATGGTGCTGTAACAAAGTTGACTTAAAATTGAGCGTAGAATCTAAAACTACAAAAATATACAGGGTATTCCATTTGAAAAAGTCAAGTTTTGTAAGTTCTTAACTTTTTAAATTGGTTTATAAATTTTGAGGGCCCTGTATGTTCCTCAGACATTATGCAATCATTATCAGATGTAGCTAAACCATTACTGTTTGCAAGTATTGTAATTAAAAGTCATCCACTGTCCAAGATTCAACATTTTTAATATGGTGCTGTAACTGTTTTCTTAAAAATGGAGATATCTTGAAAACAACTTTGCACAACGTTGCACAAAATTGAACGTAGAATCCAAAACTGCAAATATATACAGGGCGTTCCATTTAAAATAAGCAAGTTGGTGTCGACTTCCAGTTATAAAGAAAGTGCCAGAAACGTGAAAATATTTTAAAAAGGTAGGCCATAACCAAATTTTCAAAATCACCCTATACGTACTTTTGCATATATCGACCGTGGTCCTTCCTGGTGGGACACACTGTACAGCAGCGTGAGCCAGCTGAGCGCTACTCAACGATCAGGTGTTCCCTCATATTCTATCTCTCTCTATCAAATATTGTATTTTTGTTTATTGTATTTTGAAAATACTTTTTAAAACTGAATCTTGGTTCGATTTTCTGAAACTTACGGTATTTTTTCGTATTTTCTAGAAATTATACTAATATTAATGAAAAAAGAAAATTTTGTTGGTTGATAAAGGGTCATACAATAAATTTATGCTAGTTAGGGAAGTAAAAATTTTTTTGTCAATGTTATTACAGTTTATTAAACATTGAATTTCATGAATTTTGGATACCAAAATTTTTTTTTGTTTTTTCAAAAATTTGACTACTCAATTTTTTAAATAAAACAAAATATACCATCGTAAAGTACAGATTTCAAGCTTCAATAAATGCACCTGTAAAATTTCAATATCACATTTTAAACTAGAGTTATGGGTCTCTGAAACATGACAGAAAAGTAAAATTTACGATTTTTTTTAATTATTGAATATTTGGAGTTCTGTATATAAAAAATTAGTTTAGTAGAAAATTTTACTGTAACGTAACTTCATATAAGTACTACTCGAATAAACTTTTTGTTTCACTTTTAAAAATACGATATCTTGTTAGCTGCAAGATTGTTCTGACATTTAAATTTGTGTGAGCTCAAATTGAGAAACTAAATCAAAAGTTATGACAAACACAGTGTAACGCACCCTCGCGCTCCGCAAGCATTGCACTCGAGTGCCGCTGTCATAGACTTTCGGGCATTAGAAAAAAAATTCTAGAGCTTACAGTTTTCATTTAGACCTAGCCATGAAAAAAAGCACATAAGACAACAAAAAAATATTTTTCTACATAACTCCATTCAACACTAATACACTTATTCCATCTATTTTTCAATTGCCCATACCCTAAGAAAAAAATTACTTCGGTAACCCTGCAAAATATTGTTCAATAGCTTCTTTGAGTTCTTCATCAGAAGCAAGACGCTTTCCCCTGAGATGATTTTTTAAGTTTTTGAATAACGGAGCTAGATCGGGGCTATAAGGTGGATTCCTTAACTCTATAAACCCACAGTCATTGATTATCTGCTGAACTTTGAGCGCCTTATGAACCCGACAATTGTTGTGCAGCAACAAGTTATTTTGTGGATAAGAATGCGGGCGCTTTTTTTCCAGAGCAGTTTTTAAATTTTTAATTGTGTTTCCGTAGGCCTCTCCATTTATGGTAGATCCCCTCGGCATATATTCAATAAACATGACTCCTTCGGCATCCCAGAAAACAGTTGCCATCAGTTTTTTCCAGAAAATTGTGTCTTGGCCCTTTTGGTGGTGGAGAGTCCTTATGAACCCACTGCATGGGTCCTTGTTTAGTAGGAAGGTCCCAGTGATGTACCCAAGTCTCATCTCCGGTGATAATTCAAGAAAAAAAATGTTTGTCCCTCTCCAACTCGGCCAAATTTTCTTGAGAAACTTCTGTCCTGCACAGTTTTTGTTCAGGTGTACGCCATTTAGGTACCCACCGTGCCATACCCAAATCGTCATGCAAAATTTTGAGGACACTTGTTTCGGATATACCAACTTTATTGGCAATGACACACCGATCTTTCAGTACTAAATTTTCGACTCTTCGCACAATGTCTTCAGTTCGAGCTTCAACGGATGGTCTGGATTAGAAAATAAGATAGTGCACCTTCCCCATACACAACAACCATTCTTTCATGAATTGCTTTTGGACCATTGCGTTCTTTTGTCAGGAACTTTATTATGCTGCGATATTCAATCTTAGTTTCACTCATTTTATCGACAAATAGACTGTCTCAAATCTGTGTAAACGGCACAAACTTAACATAACTTAGCACGTGAACTTCTAACAGTGACAGCAATTTTTTAATAATTTCTTTTTCACACCCTTTGCCATGCCTTCATCTGATTTCCGCGTTCGGTCATCTTACTTGCTTGTGGCTTTTTGTCCTGCTGTCATTGTGTGTCCGCGTTCCTTGTACTTTCCGCTGTGGCTTTTTGGCTTCCGTCATCTTTGACTGAATTTAACATTTTCGTCAACCATCTTGAATTTTGTTGCTGCATCCAAGTTCCTTTTTCTAGAAGCTGGTTCCAATATCCATAAATAAGGTCATTTGCGCAAAATGCATCAGCTTGAACCAAGTTTCAACATCCAACGTCCCATACCTAACTCGCTCCCTCTTAAAATGTCAATTTGTGATTTATCTCTTTTTTGTAGGTTAGATGTAAATCAAGCTGGATATTATAGGTTAACATACAGCTTGCAGCGCCTTCTTGTGGTGAAATTAATAAATTGCAGCGGTATCTTTAAAAGCTAAGAACAAGATTCAATGTAGCGCCATCTAATGGTTTAACCTTCATGCATTACGCAATGGGGAAAACTCAGTGTCGTTCACTTTTGACTCATCACTCATCATCGCAGCATCAAGTTCCTTTCACAAGGACTATGTAATCACTTTACACATTATTGCATCTTCAATTTTTATTGGAAAAGTACAAACTCCATGTTAAACAAACACAGCATTGGTCGCCTACCTTGAAAAGCCACAAAAAGAGAACATTAGTAGAATTTAATCCGAACAACTAATACCTCAGTGATTTCTGTTTAACAATTTCCCTATTTTCTGGATATTGATCAAATTTCAAGCATCTGTCAAAAGGAACATAGATATTTGTGAAATTTTCAAAATTCAGTTTTAAGAATCATCCCTCAAAAACTACCTTATTTCAAGAAGTTGAGACTGTTTTATAAAAACACGCTATATCACAGGCTCTTAGATGTAAAAACCAGATTCGAGGCCCTATTAAAAGGATCCGGTGCTTAATACCCTTCTAATAACCCAACTCTAAGTCATTCTGATCTTTGCACGAGCGTATATTTTATGTTTTTTGATTATGCTCACTATTCGATGCAATACATTCTATTTAGCATACCAAGTTTGTAATGTGTGTCTGAACGCCCTATATATATATATATATATATATATATTATATATATATATATATATATATACGTATTTCTATTTCTTTCGTTTTTTCTATTTACTCAGTTCTCGATTTCACGCTAACGAAATTTCTTGTTTTTGTGTCTTCATAAAATTAAATTAAATTTATATATCGTTTGCTTTATATTGTTTAAAGTGGATTTCTTTGTTAGAACTAATTTACATTAGGATTGAAATAAATTTTCTCGAGGTTTAAAATTAAAAACGCGTTTATGAGAGATAAAATTCCAAGTTGGTTTTCATATTAAGTTTCTGGTGCCAAGATTCTTTTGCAGTACAGTTTACCGATTCACTTTCAATTAAAAATAATCATTATAGGAGCAGGCAAGATTTGACTGGTTTACAATATGAACTCATTAAACTTGTACATATGTACTGTAGAGTAGATCCCTTGCAAATTTCTTGTCTGAAGGCGAAGGTATAACGCAATCTTTCTTGATCATTTACGGGAAGGGGCATATTGTTTCTCTACCGCGTTTTATAATTTGAATGTATGAGCAGTATGATTGGTTATCGTTTTTAAAATCGAATATGGCGTAACTGAAGAATTTTTGAATGTATGTGCGGGCGGGCACCACTTTTACCGTCGATGTTCCCGACTTAGGTCCGTTTCGCCTGTGCGGTTTTTGTTGGGGATTCACCAGACCGGAGAACTTTATGTGGTGTATGGTGGTCAACTAGGCCTACCTGTTCGTAGACAGGACAGTGTTTAACCAGTGCTTCCTGAATTGCGCAGTTTTTTATCGCTTTTGCGAATTTGATGGATTGTTTTTGGTGAAGTATTGTATGTCCGAACCCTGTGTTTTTTGTGCTTTTGTAAACATCCTTAGATAGACCAAGTCTCACTGTAAATATTTTGCAAATAGACATTGTTGGTGTTAATAATTAAACAGACTTGTAAATAGAGCTATCGATTTAATTGAACATTAAAATATGTAAATATCTCGTATGTAAAAGCTACTCGTTTTGTGCACACAAATTATATACCGGCCTGGCCAATTAAGATAAACGTATCGCTATCAAAATTAAGACTGGGAAATTGCCGTATTGGTTTGCCGATCGAGGACATTCTGCTGGTATCCTGGAGCCGTTTCCGTTGTTTTCGTTGCTGCCCGGTGGAGAAGGTAACGCAATATTGTACGTTATTGTGAATGCTTTAGTCACTTTTTTGTTTCATGGCTAGGTAGATAACATAAAAATACGCCCTAGTATTTCATAAAAAATAAAATTTTGCAACTAATTTGTTTAATGAATAATTTAGCGTACACTCGATTTTTGGTAACTTTTTATATGTTATTCCTAATATATTCACAAACACAAAAATGCAAAGTTGTATCTCTCGCCACTTCTTGCGAAGCATAAATCTAACTTTACTCCACTAAAAATAGCAGCAAACATATAACATAAATCTTTCATCTAGGTATAAAATCATTGTATTGTTTTTGCGAGATGGATCACGTTGATAAACTGTTAAGTGCATACGTACTTTACTAAAAAGTTGTGTCTACAATGTTTTATTTTCTTTGCCCTAAATATGTCCCAACACCATAACCAAAACGGTTTATCTGCAAATAAACTTTCTTGGGAAAAGATTTATTTGCGTTTTTGGATATCTAAAATCGAACTTTGAAGTATTTTTCCATATTTGGCCAAAATATTTCAAGCGTTTTATTAACCCCCGATGAAAAAAGGTTTTGATTTGTTTTTTTTTGTTTGAAAGGTGAGTTGATCGAAAGTGTCCTTAGTTATGATTCAAGAACATATGTTCAGCCCTTTGAAGATCATCAGCTCATCATCAGTAGATGGGATTTTTTATGTTTTATTAAAGGTTTTGATTTATTTATTTATTTTTTGTTTGAAAGGTGACTTGCTCGAGACTGTTCTTGGCTCTGATCCAAGAAAATTTACTTTTTAGATGTTTTGAAACTAGATGTTTCGTGTGTCGAGGATTTTTTGAAATTTTTAATTTATTTATTTTTTTTTTTTTTTGGGCATCGATTACAGCGATCATTAACCCCGTTTACCAAATTTATTGTCTCGTTCATATTTCGTTTATCATATGAATATCCCTCAAGAATTTTAACACTTTCCTGTTGTCGGTCTCTCTTAAAGATAAGATATCTCTCATGTGGCCCCGGATGTCATTCTCTTTTCTCATATCACTATATGTTGGGCATGTCATTATAATGTGTTTAATGGTCAGAGGTAGATTGCATGTTTGGCACTTTGGCTGTGTTTCCCTTCGAGCACGAGGTGAAATTAAGTAGTTAGAGGTTTTTCGGCAATGTCCAATCCGTAAACGTGTAATGATGACTTGCTCTCTACGATTTAACCATCGTGATATGTTTCTCATAAACGTCCGGTTCTACCTCCCTTAGGTCGCTGTCGATTTCATGCCATTGTCTTCGCCACTCTTCATAAATGTGTTTTTATAAAATGCTTCTAGGTCACATAAGCGCATTGGTACTTCATCGATTGTTTTATCTTGAGCAGCAAGGCGAGCAGCCTCGTCTGCCTTTTCGTTACCAATAATTCCCATATGGCTTGGTACCCACATTATTATTACACTGACTCCTTCGAGTTGGAGTGTGGTGATCAACGATAAAATAATATTTACCAGGTCATCTTGTTTTGTGTTAAGCCTGATAGCCCCTATGCTGCTTCTGGAATCGGTACATATGACAAAATTTCTGTGGTTTGAGGTTTTGCAATACAGAAGCGCTTGTTTTATCGCCAGTAATTCAGCCGTGTATATACTGTTTTCTTGCGATAGGGTTAAACTGTGTGTATAGTTTCCATCGAAAAATGCACAGCCCACTCTGTCATCAGTTTTTGATCCATCGGTATAAATAAACTGGTAGTTGTTATAGTAATCTTGTATCGTCAGGAAATCTTGTTTATATACCGATGGGTGGGTGTTGGCTTTGGTGTTCTGGACAAGGTCTTCTTTTAGTACGTTCTGCATCTTTGCCCAAGGGGTGTGTTCATTTACTGCAGTGTAGAACGTGTTAGGTGTTTCAATTTTGTATTTAGTTAAGATATCCTTATATCTTACTGTCGCTGGTTTGGTAATGGTTAGACGTTCAGAAAATATTTGGTCTTCTGAATTATAACTAAAAAACTCATACAGAGGGTGATGTGGTTGGGTTTGAATACGAGCTCCGTAAGACATAAGGAGACGTTCATACCTCAAACGAAGTGGCTCGAAACCTGCTTCACACAATACAGACCCCCTTGGACTTGTTCGAAATGCCCCAATTGCTAACTTTAAACCTTGATAATGCACTGATTCAAGCTTATTTAGCAAATATCTACGTGCCCTTCGATATATTATGGCACTGTAGTCTAGACGTGATAATATCAAGGTCCTATACATAGTTAAATTGTTATTAAAATCATTAGTTATAGGCCTATATACTTGCGAAATGATGGATTTTCCTGTATTTAATGTCTAAAAATTAAGCCATTATCCTTGGGAAAGATCGATTTGCATTCAGGCCCAAATTTTGATAATGCTGTAAAGAGTGTAGCTATGGCACTTGCTAAAAAGTTAATAAAATTGAATTTGTATGCATGATGATTTTATGGTTTAATATATTAGGCAAAGGTAATATAGTGTCCAAAATGTGACAAATTCAAAATTTTAATATTGTGCAAGCGTGTGCTGGTTTAAGTAATTTAATTGATTTTTAAAAAAAACTGTCGTTCAGATGACAGTTTTAATGATTTATTAGAAGAAGCTAGAAAAGTAGCGATTTTATTAGATGACGATCCAAAATTTAAAGATGAAGGCGTTTTTAGACCTCGAAAAGTTACAAACCAATTTAGTTACGAAGGTGACGATGAACCAATACAAAATAAAGAATTAAAATTTAAAGTACATTGTTTTTTTATACTATGTTTGATATTGACAGCCCGTAATTAATTAAAATATCTCTTCAGAATTACTGGGTTAGGACTCGTAGGACAAAAAAACGGTTTTATGAGCAACGTTTCATTTAATTACTTACACTTCTTCAGGCTACAAAGAAACTAGAGTGTTGACATAAAATTGTGGCGTGATAAAATAATGAGCCACCTACCTCAGAAACCCAATAATGATAATACCACACGGTGTACAGTCATAATTATATTATGGGTTGGTAACTCAATCTGTGTAATGTTACAGATTGAGTTACCAATATAAATTATGGTTGGTATACTCTAATGACATCTGTTTTCTGTAATGTATATCAAATAAATTGTTAAAATTTTTTGTACAGTTACCAATCCAGTAATTTGAAAGATATTATGTTTTAGTTGCGATATTCGCACATTTGTACATAGATTGAACTTTATGCCCATGGCAATTTTCAAATTTTTGTGGAATATTTCGGAATTTAACAGTCACTCTGAATCGGAACAGCTAGAGTTTTGTACAAAATTTGAGGGTATATTAAGTGATAAAAATCGAAATAAATTTGATACAAATGAGATAGAACTTATGCAAGAATTTCAGTTTTTGCAGAATTTTGAGAAAAGTGTCACTTATTCGCCAATTACTACCCTAAATTACTTTGTAACCAATAATTTACATTATTCTTACCCAGATATCATGGGATATCAACTCAAAAATTACTGGCATACCACATAAACACACCTCAAACTTGCTTATAGTATAATATTTATATTGTACTGATTGCATGTAGAAATAAACAAATTAAAGAAAAGTCTTACCCAAACATTTTTGTGGCATTACGAATTTTATTGACAATGCCATTGTCCATAGACACAGCGAAAAGATTGTTTTCCAAATTAAAAATCATTAAAAACTATTTACGTTCTACTATGGTACAAGAACGATTGGAAAATCCTGCCATCATGTCAATCGAGTCTACTTCTTAATTCAAGAGTTAGACATTGAAAATTTTACAACAATTTTCAAAAAACAAAGCGCGTAAAGTCCAGTTTTGTTAAAATATGTTCAATGTTCCAACAATTTTGTTTAAAATTTTTGCATTTCTGAATAAAATTTTTAAAATTTAAAATTACTGTATAACGTTATTTTAAAAATAATTTTATCCATTATCTAACATCCCATGTTGTTTCATTTCTATTAACAGTTTTGATCATTTCGGTATGTAGGCACGCGTACGATTTTAACTTGAAAAATTCTAAGCTGAATGTGTGCAAGATAGAAAAAAAATTCTACTGTTTTATAACCAGGTTTGTTAATTTTTTTATAACAATTATGGAAGCACACTTTTTATTTTTACACGACGGCGCTCGACAAAGTTCGCGTCACTGTTTGCATTAGTTCAATTTTTAAAAACGATGATTTGTCGTGGTTGGCCAAGAGATTTCGACACATTTTATTGTAGGTTTGATCGTAGAAAAATTTGTTTAAACATGGACCTGCACTTCGGTTCACCTACACGACAATGCCGAATGCATGAATTATTTTTAAGGTGTTCTAGTTTACAATTATCAGACTAACATATGTGACTATTTTAATTATTATCCAATTAGTCGAACTGCGAGGAAATTACAATTTCAATGTTTAAAAATGAAAGTCTAGAGAAAAATCAAATCAAAAAACTAATTTCTCGAGTTGACTACTAAAAATACACTTGATTATATTTTAAACCCATGTTAAGTATATTCGAAAATAGAAAAATATCATGTGGTTATATATATACTATACATATGTATATAACATCCACAAAACAAAATAGGTAGAAATTACTAATTAGCTAATATATAATCATTCAAGTTAACGTAAATGTTTAATAACTAATTTTGTTTTTTTAGCACTCTTTGGATACCACCGACAAGGTTCATGTCAAGCTGGTCTTAGTGCAGGAATGTCTAAGGTAGGTAGACATAAATTTACTAATTAGTAGTTTTTGAATTAATTATTTGGTGTTATTTAAGTTGCAACATTTTCTGTGGGAGGTTAAAATTATTCACTCCATTTCAGGAAATGCGTACAAAAATACGATCTTCTCGTGTTTGTCTGAATAACTAAATAAAATTAAAAATAGATGTAAAACATTGTCTCTTGATTTCCTACAATTTCCACGTAGGAATTGTTTCAATTCATTGCGACATTCTGGGGAATATCTCAAGTAGTTTTGATAATGTTAAGCTTCTCTTTGCATTTCTGCTAACTTCATGCCTAAAATGTTAATTGTTAATCATGATTACTAGAGAGCGGATAGTTAGGCAAGAAAAACCCATAAAAAAGCAGGCAAAAAGGCAACAAAAACAGTCAAAAAAGGCAAGGAAAAAGGCCAAATTTAAATTCGAAAAAGGCACACAATTGTTTAAAACAATTTAATAACTACTTACGTAAAATGAATTGACAAAAAAAAAAATAAAAATAACAAAACATTTAATCTACGTTAACATTATTATTGCAGGCTGTAATTAAGTACTGCTCCGTATGGTCAGGTAACAAATTTGCCCTGGTATTGCTGACAATTTGCTTGTATGTCGAGAAATATCTCTCGACATCACAGGATAATGGGGCATATTTAATTGCAGCGACTTCTTGAGGGCTTGCATCCAAGCCAATGGCCTCTTCTCCTTTATGTACATTTACAATATCTTTTATTTTGTGAAGATTTTGGATTCTTTTGTAACACAGATAATATCTTTTCATTTACTTTTATCCCACTAGCACCAGGTACCCGTGCGATTTCATTTACCACATCGTCCACTATCCCTAACGCTTCCACTAACGCGAGGTTCCTTGCTTCGAGTTTCTTTATAGTTTCAGTAGGTAGCAGAAATGGGTGTTTATATACATTATACCTCGACGGACGTTTTCATCTTCAAAACTCTCTTGAGCTTTTTGTATAGCAGCAGCCGTGGAAGTGAAATGAATTCACTACCTGTAAATTATCATATCATTTTGCAGAATTCAACAGATTTTGCAAACATGTGTTTACCTCTTTAATTGAGTTTCAATGAAGCGCGTAAAATTACACGCCTCGATCCAGGTACCCCATCTGGTAATCACAGGTTCAGAGAGTAGATGGACAGATGGCAGCTTTTCTTTATACTCAGAAACTCGTAATGGTGCTTTTACAAATACCTGCAATTTTTAAATCGTAATAGCAGCACACAGACAATGTAATGTTTACCTTTTCACGGAAGAAATTAATTTATTTACAGCACTAAATTCCTTGAATGCATTCACACACTCTGTGCAGTGGTGCTAGGCAAGTAACATGCAGTAGTTTAGGGTAGAATACCTTTAGGGCCCGTGCCGCTTTTAGCATGTAAGGTGCCGCGTCGCTTACTAAAAGCAATATTTTCGATTCAGGTATTTCGTTAGGAAATAAAATACCTAAAACAAAAACTGTATATTAACCAAGTATGATAGACTTAATAGTGTATGATGAACGGCTTAGAAACCTGGTGAAAGACGTCCAGAATTAGGGTGTAAGTAAATTCTGTAGTATAATTACACACAATCCAAAGCACTAAAATAGTATTTTCATTATTCTTAGCATTATAAAACAGTAATGCACTTATGCCTTAACCTTTAAATAATGCATTAATGCTTGGTACAAAGTATTGTTATATTGCTTTTAATGACTTGTTTGCTACATAAGCAAAAACCTTGATTAAGATAACTTATATAGAATTGAATCATCTTCAAAAAATCTCTTATACCCTTTTCTGTAAATTTAACAGTTTGTCACATATCCCCACTATGTATCTTCGCGCCTTATGTAAAGTACCTTCATTTGTAAACCGATTTTAAAGAAAATTTGGTATAACCTAAACATTTGGGTGGGGAGGGTAGGAAAGGGGTGGGGGTGGATTCGAGCGTACGTGTGTGTGTGTGCATGTTAGTGTCCACGATAGCTTTGGAACGGTAGTAAAAAATTCGTAAGGTGGAATTTAAGTGTTCGTTCGAATTTTTTCAATATCCGAATAATGATTAATTTTATAAGAAAATGTTAAGACATACTTTTTAAAGATAATTTAATTTCAGCTAACTTTTCTTTATAAAGTATTTTAAGAGGAAGCCCAAATTCCTTAAAAATTAGTTAAGCATGATTGAAAATGCTTAAACTGTATTATCTATGTTTTTATTGAAACGGGCAGCCTGGAATTTTTTTTCAAGTTAGCATCTAGATGTCTACTAACCTCTATCTGACATGAAATTTTAAACGTCCATCTATCATAGATTATTGTTTTTGTTTTTACAGTGTTGTATACTTTCGTTATGAACGTATTAAAGGTTATTTCATTTCTTTCAATTTTCACTTTGTAGGTTGGAAGATCGTATATTGTTCCACACCAGATATTTTAAATATTGTAGAAAAATGAACTTTATGTATTTCAGTGACCAAGACGTTACCATCTGGATATTCATAATTATTCAATTATAAGATCTTTCGGAGAAGGTAACAATCGTTGATTCAGTTTCCTCTGTAATAAACGCTCTTATTCCTGTTTACAGTGTGCAACAAAAAAGTTGTTTTTCACCATTTATGTTATAATAGAGCATAACTAGAAGGGTTACTTTTCAATTTACAAATACAGGGCTGATTTTACCAGCTTTTATAAATACTACCTCACATGTTGAAAGCGTATTTTACATCAATCATTACAAGGATCATACACTGTTTGTTTAGCCAATATTATGTAGTGTACTCTCCTTGAAACCAATAATGCATGTTTCTACAAGTATTTATAGCACATATCTTCAGAACTGTGCTGTTAAAACAAGTATCTTTGTACACTCCCAGGCATAATTACTATGTATACAAACGAACAAATTTATTGCTTCGATAAGCATCAAAAATTAAATGCAATTAAAAATTATTATTAATTTTATTAAATACATAAATAAAAAGTTTACCTCGAGTAGGATTTGAACCTACGACCTGTACTTTGCTAGAGTACCGCGCTAACCAACTGCGCCATCAAGGTTCAAGCCCCAATCGATGTAAATTTTGTCTTGTTAGTACAAAAGTACTGTCACTCTAAGTTTGACGCAATGTCAAGATTACCAATGGAGATTAATTCGAATTTTAGTTACGATGTTGTGATTAGTTCAAAATTTTTCACATAGACACTTTACCCATTACTTTAGATGAGCTAGAAAAAGAAACTATAAGTTACAATGAATTACAACAATTACTTGAAGGTTTACAAAATGGTTGTGAAATTGGTGCTCCAGGTAGGTTTAATGTTCACAATTAGAGTATTCGTTACAAAATAACTGTATTTTAAGAAATGGTTTTACAAAAATTGCATGCTGCACCTTTTGGTGTAGTAAAGGTGAACTCTCTCGGTAGAGGTTGGTGGCCTGGTATTTCTAATGATATAGAGGATTTGTGTAGAAATTGCCCTGAATGTAGTAATCAAAGGAATAATCCTACGAAAGCTTCTACACGTCACTGGCAATTACCATTATCACCCTCTGAAAGATTTCTAATTGATTTTGCTGGGCCATTTATGAATAACTACTACTTCATTGTAGGAGATGCTTATTCACATTGGCTAATGAAACTGCAATAAAAAGTTTACGTACAGTTTTCACAACTTTTGGTATTCATCAATGCTTAGTGACTAATAATGCTCAGTGATTTGTATCATACGAATTTAAATAATTTCTTAAAGTAAACGGTATTTTTCGCAAACTAAGTACCCCATATCATCTAGCTACAAATGGTTTGGCGGAAAGACAGTGAAGAAGTCACTTAGACTTTGAACAATGGATCAATTCTAACATTGAGTCCTTCAAGTTTTGGTAGACACATTAGATCCCTACTAGATAGTTTTAAATCAAAGTTAATTAATAAATTTCAAACAGGAATTAAAAAGTTTACGGAGGAAGAGAGAGAGTTGAGGCTAGGAATCACTGTGGTACGAATAAACGGTAGTTTGGCAGAGTGAAAAAAATATTGGGCAAGCTACATTATCTTATAGAGTTAAACCACAGTGTGTGGCCATCGGTGTGATTTTATTATTTTCACTTCTACATGTTGTTCACATACAGTGTTGCACCAAACAGATGTTTTTTAAATGGTACACCCAGTATATTATGACATTTTTGGGAAGCCACATTAATGATGATCAAATTGATACCAAATTATATGGGGTTATTTTCAACCGTTCTCCCAATAGAGGGACTTATTTGCAAAAAAAAGGGCTATACTTCGGTCACTTGTAATCCCCAAAATATTTGAGATATTGATATCGGGTTATCACAGAAAATAAAATTTTTTAATGTAGATTCCATGTTATGCGTGGTAAAAAAAACATGTGTATTCTAATAAGAGAGTTTTTAACAAGGCAAAATTTACAAAAACTTTTTCTTTCAAATGCAACACCCTGTATATTTTGGTTTTGGTGAATGTAGATTTTCATAATGTTTCTTACGATACCACTATTGTATAGGTTAAAGTAAACACAAAAAAAGTTACAACAGTTTAAAATTTTTATTTTTATTGGACAGGGCAGAATTTTAACACGCTAAAAAATTGAAACGAGTAAAGTGCAGTTTTATGTGTGGAAAGGGACGGAAATTCCCACCTTCCTGAACACAAATTTCAAGACGTCTTGCAAAATTTTCTTTAACCGTATTTCACATTTGGGGGGGTAATATTTCTAAAAGCTGTTGGTATGCGATTTTTGATGTCCTCCGCAGTTGTTGGCAATTCTTCATACACTTTGTTTTGTATATCTCCAGAGAAAAAAGTCTATAGGTGTTAGATCGGGCGGTCTTGCTGGCCGTGAAATATCGCTTCCTCGACCAATCCACCTGGCGTACCCAACATGGGTTTTCGTGAGCATGGTAATGCATATTATGCTTATTAACAGAACTATATTGTAAAAATTTGGAATTTCGTCAATTTTGTTGGAGAAAATATTACAAAAATTTATTCTATTTTGGAAATCTTGACCATGAAGACATTGATGCAAACATAAATGGTAGGGATGGTACTTGTGTCTTCTAATTATTCTGTGAACCGATGATTTGCTTATCACCTGATTAAGTTTAATTTGTCCTGTACTTATATGTGGATTTTCTTCAATCGCTAACAAGACTTGTAATTCTGCGTCCTCATTTGTAGTACGACGATTTTCATAGTATTTGGGCAAATATTTGGCGTTACAAGTTTACTCAAACCGTGTTCGTAAGTTTTCAACGCCTCTAGTTTTGGAAGTCTGACTAAAGGATATTTTTGTTTGTAAATTCTATCCACTTCGCCCAAACTGTACACCATGTTCGCTAACTCTTCATCAGTAAAGTTCATTTTCAATCGAAGTGCAAAATAAATAAACAAGGATCAATAAACAACTAAAAATAAACACGGACGTAATCAAATTAACTTAATAAATATTATAAAACTTCAACAAATCGCTCTGTTAAATATCTACTGATTCTATTATTTGACATTTAATTTTCTTCCAAAGCTTTGTACAAAAGGTGCAAAGCTGCTTGAAAATAATTTATGGTTACCTGATTGGAAAATGTACTACATAAACCACGTGCTCCATTTTCGTGATATTTTCGTTTGTTCGGGTGAACAAAAAAATAAGAATGCGTACAATAAGTAGAACAAATTAATGACATAATGTTTGAATAAATACAGTTCAATAAAAATCAAAATTTTAAACCGTTGTAACTTTTTTTGTGTTTACTTTAACCTATACAATAATGGTACCGTAAGAAACCTTATGAAAATCTACATTCACCAAAACCAAAATATACAGGGAATCTACATTAAAAATCTATTTTTCTGTGAAAACCCGATATCAATATTTCAAATATTTTGGGAATTACAAATGTCCGAAGTATAGCCCATTTTTTGCAAATAATTCCCTCTATCGGGAGAACGGTTCAAAATAACCCCATATAATTTGGTATCAATTTAATCAGCATTAATGTGGCTTTCCAAAAATGCCATAATATACTGGGTGTACCATTTAAATAACCATATGTTTGGTGAACACTGTATGTGGACACGTGGTGTACCTATTGTCTCACGAAAACCGAATTTTAACATGTCGCTTCGGTGAGAAGCTATCCAAGTTTTAAAGAAAAAACGTTTTAATATATATATATATATATATATATATATATATATATATATATATATATATATATATATATATATATATATATATATATATATATATATATATATAATCAATGATTTTGTAAAAAATAAATCATGTGCTTATTATGAAAATACATATTTAATTCTACATTCAAGAGCTTTTCTTACCAGTATTACATATACAGGGTGTCCCGTATCGTTATATTCAAATTTTGTCTCCGTATACTAGATTTAATTCTAAGTCAAATCTAAAAATTGTAGTTCCATTTTAATTTGTTTTCGAACTACAGGGTATTAAAGTTTTATTAAAATAATCAGTTGTTATGTCTTGTATCGTTATCTTCCAATTTTGTAGGCATATAGTAGGATTCAACTTAAGACAAAAAAAAACACTGAAGTTGTAGTTTTAT
Source organism: Vesta saturnalis (assembly GCA_036346205.1). Taxonomy (NCBI): domain Eukaryota; kingdom Metazoa; phylum Arthropoda; class Insecta; order Coleoptera; family Lampyridae; genus Vesta; species Vesta saturnalis. The sequence goes on from JARFJB010002054.1 coordinate 2,731,532, forward strand.
TTTTATTCGTTGTCTGAATACAAGGTGTTAGTTTTATTTAAAAAAAACAAAGGTGTAATTGAAATTAAAATTATAACGGATTATCATTTAATGTGCATTATTTAAGGATGTCCTGTATCATTCAAAATCTGTGACCATATACTAGATCTAATTCTAAGTCAGATAAACCTAAACGTTGTAGTTGTGGTAGTTTTGTCGTTGTTTGCTTAAAAGTTGCATGTTACAGGTAAACCTCTTTTACCATCATGGTCAATGTCAGTTTTGTCAAAAAAAGTATCAGTGCGTTTTTAATATGCGTTATCGATTTTCAAATGAGGACTATGCGGATATGCATTTTATTTATGGTTATGGTAATGGGCGTCGAACATTGAGTACAGACGTCGTCATTGGTTGAGATAAACAGACACTTTTAGTAATGAGATTTGCGTAACTATTCGACGGAGGAGTAAACCTGCCAGCAACTGTAGACTACCAAACACTGAATGCTGTCACTATGGATCCCACTACCAGTATCCTTCGAATCAGCAAGCAAATCGAAATACCAAGAATGACGGTTTGGCGAGTTCTGAAACGTGAGGGTCTTCATCCATACCACTACAGAAAAGTGAAAGGTTTACTTGAAGCAGAAAAACACGGTTAAACTTTAATTTTTGCAAATTGATACTTTGGACAGATGAAGCTTCATTCACCAAGCGCGGTGTTATAAATATGAGAAACTTGCAGAGGTAGGAACCAGAAAATCCGGAAACAACCTGTCCGTCTAACTTTCAGCATGAATTTTCTGCCAACATTTAGTCTGACTTAATCGATGATTTGCTAGTTGGTCATTACATTATTCCAATGAGATTAAATGCCGCTAGTTACTTGCAATTTCTTATGGATTGACTTCCACCAGCCACCACCTTTGGAGGATATTCCCCTGAATATAATGAAAGACATGTGGTTTCAAATGGATGGTGACATTGGTGACCATACTTATCCACAATGCATTGGCCGAGGAGGTCCTGTTCCATGGCCTCCGAAATCTGCAGGCCATAATCATTTGAATTTTTATTTTTGGGGGTGTATGAAAGGTTTGTTCTACGCGGAGATTTTAAAGACCAGGGAGGGATTATAAGACCGCATTCAGCAGGCTGCACAAAAAATTAGGGATAACAAGTGTAAAATAAGATTCGCCACGTCATTGTTAATATACGAGCACAAGCTTGTATTCATAAAAGAGGTCATTTTGAACAACTTATGAATTAATTAGGTTTTTGTTAATTTTTGTTGTGTATTTTCGTATTCAGGGGAATATTTTCCAAAAGTGGTGGTAGTTCGGAAACCATTTCTTTTTTGGAATAATAATTTTTCAATAGAAAATATCTAAAGAAGTTTTCTATTCAATTTTAGAGTCAACACCCAACTGTCTGTCTCCGCATATTTAAAACTACCCTGTATACGTTAATTAAATAGTAGATGCTTATATGAAATTGTTAACTTTCACCATTATTACACATGTTTAAAATTACTTATCTTTTTGGTTTTTTTTTATGGTGTGTTTTTGGATTAGGGTATACAAATCTAAACGTTTCGGCAACACTTACAGTTATCTTCGTTAGTCGTAATATAATCTTTGAGAATTGTTTCAGATGTTGTAACAAATTTATTCAATTTGAAAAACTGAAAACTCAAATATAAGTCTGCTTTTAATATAACAGTTTGAAAAACGTATAAAGCCAACTATAGAGTACAATTTTAGTAAAGAATCACTAACTCATTCATAAATGAAATATTGTTAATCTGCCTTGAAGGTGACAAATCAGAACACGCTCTAACGGTTGAAGACTAACAGTGAAAAATGTCACAACCAAGAAACATATTTCACAAAATTTAATCAAGTTATGACATACGTGTAAAGTTCTGAAAAATTTTAATTTGTAATTAATAAAAGCATTCACAAAGAGAAACTTGATATCAATTGAACTAATCCGGTCAAATCTAACAAAGAAACGGCTTTGTTAATAAAAGCTATACCAACATTAAAAGCTGGTTTTTCTTTATGATTATGTCTAGCAGGTGTAATAACATTATTAATATCATTAAGTGAATATCCATTAGCTTGCAAAGCTTTTGTTAAATATTTATACTCATCTTTCAAAAATTCAGGATCACAAATTCGTTTTGCTCAATCCACTAAATATTTCATTACACCAATTTTTTAACGTGGTTGATGGTTTGAATATTTATGAAGGTAGGAATCTATCTGTGTGTGACGGCTTTCTGTAACCCTTAAAAGACAGTGAATTATTGGTTTTAAATATTAGTATGTCAAGAAATGGTAAACTTCTATTAGTTTCCTTTTCCATAGTAAACTGCGTGCTAGGATGTGTACCATTTATAAAAATTAAAACTTCATGTAGTGCTTCTTCTCCATGTCTCCAAATAGCAAATGTGCTATCTACATATCTATACCAATCTAAAGTTTTTTATGTGCATTTTATAACGCTAACGTTTCAAATTTTTACATGTAAAGGTTAGCTATAACATGACTAAGAGGGCTACCCATTGATACACCATCAAGCTGTTCATAGAATTTATTATTCAACTGAAAATAAGTTGCAGTAGGGCAGTGCTGGAAAAGAATGGTTATATCCTTTGGAAAAATATGAGCAGTATATTCAATAGTTTCTTTTAGAGGTATTTTTGTAAAAAGTGAAACACCATCAAAACAGGCCATTATATAACCCTCTTCAATTTTGAAGTTATGTATTTTTTCAATAGTCAGAAAATTTTTAATGTAATGGGGTGTTTTACCTATATGAAGTTGCAGTAGAAATATAACATGTTTTGCAAGATTATATGTAAGGGAACCAATTGCTTTAATAGGTGTTAAAGGAACATTAGGTTTATATATAGATCTTTTGATAAACCACATAGTTTTGGTGAAAGAGCTTCAGAGTTAGTTTACTTTTTATTTCTTCAGGAATAGATAGATCTTTAGTTATCAAAAGAAGCTTTTTTGGAAGACCTTTTGGTAGTTCACAATAAGTCTGTGATTCACACAGTTGTTCTACTTTAATGTTATAGTCGTTCATATTTAATATAAGAGGTGCATTACCTTTATCTTGTTCATGTGGAAAAGCGTATATTGGAACCACAAAAACGTAACTTTGATATATATATATATATATATATATATATATATATATATATAGGGTTAGGAAAAAGTACCGGAACGCTTAAATATCTACAAAATCGCGAACGTTACAATTACAAAATTCGGCATTTGGGGATTTCGGGGCGCACAGAATTGGAAAATGATATCGGCACTGTTGCCAGATTTCCCAGTTTTGCGATACACGTAGTCGTTTTGTTATCTTAAATAGAATGCCCTATTTATTTTTATTGCAGTCAACTGGGCGTCTCAAACTTAGTAAGATCTCAAATTTTCAAACTTTTAGATCTAATAGTTGCTGAGATATGACGACGCCGTATTTTCGGTAAAAAGTACCGAACGCTTGAATATCTGCAAAACCGCTAAAGTTACGATTACAAAATACGGCATTTGGGGGTTCCTACACATGCGGAATTAGAAAATGATATCGGCACTGTTGCCAGATTTCCCAGTTTTGCGCTACACGTAGTAATTTTGTTTTCTTACATAGAATGCTCTATTTATTTTTTTGCAATCAATTGGGCGTCTCAAACTTATTAAGATCTCAATACTTAGTATTTTTGTTATCTTAAATGGAAGATCCCAAATTCTCAAAATTCTGTTTATACTATTAGATACTAGTGAGAAATATTATGGGATAGTTACTTATTTTAGAATGAGCATGCATTAAATTTATCGGAGATGCCCGAAAATATGAATACCCTAGGAATAAGTAAGCACTGCTTCAATTGTTTTCAATACTCTAGCCGTCGCCATGTTACAACAATGACAAATTAAACACATCATTGTCAGTTAAGCCCCTGAATATTGCATTGATTACAAAATTATAATTTGATTATGGCTTTTGTTCTATCAGAAACCTAACGTATTGATATTTTGATTTTTGGATATGGAAATAAAACAAGGACATATCAAGAAGTCTGAAACTTGTTTAATGATCGTTATCACAATAAACCCATTAAAAAGTCTACCGTACACAGAACTTGTCAACGTTACGAGAAAACAGGACCCACAAAATGTCTACCTAAAACCGGACGCCCAAGAACTGCCACAAGTGATGAAAATAAATTAAACGTTTTATTACAAATAGAGGAAAATCCAAAAGTAAGCACCAACCAGTTAGCTATAAATACCGAAATCTGTAAGAACTATTTTGAAGGAAAATAAATTAAAGCCGTACAAGATCCATTACACTCAAGAGCTTTTAGAGGACGATCCTGACCACCGCAATGAATTCGCCGAAATCATGATGGAAAATATCAACCAAGATCCTTATTTTGCGCACAAAATTGTATTCAGTGACGAAGCTACTTTTTTCTTGAACGGCCAAGTTAATAGGCACAATTACCTAATTTTCATTGGATGGAAGAACTTCATACCCAATATCCTGAGAAAGTTAACGTCTGGGCAGGAATATTGGGAAACCATATTATCGGACCTTTTTTCATAGAAGGTAGATTAACAGGGCGAAAGTATTTGGAGCTCCTTAGAGAAAGTATAGTTCCTGCCATTCAACAAAATAGAAATATAGGTGAAATCTGGTACCAACATGATGGTGCTCCGCCCCATTATTCAAGAGAAGCCATGCAATTTCTAAACAACCAATCCACAGGAAGGCTGATTGGAAGACGTGGAGCATTAGAATGGCCACCTCGATCCCCTGATATGACTCCACTGGACTTCATGTGGGGTCATTTGAAGAACCGTGCCTACAGAAATCGTCCAGAAAATTTGAAGAAGAAACCGCATCGAAATTGTACTTATAACACCGGATATGTTGAGCAACACATTGCGAGAATTTTATGATCGACTTGGATACTGTCTGGCAAATAATGGAGCCCACTTTGAGCATTTAATTAAAAGTTAGTGTCGTTAATTATTAATTCTATTGTTAATTAATTAATTAAGTTATTGTTGTTTTATTCCATTGGCTTTTAACGTCCTTCTTATCTTAACAATATTGTTATTAGTTAAAGTGCAAGGGAAAGTGGCCAATCACAAATAAAAAATAACCTTCATAACTCAAGTCATTTATTTGAATAAAATAAATGGGACATTCCATTTAAGATAACAAAAAGACTATGTGTAGCGCAAGACTGGGAAATCTAGCAACAGTGCCGATATCATTTTCCAATTCCGCATGCCTAGGAACCCCCAAATGTCGAATTTTGTAATCATAGCTTTAGCGGTTTTGCAGATATTTAAGCGTTTCGGTACTTGTTACTGAAAATGCGGTGTTGTCTTATCTCGGCAACTAGTAGAGATAACATTTTGAAAATTTGAGATCTTAGTAAGTTTGGGACGCCCAATTGATTGCCATAAAAATAAATAGGGCATTCTATTTAAAAAAAACAAAATGACTACGTGTAGCGAAAAATTAGGAAATCTAGCAACACTGCCGATATCCCCAAATGCTGAATTTTGTAATCGTAACTTTAGCGATTTTGTAGATATTTAAGCGTTCCGGTACTTTTTGCTAACCCTGTATATATATATATATATATATATATATATATATATATATATATATATATATTTGTATCTTGGAGTGTCTATTGTGTCCATTTTCCATGCTAGAGTGGTTTATTATTGCAGCTTGTTTTTTCATTTTTGTACGTAAAAATCCTTTTTTGCTCCCAGAAGGTGGTGATCGGAACCACGTTGTACTCGGACATCTATTAAATTAAAATCTGGTTGTTGTTTTACTGTCATATAGTTTACAATAGATTTCATTTGTCTTGTTGGTTGTGTCCATGTATATATGTGCATCTCTTTGTGTACATATACACGTAGCTTTGATACAAGACGTAAAGAACCTATGAGATTTTGTAGATTAGGCAAACCAGAGAAATCTGCGCTAGCTGACCATGCTTTAAATAATTTAAATCATGACATTCAGTTTGTTACTGTGGAAATGTAGTCAAGACAAACCCATTATTATGTTCGTTTACAACGTGAAGCTATTGATACATACATACACTTGCATTTATTATTGAATATTAGATTTGACTGGATTCTTTTAATTGATGTCAAGTGTCTATTTATGAATGCATTTATTAACTTCATTTTACACTTACATCGTAACTTGTTTAAATTTTGTTAAATTTCTTCTTGGTTATGACATTTTTCACTGTTAGCCTTCGACCGTTAGAGGGTGTTCTGATTTGCCATCTTCAAGGCAGTTTAACAATATTTAATTTATTAATGATCTAGTTATTCCTTACTGAAATTGTATTCCATAGTTGGCTTTAAACGTTTATCAAACTGTTATATTAATAGCAGGTTTGTGTTTGCGTTTTCATTTTTTCAAATTTCATAAATTTGTTTCAACATCTGAAACAAAGATTATATTACTACTGACGAAGATAACTGTAAGTGTTTAGATTTGTATACCATAATACAAAAATACACCATTAAAAAAACCAAAAAGATAAGCGTTTTAAATACTAGGTGCTTAATTTATAATTAGCTTTTAATACGCTGTATTTAAGTAAATATTCATAGTTTTTGTGCAACCAAATTGTGCAATTGATTCGATTTGACTAACCATTAATCACCAAAAATTAAAATACAAAATACTCGAATTACCTACCACTAATTTTTTATAATTTTTACCTGTTTTTTTTTGCAAATTTGAATCGAAATGCCACTCGTTTCAATCTATTAAACATGAGGTTGTCTGTCGAGATTCCACTTCAAACATCAAACAGTGACGCCGATGTATGCACCCTATTCTGACAGAGAATTTAATGCTAATAAACATAATGCTATTACAGTGCATGCATATCATACGTAAACTTTTTTTAGATCGTATGACTCATGTGTCGTCGGTGGTATATACTTCAGAATTATAATCCGGACTGTTCACTTAAAAAATTTTCAATAGCTTTGTTGGAATTTGGATGATTACATTGCATTACAGTCACTGTTCTCTTTAGTGATTTCATGAAATATTTATTGCCTAGTTCAACCCATTTCATACCGATAAAAATGTAGTAACATAAAAAGTAACAAATTCCAGGCGTAAGTGTTTTGATGTTAAAACTTTTCACCACCAAGAGGGTGTTTAAACTAAAAGCTTCCATATCTATCTACTGCTTGAGATAATACGCTAATTACTCAAATTGCTCGAGTTTAAGTGTTTTTTTTTCTAAAGCCTTTACATTTAACTACTCGTATAAAACATATTCTCATGTAATAAAATGTCTACAAGTAAATCTACAGCTAACTTTCCTCTATAAATTTTATTGAATTATTGCATTGTTAAAAATAGTACGTTCAAGATGACATCCTCAATGAATTGGATACATTTCGAAACTTAGAACGGTATATCTATAAATTCAAATAAATATTCAACTAGCGGCATGGAAGAAATAAAATGTTAAAATTATTTTGAATGTGGGTGAAACGATAGTATTTGTGAATAATTAAAAGTATTCTGTAAAGGTGTGTGGCCTTTTCCAGTATTTGTTAATATTTCCTTGATCATTTTACTTTATAAATAAAATGCGGTAAATTTTAAGCTTGCGTGGTGATTCGATTCTGAATAAAGAAAGAACTTGTGCATTGTACAATTTATACCTATGGTTAAACAATTGAATCAGTATGCAACACCGAACTTAGTTTTACAAGAAATAAATACAATGGTCATACCAGGTATGGAGGCGCCATATCCATATGTACGCTTCTCACATATATCATGTCTTTCGTTGTATAAAAATATTTAAAAAAACCTTAAGCGAAATCCAAATTGCAACGATTGAGTTCTGATAGTGAATTGAGATTAATTGGTTTGCTTTTTGTATTTGTCCTTAATCTGATTTATTAATAAATATATCACTACATGTTACACTAATTTTTATTTTATTACATTTATACATGATTGTGTCGAATTCGGTTCGGTCCATCCTGATACCATCTACAGAATAAATAAAATTTTAATGTATTGTAATATTTAAATTATTTAAACTTTGAACGAAATATAATTATAGTAGGCGTAGATAATTTTATAATTATTTAAATTCTAGATCTTTCGCAAGCAGCTGTGGCTTATAAATAAAAAAAACAAAAACAAACTCTTAATATGAACAAGTGGAGGTCGATAAATATAATGATGCTTTTAACCAAAAATTTATTAATCAAGGGTAGCTTGAAATGTTTTTAAAATGAAGCAGAAGCACCTAAGAGCTGCATATTAATATGACCTTCTTGGACATTTGGACCACTGATATTACAATAACAGAATTTCATATTCATTTTATTTGGGAATGGGGGCAAATGGAAATTTGTTTTTAAATATGGCCATTAAGGTGGGTGTACTAAAAATTAAACCTCAGTAATATACAGGGTGTCCGCGGAGTGCGACAACGGAGGGTATCTCCTTACACAATAGGAATAGAAAAAAAGTTTAAATACAAAAGTTTTTCAGTAATCAAATCCGCATTTAAAAAATTTTCGTTTAATATATATATATATATATATATATATATATATATATATATATATATATATATATATATCAGGGTGTTACAAAAAGGTTGGGCTGGCTATACGTTTTGGATTTTATGGATAATTTTGAAAAAAATCAAGAATAACTTTTTTCGATTTCGGCTTCATTTAGCCGCTAACCGCCATTTTGTATTTTTTAAATAAAATTATATCTGTGTTGTTTTTAAGATATTTTCACAAAAATTGGTACACAGATGTATCTTACAAAGACACAACATTTACGTAATTTAATTTTTTTCAAAATGGCGTCCATGTCAATTTTTTAACGTGGAATTACGAAAAAACCGTAGCCCAAATGAAAATTTTACAAGAGACTAAATAATTTCGAAATTAATTTATCTTCCTAACGACACCTTGTTTGTTGAAATCGGTTAAGAAATAAGGAAGATTGTAATTCAAACAATAAGTAGGCGGCAGGCTTTGTCCGCACAAGAAAGGACGTGGTCGCCAAATAAATAAATACAATAGCATAAATAATAATAAATAGCATAAATAAATAAATACAATTGTCACTACAACAATCAATTTATTTACAAAGGAAAATAAAATTACCTTTTCGGGCTAAATTTACTAATTAAAAAACAACTATAAAACTTTCACAACAAAGTTCGCGGTCGCGGACTCAGCTAGGTCGCTATTACTGATTTATTTAAAATTTATCTAAGTATATTATTTTTGCATTTGGTATTAACACATTCAATAATGTCACTTTATTAAAATTCCGGTATACTGTTATCTAACCTGCTACATTTTCAATACAATGTCGCAACAATGAAAACATCTGATAATAATTAACGAACACACAGCTGTTAAATGTAAACGAAACAAACGCATTACTACCAGTGACAGTTCCCGTGTTGCCACGTTTTTAAAAGCTATTTAGTAATTTATTGTTTCGATACTTATTTAGTGTTGTATACTTACTGTACTACTGGCATTATTTTACATAATGGAACATAGATATTCATTCCAAGAAATGGCAGATATGCACTTAGTTTACGGCATGGCAAATTGTAACCGTGCAGAAGCTCGACGACTATACGCTGAGAGATTTCCTAATCGAGCCCTGCCAAACGAGAAGACTTTTGTTCGTCTTCATGATCGTCTGAGAGAAACTGGGTCATTCAACTCTGTGATGGAGAACTGCGGGCGGTCTCAAACCACAAGGACGTTGGAAATGGAGGAACGTGTGTTGCAGATCGTCAAGGAAACCCCATGTGAGCACAAAAGAAATTAAGGCGTGTTCAAAGAGTCCAAGCGCTTTTACCAGCCGACTACCCTAATAGAAACGCATATTGTATCCGAATTCAGGAAATCTGTGCTCGCGATCCTTTATTTATTTCAAGAGTACTGTTCACTGATGAAGCTGGATTCAACAGACATGGCATACTCAACTACCCAAACAATCACGTTTGGGCGGATGAAAACCCTCACGCAATACTTCAATTAAGGCACCAGCAAAACTTTTCATTAAACGTGTGGGCAGGTATCCATGGTGATGAGTTTATTGGTCCAGTTTGGAAATCAATGGATAGGCCGTGGAGGTCCAGTAGCTGCCAGCCAGGTCACCAGACCTGAATCCCATTGACTTTTATCTTTGGGGACATTTAAAATCCCTGGTCTACGCAACTCCGGTTGCCAATGTTGGAGAGCTGAGACAGCGGATTGAGCATGGAATGAGACGAATCAGGGATACGCCAGGACTGTTACAACGAGTTAGGGAATCCATGCTACGTCGACTGCGGCAATGTGTTTTTAGCAACGGTGGTCACTTTGAACACTTAATATGGGCAATTTGTTGACCAAAATAATTTATTGGATTTGCTTTATGAGATTTGTTGTATTTATTTATTTATTTATGCTATTTATTATTATTTATACTATTGTATTTATTTATTTGGCAATCACGTTCTTTGTTGTGCGGACAAAGCCTGCCGCCTAATTGTTGTTTGAATTATTTAGTCTCTTCTAAAATTTTCATTTGGGCTACGGTTTTTCGTAATTCCACGTTAAAAAGTGACATGGCCGCCATTTTGAAAAAAAAATTACGTAAATGAACATTTTTTCTATGTTGTGTCTTTGTAAGATATACATCTGTGTACCAATTTTATGAAAATATCTTAGAAAACAACACATACAATTTTATTTTAAAAAATACAAAATGGCGGCTAGCAGCTAAATCAAGCCGAAATCTAAAAAATATGTATATAATATATTATATATATATATATATATATATATATATATATATATATATATATATATATATATATATATATATATATATATATATATATATATATATATATATATATATATATATATATATATGTGTGTGTGTGTGTGTGTGTGTGTGTGTGTGTGTGTGTGTGTGTGTGTGTGTGTGTGTGTGTGTGTGTGTGTGATATGTATATATGAACTGGAGAGCATGCAACTTCATTTTTAAATAGGACACCCTGTATTTTATTACATTTTCTGATTTTTCTATAAATTCTGAATTGGTTTTGTTAAGGTCTATTATCATCTAAAATTAATAGTTTTTGAGACATTTAATGTTTTTTAAAAAAATCGAGATTTTCACGTGTCGTTGACAAACAGCATACTTTTTTTATATGATATCCTTAAAGGAAAATATTTTGCAGGTTACTAGTGCATAGACACACTTTGTGTTCCTATAAAAATTTGAAAATATTTTACAATGTGAAATATTTTCTTTAAATGTGGATCTGATTACTGAGAACTTTTGTATTTAAACTTTTCTTCTATCCCTATTGTGTAAGGAGATATCCTCCGTTGTCGCACTCCGCGGACACCCTGTATGTATACTATACATTAAGATCTACAGGGTGACTCGAACTCGATGGTCAAAACGAATATAGCCGATTACTCTGACCTAATGAAACAAAAATTGTTAATAAATGTAGGGTCTATAAATTGTTACCGGTTTTCAAGATACAGAGTGTTTTAATTTTTCGATTTAGCAGAGTTACCATAAAAATGACACGGTACATTCCAAAACTAGAGGAGTTACAGAAATATGCCCAAGGAAAAATTTTAAGAGCACAAAATTACCTTCCGGAATCTTGAATCAATTCGAAACAAATTCATTATTCACCATTTTTAAACCTGGATTAATTTCAAAATAAGAGTTTTTCAAACTTCATGACGAATTTCCAAGAGCAATAGTCTTTTATGGGGACCCACTTGATATACGGCTAACGAAGTAAAACTTCTGTAGTCGGAGGTTAACACACTAGTTTTCGAATTATGACACTGAGAGTTAATTCAGATATGATAATCAAGTCTCACAAGAAATGTTAAAATCAGTGATATGAAGGAAATGAATCTAATATGTGACATCACCTATTTGTTTCTTCACCATAGTTTAGCCACTTTTCGAAAAAATACTTTGCGCTGATGAGAATCGAACCCATAACTTCAGAGGAATGACAACTGCCGATCAGCAGACCTAACCACTCGGCTACCTAACGAATGTTGTTACTTTCGTGTACTAGAATTGTTTGTTTAAATCCATGGCAACGAATTGTTTATAACATAAGAATTGTCATAAATCATCTTTAATTTAAATTTTTCTGTATTTAATAAGTATCTCTGACAAAACGGCTCGTTTATGTATGTTTTCTAATGAAAATATGCTGATACCCATTATTATTACGGTGTTGCCCAAGGTAACGCGAGTGAGGCTGGCAGGAAGTATGCTGCGGCTTTTCCAGAGAGAATTCATCCAGACAGAAGAGTTTTCTCTCGAGTGCACAATGCTGTAAGAGAGAGAGAGAGGTTCTTTCAAGACTCTAAGAGATCAATAGTAATCTCATAATGTTGAGAGAAGTGATAACGTCACCCGGCATTCTGAAGAAAATCCTGAGACTACCTTGAGGAAGTCATCCGCTGTATAGTAATTACCTAAAGAAACAATAAGGAGAGCTCTGAAGGCTTCAGGAAGACGTGCGTATCACGTAACTGGAATTGAAGGACTTGTAGACGGAGATGCAGAACGTCGGATTGAGTTTTGGCAATGGTTTCTTAATTCAGTTAGAAATGATCGGAATTATCATCAATCAGTTTTATGGAGTGACGAAGCCACCTTTACAATATCAGAAATCTTCAATTTACATAATACGCACGTGTGGGCACAGGAAAACCTCTATGCCATGAAACCAAATTTATTTCAACACCAATTCAAGGTTAACGTATGGGTTGGTCTACTTCATACTTGGTTCATTGGTCCATATATCCTCCCAGATAGACTCAATTCGGTGAATTTCTAGAAAACCTAGCTGAATTGATGGAGGAAGTTCCATTATCAAGAAGATAGTAGATATGTGAGAAATTGGCTGGACGAAAATTATCCCGAATGTTGTATCTGCAGAGGTGCACAGTGGCATAGCCCCCAAGATCTCCAGATCTTACCCCTCTGGATATCTTCTTGTGGGGAACTCTCAAAGAACATGTTTGCCGCTCAACCTAGAACGAGAGAACAGCTCATTGAGGCAATTCACAACTCAAGTCGGCTAATAGATAGCTTTAGCAACAGCTTCTGTACGTAGGCGAAGCCGTCAGTACATTGAAGCAAATGGCAATCATTTTGAAACATTACATAACAATTGAATCTTTAGGTTAGGTTAGGGTAGCTTAGGCTAGGTTTGCTTTGATGTAGTAGTATGCCTTTTCTCTTATTACTTTTTATAGTCAAATTAAATTGAAAAAATTCTTGTAGCTTTGATTATGGTATCTCAATTAATTAACTCTCAGTGTCATAATTCGAAAACTAGTATGTTAGCCTCCGACTTCAGTTAAAGTTAAATACAGAAGTTTTTCCTTCGTTGGACGTACATCAAGGGGCCCCTATAAAAACTGTTGCTCTTAAAGTTCGTCATAAAGTTTGAAAAAGTCTTATTTTGAAATTAATTCATGTCTTAAAATGCTGAATAATGAATTTATTTCGAATAGATTCAAGATTCAGAAGGAAATTTTGTGATCTTCAAATTTTTCCTTCAGCATATCTCTGTAACTCCTCTAGTTTGGAACATACAGGGTCATTTTATGGTAACTGCGAAATCGAAAAATTAAAAACACTCTGTATCTTGAAAACCGGTAACAATAGACCATACATTTATTAACAATTTTTATTTCATTTGGTCAGAGGAATCGGCTGTTTTCGTTTTTACCATCGAGTTCAGGTCACCCTGTATATTACGTTAAATTAATATTATTTATTTTTGTCACATTAGACTATTTACTTCTAAAACTTGGTGCTATTATCATATGCTTAAAATCCTACGTATGAGGTTGGATTTGGTTGAAACTGTAAAGAAATCACAGCAAAATTTTTCGTAATAAATCACATGTCAGAATTGTATAGTATTTATTAATCGGTTTCTTTAACTTAGAGCCTAGAGCAAAAAGACTTTCTTAACGTCTGTTTGCCGTAACTTGATAATCCGTATCTCAAAGGAGCTCCTTCGTGGAACGTAAGCGCTTCCCAACACCACTTTTTTTCTAATTGATTGTTAAATGTTATTCTTGGATTTCCCAAGGTCAAGGTCAACTATATCCGTCGATTTGACGGTCTAGTGAAGTTTACTTGGTGTTTCCCGCTTTGTGCGTTCCCCTTTCGATCGTCGAAAAATTTTACTTGAAATGTTCCCCTGTCGTGCGTTAAATCTCTAAGTACAGTATTTATATCTACATCATTGTTCAATTAAATGTAGAAAGTTCACCGGATTGAATATTCTCATTGCCTTAAATTTCATAAAAACTAATACAAGTAACATAATAAATACATCCGCTATCAAGTACTGTGAGAATATTTTGACGCACTGGGTGTATGCAGTCTTGTGTTGTGCGTAGAACGTATTTTGGATAGTATTTGAGCGTTAGTTTGCACGAGAATTTTTTTCTGTATACATGATGTTAATTAGTGCGAATGTTAAACCACTGGAATTTTAGTAAAGCGTTCATGTAGAAAAGTATTCAAATGTTGTATAAAGATAAAGATTGATAAGTTGAAAGCACTAAATTTGAATGAGAAATAGTAACACCCCTATTGAAACGATAATGTTTAAATGCTACTGTATTTTAAGGAATGTGAGTTTAAAATTGCTGTAAATGTGTGAATTTATGATATATGATATTGTACTAAAGTGTAGAGAAATAATATGTTGGTATAAATGTCATAATATGTGGAATAGATTGAATGTGAAATTGGATCGTTTCGAAGATTTTTGTAAAAATTTCAAGATGGCAGCGATTTTGTAGTTTCGGCTGCGTTGGGGCCGTTTTCCGCTCGCCTTCTCGGCAAAGGCGTGCATTAGAAACTCCTCTGGGATAGGCCGTTTTGGTTTGAGCAGGATATGATGTGATCACGTTTCGGAAAATGCATTACCGCCGATATATAAGGGAAATGATGACAGGGTACAGTGCATATTAGTTTACTGCAAAAACCCATTTAGGGGATGAAGTATTAAACACTTACAAATGAAATGATTGGTAGAGAAATTACTATTGAGCTTTTCCAAAATTTAAGAAGTGTTTAAACAGATTTGTAATAAACAACAATCATCGAATTGAAAAGTATTGTGTATAAAGAAACCACGCGATCTAAAAAGGAACTTGAAGTGATTCTTTATGCAACTAAATAAAGGTGTGTTAAGCTTTATGAAATAAATTAAACAGTATTGAACATTGATGTTACTGATTTAAACACATGTGCGATTATTAACAGCACTAAATTGACCGTTTATAAACAATCAAGAATTTAGCGTTCAAGTGTAATTAAAATTGTCTGTGAAACATTTTTTTGGAAAGGCATTAGGTAAATCAAATTGCCCAAGTTTTATACGCGTTTAAAGGCGTGAATGAACACGGGCAATAAGTTAGCAAGTATTGCAGCCAACGTATGTAAATATTAAGTCCGCTTATCAGTGACGAGTGTACATACATACTAAGGCTTAATCAAAATAAATCAACCCCAGCGGATACGACATTACACCTGATAAGGGACTATGGGACTTATATGTGTAAGAATAATTTTAGATTTTTGAATGGTAGAAGTTTGATTATCTTTAGAGATGTCCTTGTTTATATTGTAAATTTCATTTCAGACATTAAGGATAATCAATCTCCATTACCTGGTATTATATATTGGCATTATAAGATTTAGGAACGTTAATCTATAAGAATTGTTTTTTGTATGTATTGCTTCTCGATAGAGTTCGACTAGTTAACTTATTTTCTTTGTTTGTTTAAATTGTGACTCCTTACAGATTAAAGTTTTAGAAGAGAATCAACGATTAAGATTTCATAGTTTTCTTTTATGTGAAAGTACATAGAGGATCAGACTGTTTAAGACTAATCAATTTTTGATATTTTGGCGAACTCACTGATTTAAAAATTATTTATTTTGAGTCAGATCGTTACAAAATTAAATTAGTTTGCATTCAATAAGTCATTGAATACACAATACTGATCACGATTTATTTATTAAGCAAAAATTCCAGATCTGAATTACCGCTTTAATGGTAATTGAACCTGAAGATTTTCAAAATTGAAATGACGTGTATTAAGATTACTGGGACCAAGTTTAATGTACTCTTTTAAAGTGAAAGGGTGTTGTGCGAATTAAATGTTTGAACTTGGATTGTGTATGATTTTACCGAGTAGGCTACAATTCTATCTTCCACAGTCAGGTCTGATTAACCTTAACACCTCGTCTAGCACGGTTTATTTTAGAAAAATTTAAGATTGTGGTGGCGCCTAGAGGCAATTATTTTCCGGATTGAGTGTTGTTATTTGTTGTTTTATTGTAAGTATAAGGTGTTTGAAACTAAATTTCAACCATTTTAAGTCTTATACCGAATCCGCCCATCTGTACTGCGGTTAGCTTGGCAACATGCTTATCTTGATAAGCCTCACAACGCCTAGTGTGGCTTGATTGTGTAATAGTACTTTTTTTTATTAATTTTTTTTCGTTGAAAGAAATATGGTATCAACATAAATTCACCGCCAACCACTCTTTTACCAAGCTTTAAAGCTAAGACGACCTCATTTCAATCAATATTCCATTGATTATGGAAATTGAGGTGAAAGTGATCCTATATCTCTTTGTCTTAATTACCTGTTTCCTTATTAAGTTTTAAAATCGCATTGTACATAGGATAATATACTACTAATTGTTTATTGTAGATATGATTACAAAAGTGCCCTACTCATTGTTCAATTACATGTAAATACACATTTCCCACTCCATCTATGTAGGGATGATACAAATATTTCCATATTACGAAAATACATGACTTCTTCGGGAATCTTGTAAGCGCAGCAAACTTATTTAAAAATATTCGTGTATTTTTTGTTACGTATGTACGATTAGAACATTTATAATGGAAGTAATAGAATCAAAACGTGGAAAAGAACAGAAACTTTTCGATGAATTTTCATACACAGGAACCGCCCAGGAGCAACTGTTACTGATGAAGTAAAATCAAAAGCCATAAGTGAGAAACACCGCAGGTATTGCAAAAAATCAAGTTGATAAGTGTTTATGTAATGCCAAAACAAGAGCAAGAGAAGAGCTTTCTTCTGAAAAACTAGAAGATTGTATAGGTCCCAGACTGTACGAAATATTATGTTATTATTGACGATGGTATGGAAGGCATAATTCTTGTATTGGCAATGGACGGAGGTCACTTATTGGCCGAAGATTTTTGCTTCCTATTCGATAGGCAAGTTTAATCAACAGAGACATACGACCTATTTTTGGAGGGGATAGTAAAAATAAAGTTAAATTTAATGCTAACAAAATTTAGTGTTGCCAAAAAAGACCTAGCATTTCTTGTTTTAAGTATGAATGGCTCTGATCTTAAGTTCTCGAACACTATATGTTAGAAGTGACTGTATCTCATAATTTATTATGGGTTGACCATCTTCTGTCAGCTTCTAAACCAGCTGCTTGTAAGGTAGGCTTTTTATACAGATACTTTATTCCCCGGCAACTCTTTCTGGTATACTGGGTGTAATTTTGTTTCGCGCTTTTATTCCTCTTTCAATTGTCAAAATGACGGTATAAACGTTTTATATCTTACATAAGAAGATTTTTGACAAAAAATTATTAAACTTGGAAAACATAAATTTTATTACCAACAGAAACACATAAAAAACACCTCAAATCAAGTAGGTAACATTCAGAGAAGTGTCAATCTATATTTAATATTCTAATTTTTGTACAAAACCTGCCAGCTAAGCTTTTTGCACATAAAACATCCTTTTTTCACAAATAAAAACCATTTATCCATTTATCAGAAAAGCAGAAAATCCAGATTTAATAATGGTCGGTTATGGAGACCGTGAGAGGACATATCAAGAAGTATGTGAACTTTTTAATGAAGTTTATCCAAATCGAGCACCAATTACTCAATCGGTAGCGAACAAAATAGTAAAGAAATTTAGGGGACAAGTCATGTCAAGGATATTCCAAAATCTGGTCCACCAAGCATGACAACAAACGATGATAGAGGTATTGTTACGGATCACGGAAAATCCACACACTTCAACGCGTCAGCTAGCTCTAAACCACAACTAAAGTAAAGGTTCCATACACAGTACAATGAAAGGGGAGAAACTGCACCCATATAAACCTATTTTACTGTAGGAATTGTCAGAAGATGACTATGACCGACGTGTTGAATTTTGCGAGCTTATGATGGCGCGCATCAATAATGATCCAAACTTCCTCGACAATATACTCTTTTCGGATGAGGCCACATTTTATTTAAATGGAAGGGTAAATAGACATAATTGTCGTTTACTGATCGGCTGAAAATCCCCATTGGATAATCCAACAGCGTACCCAAAGACCACAAAAAATTAATATATGACAGGGATTTGCCGTGATCGCATTATTGATCCTTCTTTATAAATGCCAATTTAATTGGCAACCGGTATTTACAATTATTGCAAAAGCAAATTATTCCAGCTTATCAAGAACAATTTCGAAATGTTAATATGTGGTTTCAACAAGATGGGGCACCACCCCACTACTCTCTATATGTGCGGAGATATTTAGATGAAGTCTTTCCGAGTCGTTGGATAGGTAGACGAGGGACTGTGGAATGGCCTCCACGATCTCCGGATCTTACAGTGTGCGATTTTTTCTTATGAGGTCATTTAAAATCCAAGGTGTATAGACACAGACCCGATAATTTTCACTACAACAAAGAATAATCGGCGAACCTCAATTATTACCGGCTAATTCATTAAGAAATTCTATTCGTGACTTTTATGACAGATTGGGGCATTGTACCACTGTTAATGGTGAACGCATTTGTTGCGTTAAAAAAACAAAATTTCAATTTCAGCTAGTTACCTACTTGATTTGAGTTGTGTTTTTTTATGTTTTTGTTGGTACTAAAATTTATGTTTTCCAACTGCCAATAATTTTTTTTCAAAAATTTTCCTATGTGAGATATTACATTTTTTATACTACCAATTTGACAATCGAACGAGGAATAAAAACGTGAAACAAAATTATGGGGTTACGATTTAAAAAAAACTGCCGAAGACGTTATATCTCAAGATTGACAACCAAATTATTTTTATGACATATGCACAATGTGCGCATTATTTCCTCAAACAACTTTCGTCTTAAAGGTTTTATGATAACATGTACGGTTACGGGTACAAAACCATTATTCCATACATTTTGGGCACCCTGTATAAAGCCCAAATTCTATCTCATCTATAACATAATTCTCAGCTCTAGCTTGGTGCTCCCCAATGCGTTCTCGATATCGTTTACCATATTCAAAGAAGAGTAATTACGCTTGTAAATTTCTAATAACTTCTGACATGCAATCCCTTGATCATAGAAAGAAGAATTACATTCTTACCATCTCGAACCACATTTGCTAGGGATACTCGTTTCGCTCATTCACACATCAACCTTCAGTACACATCTCAACCCAACCAAACGGGCGCAATTCCCATTCTTCTACACAGCTTTAAACTCTGGAGTGGTCTTCCTAGTTCCTATTTTCCTCTCACTTATCATATGAAAAAATTTAAGGTAGCCGTTTATAAACATTTTCTTCCATTTCAAAATCCTGATATGCACCTTCCAGGTGTTCCTAAGTGCTGTAGCACGTTAGACCTGTTCTGGATCACAATTGTTAAAAAATATGTTGATATTCTTTCCTTGGCATTATACGTTAGTTCTAACCACACGGCATATTTTTAATACACGTTGGTGGTGAGTTAACCACATTAATTTGTCATGTGTGCTCCGGCAATTGATAAAGCGTCATTTCGCTACAGATGCATCTCCTTTAGTGCATTGAGTTTGCCTTTGTAAACGTATGTAATTATCTTCTTTGCGTTATTGTATTACACGTAAACGGGAAACTCCAAATCCCGTACGTTAGAAAACCTCGTAAAGTTCGAAAACCTTTGAATACCTATAGTTATAGTTTAACTGGGATTATACCTTTTGTTTTTGTGCATGATTCAATTCTGAAGCAAGATACGTTGCAGCTTGCTGTTCTAGTTGAACCCGTATTGCTAGTAAACCCAAACACAGTTTGCTTTGGATCGATAATACATTGCGTTTACCTCTGCATTGTTAATGAATGTTGATGTTACCGTACCTTTCTGTTTACGTTTTATCTAACCTTATTGTAATAATAGTAGTCTTTTACACATTATATAGAATTGTACACAATTGGTTTTGAATAACTGTCATAATGACCATTATTGGTCAGATAAAAACCAAGACAAGCGCGAATAGTATGTTTGGTGGTACATAAAAGAGAATAAACTTTGTGAGAGTAACCTCAAGAAAATTAGGAACAAAATTTGCAAGAATCCTTCATTGATATGGATTTAGATAGTATACGACGAGACATATTTCATAAAGATGGGCACCGGCGCATAATCCCTTCCTCGTAAGGGCATAATTAGAAGAAAGTTTTATGATAAATCGATAGGTACCTTTGGTCCTGTAGGGCGGCCCGCAAGGTCACCTATTTCACCATATTAGATTTCTTCCTCTGGGAATTCTTAAATGTGGGTGGGTTGGTGCGTGCGTGCGTGCGTGCGTGCGTGCGTGCGTGCGTGCGTGCGTGCGTGCGTGTGTGCGTGCGTGCGTGTGTGGGTGTTTTTGTGTGTTCGTGTACGTATTCGTATTCGCGTGTTTGTGTGCGCGTGTGTGGGTGTGGATGTGTGGATGAATGCTAATATCCACGAAAACTCCAGAACGAAAACACGTACGAACTTCAAGATTTTTTATTTTAGCTAGTTTTCATTGCTCCTGCGGCTGGTTATATTTTGGGAGAAATTCAGCTGCAGGAGAGGCTCTTGATTTTTATCAACAGCTGTATATTTCAAATATATAAAAATATCAATATATAGACCATAATCACTTAGTTTAATTATGTTCTATGCGATTTTTGGATGCTGCGCGTAATTTAGCGGTAAAACATTCCTGAGGTAGAATTTATGTTAGTTAAAATTTTCTCTATGACTGAATAATGATAATTATTTTTTAAAGAAAACTTAATTTTACATAACTTTTCTTTATAAAGTTGCTTAATATAAAGCGAAATAAGTGTAAAAATTAAATAAATATGATTGAAAGTGCTTCAACTGTATTATTGATATCTCTATAGAAGCGGGCGATTTTGGAATTTTGTTAGGTTACCATCTAGATGTTAACCCACCTCTATCTGGCATGAAGTTTTAAACCTCTGTTTGTCATAGATTATTGTTTTTGTTTTTACAATGTTGTCTATTTTCGTAATTAACTTATCATAAAGGAGGTTACACAATTATCCTAAAAAGATTGTTATTAGAATTATTTCATTTCTTTTAATTTCCATTTTGTATGTTGGAAGGTTGTGTGTTTTCTGTAGAATTACTTATACGTGATTTAGAAAATATATCAGAATTTAACCACCTTTCCTCTATGCTACAGGTTGCGATCACGGTCACACGGATTCTAAATATTTTTAACAATCTGATATACAGGCCAGAAGTGCATGTTATCCTAAATCATTGGCGGCGCACCTCTTGCACTCCGGGGTTAAACTGCCTAAAAACTGTATTTACTGTGTAAAAATAGTTTCAAAAAAGAGTTAAAACAACGCCAATTCTAGTTTTATTATTGATTCGTGTTAAATCAAAGTTCTCTTGACCAACAGAGTTAATTGCAGTGTGTAACATTATAAAATTACTATTCCACTAAGTTCTGTAAAAATAAATAAAAATCAGCTTTTTATAACATTGATGCATTAAAATATTAGATACAAGGCAGATAGTATTCAGTAATAAAGATTCTTTAGCAAGCTATGAACATGTACTATGTACATATGAAGTGTACCTAAACCTATTTCAATAAAACCATCCAATTGTAAAGTAATTGTAGTGCACTTAGTAGACTCATTTAACATTCTACAACAGGTCGACACGAATCACAATTAGTAATGAATTCTAATAAAATTGCAGTGGTTGTCATCGAAACAATACATGCCACCAGTACTAGAACTGTTTTGCAAATTAAGCACCGCTTCAAGAATTTACATGTATTTCAATAAAATACAACCAAACCTAAACACGAGATTTACATTTACAACGTACCTTTTATGAATGTATTCAATATTTATGGAGATACTTAAAAATCGTTACGCCGATCTTGGGATCAACACACACTTTGATAGCATCTCTGCACTATTTTATTCGTGTATATGTGCCGCAAATCAAGACTACTGTATAAACATGAACGATAAATTTGATATTTATTTAGTTAAAACCGTCTATAAATTAAGTACTTACAATAATGAATTTTTCCTTATTTTAGGACGGCCGAAGACTGTTTATTGGTGCCCTGGAAGTTGGTACTGGCAAGGTAGGTGTTAATTTACATTTTTAATTTGTAGGCGATAAGTGTCTAGATTTTACAGGTTTACTTTTCTTTAATTTTTGTAAAATAGCAAAAGATGTATCAAGTTTGGATACATAAAATGTGTTTCAGGCCAATCGTATTCAATCGATCCGGCGGTCAATTTTCCATTTCATCCCGGAATATTTGGAGAAGCCTTTGGTTTCAATGCACGTACAACAGGTACAAAAATAAGAGCTCTGCGAATTTACATAACCATATTCACAACAATCTCACAATTTAACAATCCATAAAATCAAGGTGCAGGAAATTAGGAACATTTTGATATTTTTTAGTTTTGGGGCGATTTATTACATTACCATCTGGACATCCGCAAGCTTTTCAAACGGATTTGTTTTAATGCAGCCCCCATTCATTTTAATTATCAGTTGCAATAGTGCCAATTATTTTTTATTGGTTTTCTAGTTCACCACTAAACAATTTTTTTTATTATACACAAAGGCATGCGTTTTTTTTGCACTGCATTAGTGGCAGGCATGTTTATACTCTTCATATCGCGCATTGTGAAACACAATGATTGTACTGTTGCAACAGACTTTTGAATGGCATATATGGTTTCTTTTTCAGGATAACATTCAACGCTTTCAGTCATGGTGAAACTTTGCTTTATTAAACACATTAATTATTTAATTTTTGTTTTATGTTTTTTATGTGAACTATTTAATTTTGTTGTTATATGTTTTTTAATTTATTAATTAAATAGTTCACAATTTGCTATTGCGTCCATTTAACAGGACAGTATGGAAGCGATACTCATCCAGTTATTGTTATTATCAATCATTTTTTCGTTTTATTTAACTATTGATGTTGTATTTAATGTCATATAAACATGTTACATACTTAAATTAAAAGGGTGGCGGTTTAATGCCGTAGATGCTACTAGTAAGAAGGTAAAAAGTGGTCACTATAATACATAACGTGATTAAATAAGGCCAAATTGATTAAAAAGTGTACAAAAACTATTCCGAACTTTGTCGAATTCATATGTATATATGTACAACTATAAAGCACAAAATTGTTGGACTTGTTTGAATATAACTATACTTTAATAAATTAAAAATTGTAAATAGTTATTAATGTAGATTTTTTTAAATTTGGTATACATTCTCATGTTTTATGGAGGTGGAATTCTATTCATAAATGTAACAATCGTAGATACAACAGATAAAAAAAAATTCGTGTCTGAGAGCGGGTTCCAATTGAGTTTATCACACACTGACATGACACCATACAAAAATGGGGGACGTCTATTCTGAGATATGTACAATTTCTTAATCTTATTTCATTAAAATCTGTTTATAACTGACTTCTTTAATTTTTCTTACTACTAGGTGGATCAAAGAGTTTGGAATTAGTGCAACAAGAAAATAATTTCCTTGACCAAATTCGATTTTATTTTTCAAGATACATTCCTTTAAGTCGGTACAACGAGTGCAACGATTTTCTAATTTAGTTTATCCCGTCTAAAAACTAGCCCTTCGGAAGCTCTCCAAAGTAGGCCTCAGTTTCAGCTATGTGTTCCTCATTTGAATAAAATCGCTAACCTATTTCCCGATGTCGCCGAGGGCCAGGTCTAGCGGATACGGTGTTTGAGGAACTAGTTCAAACCCGAGTTCGTACAATTTTGCTTCCTCAACTAACCATGAATGAGCAGGCGCATTGTCGTGGTAATAGAGAATCCTTTATTCTTCAAATGCGGTCGTTTTTCTGCGATTTTAATTTTCAAACCATCCAACAATAATGAATAATATGCGCCAGTTATGGTTTTATCTTTTTCAAGATAGTCAATGAATATTACTCCATGCGCATCCCAAAATACTGACTCTGGTGTGTAGTAATGTATCCATGTGTCATCCATGGTTATGAACCAGAGCAAAGAGTCCTTTGGATATCGCGTAAACATTACCAATTTGTGCTGAGAAGTCGTAACACGAATTCGTTTTAGGTACACTGTTAGCAAATACGGCACCCAAAGCATGCAGAGTTTCTTCATACCCAAAATATCACGTGTGATATTGTACACACTACCCTACGACATCTTGTGATCTCAGCTAGCTCCCTCAATTCGTTCAACATAATATCATAGTTTTTTCATGTTTTTTGGTGTACTGACGTCTTTTCGAAGTCCAGATCGTGCTTGTGCGGTCACAACACACTCAAACACTCACACGCACGCACACACACACACACACACACACACACACACACACACACACACACACACACACACACACACACACACACACACACACACACACACACACACACACACACACACACACACACACACACACACACACACACACACACACACCACACACACACACACAACAGACACAGACACAGACACAGACACAGACACAGACACACTGAACACAGACACAGACACAGACACAAACACAGACACAGACACAGACACAGACACAACACAGACACAGACACAGACACAGACACTGACACAGACAGACACAACAGACACAGACACAGACACAGACACAGACACAGACACAGACACAGACACAGACACAGACAAACCAGCGACTGAAGAACACAGACACAGACACAGACACAGACACAGAACACAGACACAGACACAGACACAGACACAGACACAGACACAGACACAGACACAGCACACAGCACACAGACAATGACACAGACACAGACACAGACACAGACACAGACACAGACACAGACACAGACACAGACACAGACACAGACACAGACACAGACACGAACTGAACAGACACAGACACAGACACAGACACAGACACAGACACAACACTGACACAGACACAGACACAGACACAGACACAGAACCACAGACACAGACACAGACACAGACACAGACACAGACAGACACAGACACAGACACAGACACAGAACAGACACAGACACAGACACAGACACAGAACAGACACGACGACGACAGACACAGACACAGACACAGACACAGACACAGACACAGACACAGACACAGACACAGACACAGACACAGACACAGACACAGACACAGACACAGAAGAACAGACACTGACACAGACACAGACACAGACACAGCACAGACACAGACACAGACAACAGACACAGACACAGACACAGACACAGACACAGACACAGACACAGACACAGACACAGACACAGACACAGACACAGACACAGACACAGACAAGAGACACAGACCAACAGACACAGACACAGACACAGACACAGACACAGACACAGACACAGACACAGACACAGACACAGACAACGACACAGACACAGACACAGACACAGACACAGACACAGACACAGACACAGACACAGACACAGACACAGACACTGACACAGCGACCGTCTCAGTAACTGACACAGACACAGACACAGACACAGACACAGACACAGACACAGACACAGACACAGACACAGACTACAGACACGAGACACAGACACAGACACAGACACAGACACAGACACAGACACAGACACAGACACAGACACAGACACAGACACAGACACAGACACAGACACAGACACGACACAGACACAGACACAGACACAGACAGCAACACAGACACAGACACAGACACAGACACAGACGACGACACAGACACAGACACAGACACAGACACAGACACAGACACAGACACAGACACAGACACAGACACAGACACGATGACACAGACACAGACACAGACACAGACACAGACCGATGAGCACAGACACAGACACAGACACAGACACAGACACAGACACAGACACAGCTAACAAGAACACCAGACACAGACACAGACACAGACACAGACACAGACACAGACACAGACACAGACACAGACACAGACACAGACACAGACACAGACACAGACACAGACAGACACAGACACAGACACAGACACAGACACAGACACAGACACAGACACAGACACAGACACAGACACAGACACAGACACAGACACAGACACAGACACAGACACAGACACAGACACAGACACAGACACAGACACAGACACAGACACAGACACAGACACAGACACAGACACCAGACACAGACACAACAAGACACAGACACAGACACAGAACAACAGACACAGACACAGACACAGACACAGACACAGACACAGACACAGACACAGACACAGACACAGACACAGACACAGACACAGACACAGACACAGACACAGACACAGACACAGACACAGACACAACACAGACACAGACACAGACACAGACACAGAACACAGAACACAGACACAGACACAGACACAGACACAGACACAGACACAGACACAGACACAGACACAGACACAGACACAGACACAGACACCAGACACAGACACAGA
Source organism: Vesta saturnalis (assembly GCA_036346205.1). Classification (NCBI taxonomy): domain Eukaryota; kingdom Metazoa; phylum Arthropoda; class Insecta; order Coleoptera; family Lampyridae; genus Vesta; species Vesta saturnalis. The sequence continues at coordinate 2,758,488 of JARFJB010002054.1, forward strand.
CTACTGACACAGACACAGACACAGACACAGACACATGACACAGACACAGACACAGACACAGACACAGACACAGACACAGACACAGACACAGACACAGACACAGACACAGACACAGACACAGACACAGACACAGACACAGACACAGACACAGAAACAGACACAGAAACAGGACTAACACAGACTACAGATACAGACACAGACACAGACACAGACACAGACACAGACACAGACACAGACACAGACACAGACACAGACACAGACACAGACACAGACACAGACACAGACACAGACACCGACACAGACACAGACACAGACACAGACACAGACACAGACACAGACACAGACACAGACACAGACACAGACACAGCACACAGACACAGACACAGACACAGGGAACTGACACAGACACAGACACAGACACAGACACAGACACAGACACAGACACAGACACAGAGGGAGACAGACAAACACAAACACAGAACACAGACACAGACAACAGACACAGACACAGACACAGACACAGACACAGACCAGCCAAAAAGACAGACACAGACACAGACAGACAAACAGACACAGACACTGACACAGACACAGACACAACACAGACACAAACAGACACAGACACAGACACAGACACAGACACAGACACAGACACAGACACAGACACAGACACAGACACAGACACAGAACGACACAGACACAGACACAGACACAGACACAGACACAGACACAGAACACAACACAAGACACAGACACAGACACAGACACAGACACAGACACAGACACAGACACAGACACAGACACAGACACAGACAGACACAGACACAGACACAGACACAGACACAGACACAGACACAGACACGACGACACAGACACAGACACAGACACAGACACAGACACAGACACAGACACAGACACAGACACAGACACAGACACAGACACAGACACGAACACGAACAACACAGACACAGACAGACACAATGAACACAGACACAGACACAGACACAGACACAGACACAGACACAGACACAGACACAGACACAGACACAGACACAGACACAGACACAGACACAGACACAGACACAGACACAGACACAGACACAGGACACAGACACAGACACAGACACAGACACAGACACAGACACAGACACAGACACAACGACACAGACACAGACACAGACACAGACACAGACAACAGACACAGACACAGACACAGACTGACAACAGACACAGACACAGACACACTGAACACAGACACAGACACAGACACAGAACACAGACACAGACACAGACACAGACAGAACGACACAGACACAGACACAGACACAGACACAGACACAGACACAGACACAGACACAGACACAGACACAGACACAGACACAGACACAGACACAGAACAGACACAGACACAGACACAGACACAGACACAGACACAGACACAGACACAGAACACAGACACAGACACAGAACAGACACAGACACAGACACAGACACAACACAGACACAGACACAGACACAGACACAGACACAGACACAGACACAGAACAACAACAGACACAGACAAGACACAGACACAGACACAGACACAGACACAGACACAGACACAGACACAGACACAGACACAGACACAGACACAGACACAGACACAGACACAGACACAGACACAGACCGACACAGACACAGACACAGACACGAACTGACACAGACACAGACACAGACACAACACAGACACGACACAGACACAGACACAGACACAGACACAGACACAGACACAAGAACACAGACACAGACACAGATACAGTACCAGACACAAACGCAGGCACAGACACAGACACATACACAGACACAGACACAGACACAGACACAGACACAGACAAGAACACAGACACAGACACAGACACAGACACAGACACAGACACAGACACAGACACAGACACAGACTCAGACAGACACAGAAACAGACACATACAGAGATACAGACACAGAACAAACAGACACAGACACGAACGACACAGACACAGACAGAAACCACAGACACAGACACAGACACGACACAGACACAGACACAGACACAGACACAGACACGACACAGAACAGACACAGACACAGACACAGACACAGACACAGACACAGACACAGACACAGACACAGACACAGACACAGACACAGACACGACACAGACACAGACACAGACACAGACACGACACAGACACAGACACAGACACAGACACAGACACAGACACAGACACAGACACAGACACAGACACAGACACAGACACAGACACAGACACAGAACGAAAAGACACAGACACAGACACAGAACAGACACGAACGAACAACACAGACGAAAACACAGACACAGACACAGACACAGACACGACACAGACCAAACACAGACACAGACACAGACACAGACACAACACAGACACAGACACAGACACAGACACAGACACAGACACAGACACAGACACAGACACAGACACAGAACACAGACACAGAACAGACACAGACACAGACACAGACACAGACACAGACCAAACACAGACACAGACACAGACACAGAAAGACACAGACACAGACACAACACAGACACAGACACAGACACAGACCGACACAGACACAGACACGACACAGACACAGACACAGACACAGACACAGACACAGAACAGACACAGACACAGACACAGACACAGACACAGAACAACACAGACACAGACACAGACACAGACACAGAACAGACACAGACACAGACACAGACACAGACACAGACAGACACAGACACAGACAACACAGACACAGACACAGACACAGAACAGACACAGAACAGACACAGACACAGAACAGACACAGACACAGAACAGACACAGACACAGAACAGACCAGACAACACAGACACAGACACAGACACACAGACACAGACACAGACACAGACACAGACACAGAACAACACAGACACAGAACAGACACAGAACGACACAGACACAGAACAGACACAGACACAGACACAGACACAGACACAGACACAGACACAGACACAGAACAGACACAGACACAGAACAACACAGACACAGACACAGACACAGACACAACACAACACAGACACAGACACAGACACAGACAGACACAGACACAGACACAGACACAGACACAGACACAGACACAGACACAGACACAGACACAGACACAGACACAGACACAGACACAGACACAGACACAGACACAGACACAGACACAGACACGGACACGACACAGACACAGACACAGACACAGACAGACACAGACACAGACACAGACACAGACACAGACACAGACACAGACACAGACACAGACACAGACACAGACACAGACACAGACACAGACACAGACACAGACACAGACACAGACACAGACACAGACACAGACACAGACACAGACACAGACACAGACACAGACACAGACACAGACACAGACACAGACACAGACACAGACACAGACTCACACAGACACAGACACAGACACAGACACAGACACAGACACAGACACATACACAGACACAGACACAGACACAGACACAGACACAGACACAGACACAGACACAGACACAGACACAGACACAGACACAGACACAGACACAGACACAGACACAGACACAGACACAGACACAGACACAGACACAGACACAGACACAGACACAGACACAGACAGACACAGACACACACAGACACAGACACAGACACAGACACAGACACAGACACAGACACAGACACAGACACAGACACAGACACAGACACAGACACAGACACAGACACAGACACAGACACAGACACAGACACAGACACAGACACAGACACAGACACAGACACAGACACAGACACAGACACAGACACAGACACAGACACAGACACAGACACAGACACAGACACAGACACAGACACAGACACAGACACAGACACAGACACAGACACAGACACAGACAGACACAGACACAGACACAGACACAGACACAGACACAGACACAGACACAGACACAGACA